>CM076570.1:1399632739-1399823440 GCA_034641835.2 Pinus albicaulis
AGTCTGTTAGCCTCCTATATCAATAGGTTTCATCTTTCATGATTGGCTGGATTTAACCATGGAATATGTTCAAACCTTCTTTCTTGAGCAGAGGTGTTCCATATTCTTAAAAAGTAAAAAATTCAAAAAATTTTAAAAAATGTAAAGAGGGTATACCCTAAAAGAAAAATCAAAGGGTAAAAAGAATAAAATGGTCAAAAAGATAAAGCAAACTGAAAAAATGAACCAAGGAAAAGTGTTAAATCAATGTACTACTTTTCATCTCTACAGTATACAAAAAGCGATTGTGTACGACTTTACCTGATTGTAGATAAATGTTGTTTTAAACTTGGCTTAGTCATATTTCAATTTCATGTTATAGATTAGAGAATAAATATCTAGCCAAACAGTTTAATCTTGGCAGATAAGTAGCTAGGTAGAGTGAATAAAAGGTGCTCAACAGTTTAATCTGAGCCCTTGGATGTAATAAGGGTAGAAATAGATAGATTCATCATGTAAAAAGAAAAAATTGATCAGGGTTTGCAAGTCTAAATGCACCCTAATAAAGAAGACAAAATGGTAGTGTTAAGTAGATAGGGTAGGTAGATGGTGCTGCAAAGTGTTATCTGATGAATGGTGCTGCTACATGTTGGTTAATCATTTACTTTCATCACAAGTATTAAAGCAGGAAATACACTGGAAAATCACAGCAAGCAAAGTCAAATTCATTAACCTCCCTCATCATTTTTCCCCCTCAAGAGTTTTACTAATTTCCCCAAAAAGTACTAAGGTAATTTGAGATCAAAGGGGCTCAAGGCATTTCCTTGACTTCTGGAGGGACCGGACCCTCGGCCTAATGATCAAAAGACCTAAGCACTTGAAATAATCCATCATTGATTATCTTCCATCTTTAACTTTTTTCTAAGTAAAATCCTATTTTACTTAGGAAACTGATGCAACATTCCATAAAATTCCTCAAGACAACTTGTTATTCTAAGCTTAAGTGTTGAAGATAAAATGTGCAATTTACTTCATAAGTTTTCACTTTCTTAGATGAACAAAGATGTTTTGATTTTCCTTGTCCTTTATCATATTAACATTTAACTCTATTATATTAAATCCCTAGTGGAATCCCTTTTTCTAAGTATATAACTCCCTTTTCTAATAAATATCCCCAAAAAACCCTCTTATTATAATGTTTTACCAAAGTATATATTCCCGCTCGTTTAAAATAAATACCCCGCTTTATAAAGCCCTTTGGTTAAAACTATTAAACATATACATAATCACAACCCTATGGTGAATTGATTTATTATTAAATAATTCATAAATGCTCAATAAATATATACAAAAAAGCATTAGACATGTAATATATGTGTTTAACACCAAAAGCAAGAATGAAATGCGACGGAGTCCTGTGCCATAGTGTTCTGTCCACGTAGCATTCCACCTGGCCAAACTACCGCCGCAATCCATTTCATAATTTCACGGGGTTAATTAATCATTTGGACTAATTAACAACCATTGCCGCCTATTAACCTTTCCCCGAGGTGATTAGATTACACGTTAAAACCTTTTAAAACCCCGACGGGCCCACCTTTGAAGTCGCACAAGTTCCCATCCCTTTCAGCCGTCGGATCATTTGTCCGTTGATCAACGGCGATCATCAATCCCGCTGCCCATCCCTTGCCAGCGTGTTAACCAGCGGGGGATGGGCGGTTTTTGAAAAGTCAGCATTCCACGTGGCAAGCGTCCTGTGGAATCGCTGCCATCGCGTCTTTTACCGCCCTTGTCCATAAGTGGTGCGGGCTTACCGCTTACCGCTTACCGCATACCGCCGGTCCCACTCCCTTACGTCACCCCGTACGTCAAAATGACGTCATCACCTCGAAAACGACAAAAACCCTTTTGACTTGTAAATAAGCCATTTTTCACGTTTTTTCAGTTATTTTTAGTTTCTGAAAGAGACTAAGCTCCTGCTGCAATTTTCAAATTTCACTGCAAATACACCAAATTACTCCGAAATTCCGCTGCGCCAGTATTGAAGAACGTCCCCGCCATTGTTCATTACCTGTTGAAGAACCAGTTTCCATTAAAAAACATGTATTTATCATTCCGCGCCCCGACTGCAAGTTAAGCTTAGTTTCCTGTGTTTTTTCTCTGAAAAAGTGGTCAAAAGTCCTCTCTGAGTCCTCATTGAAGATTTAAAACCTGTAAATTTGCTTCCCAAACATGCAAATTTTTCCAGTTTCCTCATTTGTCAGATATCCCGTCCGGTCTGCAAGAAAACTAAAACCTCCATTTTGAATCCACAAGAACCAAAATGGAGGCTCCAACTGCTCTAAATGTCACTCCTTTGAATGCTCCTCACCGAGATTTAGACTACTTGCCTCTCATAGATGAAGATTTCCAAATAAAAGACCCGCATTTATCCTTGGAGAAAAGTCCGTTTGAGGTTCCACACAGACCTAATACCAAAGGGGCAAGATCTTATAGGGTTGTGGGAATCCAATCTCCCAAGGTATTTTATTCCTACAGTTCACGTTTTCCCTGAAATCATTCATTATTGTCATGCAAATTATGATCCTGCACAAAGAGCTGTATTAGCTCCTGATCAAAGTGTTCTGTTCCCTATTACACCTCAGGCTATCAATGCTATGTTACAATTTGAGCCAGAACAGGAATTAGCACCTCTATCCATCGAAGGGTTGATTGAGAAAACCAGACTGTTAACTCCAGAGAAATTGAAAGCAATGTGTCAATATTTCATGTTACCTGAGCATCAGCCAAAAGGGACTCCCCCCTATGGTTTTTACTTTTTCAATAAATTGGGAAGCCTTATTGTGAATGTAATATCCTTTGTCTTAGGATTCAATACCAGTGAGTATGTAGATGAGATAACTCTGGCTTTGCTATCTATCTTTACCCCTGGACAGCCTCCTGAGATTAAGTATGATTATGCTTCCTTCATTGCCAACAAAATCCATGATCAATTTTTAAGGCTAGATGATGAAAAGGTTTTCAAGTACTCCTCAGTTATCTATCATCTCATAATTTTCTATCACTCAGACAGATTCCCTTTCCCTGTTCAGAAACTTGATGCTAAGGGTAATCCCAGGTCTGTTATTTTTTGGTCCCCCATCATTCATTTTTCCTCTGATTCTCCCTACTCCTATTCAGAATTCATTGATCAGTTTGTACATCCTGCTACAACTTTGTTAACAGGAATTTCTCCCCCCAGACTCAGTACTAAAATTAGAAAGACCTTGCAATTGTCAAAGAGTTATAAGATTGGGGATTGGTACTTATACCAAAACCATACAGTCATCAGGATTTATGGATGTGAATTACGTCCATTCAAGTTACCCAGATATGTACCAATGAGAATTTTTGCTTTGGAATACTTTAGACAGATGAATAATTCAGATGTGATCCATTTCTGCAATGTAATGAAGAAAGCACAGTTAAGGATCAAAAGCCAGTTAGGTCCTTTCATTTGCAATTCTAGGGAAGCTGAGAGAGAAGCAAAACTTTTATTAGAGAGAAAGTTCCATACATCTTTCCGTTGGGTCCCTTATGACCCCTTTGGTTTCATTTGTGAAAAAAGATTAAAGAATAAGTCATCTCCCTATATACACCACAAAATTCCTGGTTTAGAACAATATGCAAATCAAGATGAATGGATTGAAGGAACTCTTGTTGAAGAGGAAAGTGGAGCTGACAAATTGAATAAACTTATGAAAGATGTTGAGAAGAATTTTGACCTAGAAACATATGATCAAATGCAGGTACCCAACATTGGCACATCTTCAGCAGCCACCCTACAGCAAGCACTACAGGGAGATAGTCCATCATTAGCAGCGGAACCCAAGGGTAAAGGAAAAGAACCTGTAGTTCAGGTCATTGAAACTTTGGTCATGGCAGAAAAACCACAGAGTTCCAAAGCACCAGAACCATCTCAGGTTTCTCCCACACCAGCAAAGCAAATCCAAATTCCAGAGATGCAAACTCCACTGAATGTGGAAATAGGGAAAAAGAGACTAGCTCCGGATACCACACCTTCAAAAGGAGCATCACAGGTTTATCAAGCTAAAAAACACAAGTCTGATCCACCTCCAGATGTAGAAATTATAGATGAAGTATTCGATGATGGTAGAGAGGATAGTCAGCAAACAGGTACAGCAAGTGAAACCACCATGAGCCAGAAAGGGATACAAAAACAACTAAGCACTGAAGTATCTTCTTTCAGACCGCCAAAGACAGATACTGGAGACATTAAAAGAACCTTCATTGATATCAAAACAAAGAATGATCCATTGAAAAGGAAGGTATAGGATCAGTATATGAAGATGGCTCCTCACAATCAAGAAAGGCTGATGTCTGCATTTGACCTTTCACAAGGTAAAATGCAAATGAGCCACTTCAAAGCAAAAGTGCCAAAGCCAACTTCAGCAACAGATTACATCAGAACTAATTTTGAAGTTTTAGCAAAAGATATCCATCCCCTGGATCAGATAGAGCTTCATAGGGAAACAGGGGAAATGATTTATTCTACTCTCACTAACAAAGCCATGACAGCTTTAACACTGCAAGATTCCTTGAATAACACTTCTGCACAATTGAAGATTGAGAGGGCCTCTTCACAGGCCAAGGATAATAGAATAAAGTCTCTAGAAAAGATCATCATTGGTTTGGGTCACAATCCCAAAGACATTAAAGGTATTGAGGCATTGGTAAAAAAGAAAGAGGATGATATAACAGCACTCAGAAAACAGCTGAAACTACCTGCTTCGAGGCACCCTCAGACACAGGAAGTTATAAAAGGAAATTCACAGGAAGAAATGATGGAGTTGCTCTTAAAGATGACAGAGCGACTAAATGAAACAGAGAAGGAGTTGGAGAAAGCATTGCGGGAACAGGAAATAATCAAGCAGACTTCAACAACAGATACTACAACCACAGGGCAACAGGAACAAACACTTCAGGTAAACACTAATTTGAATTCTGAGGACTTAATAAAACAAATGGAGAGTTTACAGCTAAAGGTCACAGAACTCCAAGAAACAAAATTACAATTAACAAAATTGGAGGGAAAATATGACACATCCAAAAAGACAGCTGCTGACAACCTCAGGGAAATAAAAAGATTGGAGAAATTGGTTGAGGCTTTGCAAAAAGATCTTTCACTGGAAAATCCTCTGAACGAAATAAATGATATTCTTTGGTGCAACATCATTGAATTAATAAAGGGTATTTGGCCCTCAATTCAAGCTATTTTTGAGCAAAATTAGTTAGTCAAGATAGCACAAGAGGAAATAAATAGAACCAGACATGAGTTAAGAGGCAGGCCTGAGCAGGCCCAACAGCTCATTCAATTTTTGAATTCCAGAACAAAACAACAACTTGCATTGTTAGGAATTGATGACAGGACAGGGGCAGTTTTGGAAGCAAAGAGAGTTTTCACCAAGAGGACTTTCATGCAAAATTTGGAAAGAAAGTGTACAGACATTTTGGTTGACATCAACAATTTCAGAGAAAAATTCCAAGCTCTGCTAGATAATGGGTTACCAAGTCCCATGCTCACAGAAGATCAAATAGTAGACTTAGAAACCTATGAGAAGAGAATAAAGGCTCATGCTAAAAATACAGCTGTAGGTTCTACTAGCTCATCAGAACCTGCAGTACCAACTGGGAAGAGTATTTATGATAAGGTGAGGGATTTATTTCATCTGGAGCATGAAATAAAATATCTATTTCCGAATGATCCCACTTTTATAAACTGACTGAAGCAGATGAAACTTTGAGAAAGCTCAGAAGAGCCATGATACCAGATGATCAGTGGTGGAAGGAAATGCTGGAAGTTTTGTAAAAGTTGTTTTCAGGATGAGATTTTTACTATCAAGTAAATGGTAAAAACAGAAAAAGCAGATGAAAGAGTATCAGATGAAAGGTTAAAGAGTATCCGTGAGAAGAAAGAGTATTCAACAAGTCAAAGGAATACCCAAAGGACAGCACAGAGCCCTATTTTAAGCACTTATCCTCAGCACGTCCATGAAGAAAGGAACAGCACATCAGCCGTTACTCATTATTCTATTTTACGAGACCATGTGTCTCTTGTTTGTTTGTAAATACGCTTTAAGTCAGCCTGGATTATTGGCTAGGATAGAGTAAGATCGTTAGGATTATTTTTGTATAAATAAACCCTCAAAGGGAGAGTTGAGGGTGGATTCTATTACTCTGCTGTAACACTGAGATTTTAAAGCCTTTGTAGTGAAGTTGCATTTGTGTTTACTGATGGACTATTGAAGCACCTAATTTGTTGCAGACTATGCAGACTACACACAATGTGTTTCTATCTTTTTATTCAAATTTTATATTAGTTTTTAATACCACTGCATCCATTTCTAAATAATTTACATAAGAGATGGAAACAGCACTTGTTTAATTGTACTTGCTTTCAAATGTAATTGTTCTGAATGTTTTCTTCAAATTAGTTATGCAGCAATTTAAATGCCCTCGCTGCTAATTTAATCACCGTTGATTGCATAATAAGGTAAATCATTTATTGTTTCTTTGTTTAACAATTACTTTCCACTCTGAACATGTGAAAGATTCTTAGCTGCCTTTCATCCCTTCAGGATCATCCCATCCACTTTAAATTTTAAGGATTGTTCTCTGCCTAGCTATCTTGCCCTGTAATACCATCTTGTGTTTAGAATAGAAATCCAGTAAAGCCATCCTTTGACTCCATAGCCCAATGGACTGAAAGCTCTCAACCTTGCCCTTAGTTTGTGGATTCCACCATTTTCCCAAAAAAAACTTTGAATCTATAACTAGCCTAAAACCTTCCAAGAACAAAGATAAATCATAAAGAGAGAGCCCTCTCTGGATGCAGATTGGCTAGATTCTGCATCTAAAAGGTTGGTTTGTGGTTACCTCGGGTATAATTTCCTCTTACACAACTTCTAGGAAAACCTGAGTGATAACATATTGGCGACCATACTGGGGAATCTGAATCATTTTATTGATATTATTGTTTGATTTATAAGCTATAGACAGAGTCTGAAGATCAGCCAGGTAGCCTTTGAAATTGCTTTTGCTCTGCAAATGCAAAAGTAAATAAATGCTGCTTCAGTCTATCTCTGATTTAGCTTATTAGTTGAATCTTAGTTTCAAATTTTTCAATCAGATTCTCTAGTTTAAACAGATCTTTGAGGAAATATTAATCACACATATCATTATTTCTTAAAAGAATTTGTAGAAGTTGTATCTATTTTTCAATTAAAACCCAAAATCCAAAACACATAGTCTAAGAAAACTGGCTTCAGAAAGGATTCGACATACTAGGTCAAACCCTGACCCCAATCCACCACCAATATTTGAAAATCCAAATCTGAGTCCTAGGATTCTTAGAAGACAAGGAAGTCAAGAAAGTTCTGAAAGAGGAAGTCAGGAGAGTACAGGAAGTTCTAGACCACTTTCTAGATCTGCATCTTGTCCTGTGAAAATTATATATATTGATGACATTCCTTTTGATGCACGATTTGAAACTTCTTTGTTTGTGAATTTTTCTGAGACTGAATTATCTAGATTAGTTCCAGATCCTTTATTCTTTGAAGATTTGCAATATCGATTTGTTTCACATCATCTTGATAGGGAATTGCATAACTCCATTCAATCTGAGCAAACCTTTGAAGAAAGCTCAAACATTTCTGTGATAACTGAAGCATCTCCAAGTTCAGTCATCTTTTCTCAAACTTTTCAAACACCTGTTAGACCTCCATCTCCTCCTGTCAGACCTCCATCTCCTCTTGTCAGACCATCAACTCCTGTCACTCCACTATATCTTCCAATGGCCAATCGATATGCTCCTTTACAGTTACCAGCCAACCCTCCAGATTTACCTCAGGATTATCAAAGTAAGATCACACCTTTTGATGGATCAGACACTTACACAGCTCAACAACACACCAAAAGGATGACAGATTACTTTGAGTTTTATGAGATTGATACTGATAATATCCGTATGAGAATTTTCGTACAGAGTCTTACTGGAGAAGTTAGAACTTGGTTTAGGGCTCTCACCCCGAACAGTATTGCTGATCTAGAAGCTTTGTATAGGGCATTTTTGAACAGATGGGAAAAAAAGAAGGATCCTCTCCAGATCCTTTCAGAATTTGAAAAATTAAGAAGAAGACCAAATGAAACCGTACAAGATTACATCATAAGATTCAATGAATCATATAATGCAGTTTCTCTAAACCTAAGGCCCCCACCTAATAACGTGTTGGTCAAATTTCCAGATGGTTTTGACTCTGATATAGCTTATTCCCTTAGGGAAAGAGCTCCACAAACACTAGAGGAAATGCAAAGCATAGTGGTGAGTGTAGAAGCAAACTTGATAGAAAAACGGGCCAGAGCTAGGGCAGAGAGAAGAATGCCTATGAATGAAGAACCTACAGCTTTTGAAAAGAAACTGGATGTAATCATTAAAGGTATGGAAAGATTAGGAGACAGAGTGGAAACCATTGAAAGAAAGTCTTCTGCTGACAATCAAAACGTAGCAAGAAACCCAAACTTTAGGAGGAATCTGAATCAGAATAGTGGAAAGAATGTTCCTGATCAGAACATTAGGCCACCCTTTCAAGAAAATTTTGTTGAAGGATCAACCTCTGAAGAACCTACAGAAGATGTAGAAATAAACAATGTAAATGATGATAAAGATGAACCAGAGGTTTTCCTATCCCAGGATGATCAAGAGAATCATATCCTTGAAACATTCCAAACACATTCAGGTGAGACTTTTGATTTCAAAGAAGGCTATGACACAGCAATCTATGAGGTTCATAAACAGTACAACTTGAGAAGTAGAAGGATTGAAGTGCCCGAGAATACCAAACAGAAAACAGCCAAACAAAATGTCAAAGGTAAGCCAAATATTCCCCCTGTACAAAACATTCCCCAAGTACAAATTTTGTCTAGGATAACCCCCAATTCTTCAAATCCAATAATTGAAGATGTCTCTGACAACCAACCAATCAACAAACAACAATCCAATACATCTCCTCATATAGGAACTGTAGAAGAAACAGTAGAAGTTAGTCCTGAAACATCTTCAAAACAAAACTTCATTCATGAAAAAGAGAAAAGCATTGAAGACTCAAAAAACAGAGAAAACCCAACTGTGCAAAACACCAAAACTCAAACAGAAAAACCTTTTAATCTAGAGACTGAAATAGGCAAACTCAAGATAGTTGTTCCTTTATCAGAATTAGCTAAACATGAGGTCTATAGAAGTCAGATTACCAAGTCCCTAAACATTAACATTACTGGATTGGATGATTCAGTAAACATTCTTGATGATCAACCCAAACTTCTTTTTGGCCCTGAGGTTAATGGCAAACCAGAAAGTGGAGGAACTCCTCCATTTTATGTAAGTCATCAGCTCATTTACAAGATACCTCATAATGCACGTTTGACTGGAGCATCTCACAATTTGATGCCAAAAGCAGAATGCAAAGATCAATCTAGATATTACCAGACCGTGTAATAAAGATTTGTTCAGCTGATCTACTGTGTAAAATTAGGGTTATCAAAAGATCTGCAGTCACTTGCTCAATACCCCGCTAAGTCTCTGCTTTTAATGGACACAGTAGGTCATGTAGTGAGTTCAAAATTCCATATATGGTATGTTATTGTCTAGATCTTGGGGTGCTAAACTTGGAGGATCTATTCAATTAGACATGTCATATGCAACTATTTCAGTATTTGGTCAGCCTAAAAGATTATATAGAGAAACTTTGATGAAGTACTTAGTGAGTAGCCATGAGAAGCCTGAAAACTTCCCTGTTTATTCTGTACATTCTGACATGGATTCTTTTATTTTATACAATGCTGAGTCAGATCTTCCTACTGAAATAGAAGCTCCATAAATGGAAATCATAAACAAAACCACTGTTAAAATTGAAGATATCTCTGAAAACAAAGAAACACCAGATGACCAGGAAATACCTGAAAAAACTAAACAACTAGCTCCTGTCAAGAAACACTTTAAAACAATTGATGAAGATTATGAACATGAAATTCTATGGCATTTAGAGTTTGATGGCTCAGTAAACAGACTAGGGGCAGGAGCTGGGATTTGGTTACACAATGTGGAGAACAATCATGCAGAGGGTCATGCTTATAGGTTAAATTTCAAATGCACTAACAACATGGCAAAGTATGAAGCTCTTTTATTGGGGATTAAACATGTCAAGAAGTTAGGAGGCATTAGGGTATCAATCATAGGTGACTCTGAATTAATCATCCAACAGATTAAAGGAGAATGTGCAACAAAAGACATGAGATTGAAACAATACCGAGAGATAGTTGTGGAGATTCTCAACACATTTCTACAAGCCCAACTTGCCAAGATTCCCAGGAAACAAAACTTGCATGCTCACAGTTTAGCAATGTTTGCTAGTACATGCAAGTTGCCTTTTGATCCTAATCACCAGTTTTTAGCTGAGATAAGGCACAGGCCTGCAATACCAGACAATCTTTTGAATTGGAAAGTATTTGTGAATAACAATCAAATCAATAATTTTTTGACACTTCAGAATGAGTTTTCTAACTGTAATATAGATGAAGACATGACTGTCGATAAATTTGATCAAGAAAACGAACAAAAAATGGAAATTTCAAGAGAAAATGCGATTCATATGCTGCATCCAACCACATTCACTGAAAAAGACATGCAAAATTTGAAACAAATGGAATTTGATGAGATCATGGATGATACAGAAATCATCAATTTAAAAGATAATCAATTACCCAAAGGATTAACACCTTTGGAAGATCTATTTGACTCAAATGATATTCCATTCAGACCTAAAATGGAACCTGTAAAGGCTGATATGGAAGATTGTAACTTAGGGACCCCAGAAAATCCAAAAATGGTCAAGTTGTCCAAATCTCTTCCAAAAGATCAGAAAGTTAAATATGTTGAATTGTTAAAAGAATTCAAGGATGTCTTTGCCTGGAGTTATGAAGACCTCAAATCTTATGATACATCTATTATTCAACACACTATACCTTTGAAACCTGACCAGAAACCGTTTAAACAAAAGCTTAGGAGAATTAATCCTGTTTTATTACCTTCAATTGAAAAAGAGATCAAAAGGATGTTTGAAGCAGGGATTATAGTTCCTATCAGATTCTCAGAATGGGTTTCTAACCTGGTACCAACAAGGAAAAAGACAGGAGAAATTAGACTGTGTGTTGACTTAAGAAATTTGAATAAAGCCTCTTTAAAAGACAACTATCCTCTGCCGAAAATGGACCACATTCTGCAAAGGGTAGTAGGATCTTCAAGAATATCACTACTGGATGGATTTTCAGGGTACAACCAGATTCTGGTTCATCCTGATGATCAGGATAAAATAGCATTTACCACACCATGGGGTACGTTTAAATATGTCAAAATGCCATTCGGACTTAAGAATGCAGGAGCTACATTTCAAAGAGCAATGGACATTGCTTTTGCTAAAGAGATACATGATTTTCTGGTTATTTACTTAGATGATTTGACTGTTTTTTCTAAAACTGATCAAGAACATTTAAATCACTTAAGGCAAGTATTTATAAAGTGCAGAAAATATGGAATTTCTTTAAACCCTAAGAACTCATTGTTTGGTTTGGAAGAAGGAAAGCTTTTAGGGCATATCATTTCTAAAGATGGCATTAGGATTGATCCAGAAAGAATTCAAGCAATTTTGCAAATACCCCACCCCAGAAACATAAAAGAATTGCAAGCATTTATAGGAAAAATCAACTTCTTGAGAAGATTTATTTCTAGTCTAGCAGAATTACTTAGATTACTAACTAACATGTTGAGGAAAGATTCAAGCATTGACTGGACTGTAGAAGCCAAGCAATCATTCGAGGAAATTAAGATGGCTTTAACAAGGACACCAGTTTCGACCAGTCCTAAATTTGATAGAGACTTTATTATTTTTTCATTTGCTTCTGAACATACTGTTGCAGCTGTTTTACTTCAAAAAGATGTCCAAGGGTGTGAAAAGCCAATAGCATTTTTTAGTAAAGCACTGAGGGATGCATCTCTAAAATACAATATTATGGAAAAACAGGCTTTTGCATTGGTAAATGCAATCAAAGATTTCAGAGTTTACATATTATATTCTCATGTGATAGCATATGTGCCTAATGCAGTAGTTAAAGATATTTTGACTCAAGATGGCATTGAAGGTAAATGAGGTAAGTGGATAGCTACCATTTTGGAATATGATATTGAGATTAAGCCAACCAAACTGATAAAAGGCCAAGGTTTAGCACAACTTATGACAGAAACCAATTGCCAAGCCTTAGATATCAATGAACTGGATAACGAGCAGGAGATGGCGACTCCTCAGATCAGTCAAGCTTTCTTAGATTCACCCTGGTATACTGATATAATTCATGTTCTATTAAACCTGCAAGCTCCTCCGGGGTTGTCCAGAACCAAGCAAAGATTTTTAAAAATGACATCGTTGAAATATTGTATTTTAGATAGCACTTTATTCTGGAAGAATCATGAAGGAATTTTATTGAATTGTCTCTTAAAAGATGAAGCTGATAAAGTACTTAATGAATTTCATGCAGGGGATTGTGGAGGACATCTCTACTGGAAATCTACTGCAGACAAGATCTTAAGGGCTGGCTTTTACTGGCCAACATTATTTTCTGATGTAAAGAAATTTGTAACAAGTTGTCACAAATGTCAGATATTTGAGGGTAAAAGAAAGTTATTACCTCTGCCTTTAAAACCAGTTTCCACAGAAAGACCCTTTCAACAATGGGGACTAGATTTTATTGGAGAAATTCACCCCCCTTCTTCAGGACAACATAGATGGATTTTAACTGCCACAGACTATTTCACTAAATGGATTGAAGCCATCCCATGTAGACAGTCCAATGATTCTGTAATCATAGGGTTTCTAGAAACCAACATACTTTCAAGATTTGGATGTCCAGAAAAGATTATAACAGACAATGCTGCTGCATTTAAATCAAATAAAATGATTAGTTTCTGCCATAAATATCATATTACTTTAGGTCATTCAACAGCCTATTACCCCCAGGGTAATGGACTAGCAGAATCCTCCAATAAGAGTTTGATCAATATCATTAAGAAATTGTTGGAGGAAAATAAAAAGAACTGGCATAAGAAACTAACCTATGCATTATGGGCAGACAGACTTACAACCAAGAAATCCATTGGGACTAGTCCATATGAGTTAGTTTATGGTCTGGAAGCAAAATTCCCATCATCTTTAGGAATCCCTGTCATGAAATTACTTCAGGAGGCTCAAGTGGAGCCAAATGACATTCAAAGAAGAATTAATCAAACAATCCACCTACAACAAACCAGAGAAGAGGTATACCAAAGATCACAAGTCTTACAGGAAAAACTAAAGAAAATGTTTGATAGAAGGACTAAAGCAGAGGATTTTCAGTTAGGGGACAAGGTCCTAAGATGGGATTCTAGAAGAGAAGAAAAAGGTAAACATGGGAAGTTTGATTTCTTGTGGAAAGGGCCTTATATCATTCATGCCTTGCAGGGAAATAACACTTACTTTTTGAAGGACTTGGACAATTCAGAAGTTGAAGAAGGACCAGTCAATGGTCGAATGCTTAAGCATTATTTTGATCCAATTTACTAGAATGTTAAATGTTTCTAACTTGTACATAATATATTGTTTGCTTGTTTTATTTTTGTTACTGCAGTTTGGATTGGATGGTGACTTCTTGGAATTGAAGCCCGAAGTGAAGGCCCTAAGTTCCAAAAGTTTCACTATCATATGTAAAATAAAGCTACCAGAAGAAGGAAGATTTCATACTTTCAGTTTGGAGACATTTTGAGGCATCTGACCTGCTGTTCTTGACTTTCCACAAGGAAAAGCCATCCCCAAGTGGAGCCAGTGTTAGCCTCCTATATCAATAGGTTTCATCTTTCATGATTGGCTTGATTTAACCATGGAATATGTTCAAACCTTCTTTCTTGAGCAGAGGTGTTCCATATTCTTAAAAACTAAAAAATTCAAAAAAATTTAAAAAATGTAAAGAGGGTATACCCTAAAAGAAAGATCAAAGGGTAAAAAGAATAAAATGGTCAAAAAAGAGAAAGAAATGAACCCCAAGCAAAAAATAGACCAAGGAAAGTGTGCAAATCCAAATGCCACTACTTTTTCATTTGTTGTAATAAAGCAATTGTGTGCAGCTTTGCCACAATTCATGAATAAGTCAAACTGTTTAAACTTGGCTTAGTCATATTTCAATTTCATGTTATAGATTAGAGAATAAATATCTAGCCAAACGGTTTAATCTTGGCAGATAAGTAGCTAGGTAGAGTGAATAAAAGGTGCTCAACAGTTTAATCTGAGCCCTTGGATGTAATAAGGGTAGAAATAGATAGATTCATCATGTAAAAAGAAAAGATTGATCGGGGTTTGCAAGTCTAAATGCACCCTAATAAAGAAGACAAAATGGTAGTGTTAAGTAGATAGGGTAGGTAGATGGTGCTGCAAAGTGTTATCTGATGAATAATGCTGCTACATGTTGGTTAATCATTTACTTTCATCACAAGTACTAAAGCAGGAAATGCACTGGAAAATCACGGCAAGCAAAGTCAAATTCATTAACCTCCCTCATCATTTTTTCCCCTCAAGAGTTTTACTAATTTCCCCAAAAGTACTAAGGTAATTGGAGATCAAAGGGGCTCAAGGCATTTCCTTGACTTCTGGAGGGACCGGACCCTCGGCCTAATGATCAAAAAAGACCTAAGCGCTTGAAATAATCCATCATTGTTATCTTCCATCTTTAACTTTTTCCTAAGTAAAATCCTATTTTACTTAGGAAACTGATGCAACATTCCATAAAATTCCTCAAGACAACTTGTTATTCTAAGCTTAAGTGTTGAAGATAAAATGTGCAATTTACTTCATAAGTTTTCACTTTCTTAGATGAACAAAGATGTTTTGATTTTCCTTGTCCTTTATCATATTAACATTTAACTCTATTATATTAAATCCCTAGTGGAACCCATTTTCCTAAGTATATAACTCCCTTTTCTAATAAATATCCCCAAAAAACCCTCTTATTATAATGTTTTACCAAAGTATATATTCCCGCTCGTTTAAAATAAATACCCCGCTTTATAAAGCCCTTTGGTTAAAACTATAGCCTTATACATAATCCCTGCCCTATGGTGAATTAGTTGTGTATTAATTAATTCATCGTATAATAAAATATATACAAAAAAGCGTTAGACATGTAATATATGTGTTTAACACCAAAAACAAGAATGAAATGCGATGGAGTCCTGTGCCATAGTGTTCTGTCCACGTAGCATTCCACCTGGCCAAAACTACCGCCGCAATCCATTTCATAATTTCACGGGGTTAATTAATCATTTGGACTAATTAACAACCATTGCCGCCTATTAACCTTTCCCCGGGGTGATTAGATTACACGTTAAAACCTTTTTAAACCCCGACGGGCCCACCTTTGAAGTCGCACAAGTTCCCATCCCTTTCAGCCGTCGGATCATTTGTCCATTGATCAACGACGATCATCAATCCCGCTGCCCATCCCTTGCCAGCGTGTTAACCAGCGGGGGATGGGCGGTTTTTGAAAAGTCAGCATTCCACGTGGCAAGCGTCCTGTGGAATCGCTGCCATCGCGTCTTTTACCGCCCTCGTCCATAAGCGGTGCGGGCTTACCGCTTACCGCTTACCGCATACCGCCGGTCCCACTCCCTTACGTCACCCCGTACGTCAAAATGACGTCATCACCTCGAAAACGACAAAAACCCTTTTGACTTGTAAATAAGCCATTTTTCGCGTTTTTTCAGTTATTTTTAGTTTCCGAAAGAGACTAAGCTCCCGCTGCAATTTTCAAATTTCACTGCAAATACACCAAATTACTCAGAAATTCCGCTGCGCCAGTATTGAAGAACGTCCCCGCCATTGTTCATTTCCTGTTGAAGAACCAGTTTCCATTAAAAAACAGGTATTTATCATTCCGCGCCCCGACTGCAAGTTAAGCTTAGTTTCCTGTGTTTTTCTCTGAAAAAGTGGTCAAAAGTCCTCTCTGAGTCCTCATTGAAGATTTAAAACCTGTAAATTTGCTTCCCAAACCTGCAAATTGTTCCAGTTTCCTCATTTGTCAGATATCCCGTCCGGTCTGCAAGAAAAACTGAAACCTCCATTTTGAATCCACAAGAACCAAAATGGAGGCCCCAACTGCTCTAAATGTCACTCCTTTGAATGCTCCTCACCGAGATTTAGACTACTTGCCTCTCATAGATGAAGATTTCCAAATAAAAGACCTACATTTTGATGAAAGTCCCCGTTTGAGCTTCTGTCGCTGCAGAGACGAACACTCAAAGGGGCAAGATCTTATAGGGTTATGGGAATCCAATCTCCCAAGGTATTTTATTCCTACAGTCCACGTTTTCCCTGAAATCATTCATTATTGTCATGCAAATTATGATCCTGCACAAAGAGCTGTATTAGCTCCTGATCAAAGTGTTTTGTTCCCTATCACACCTCAGGCTATCAATGCTATGTTATACTTTGAGCCAGAACAAGAATTAGCACCTTTATCCATGGAAGGGTTGATTGAGAAAACCAGACAATTAACCCCAGAGAAATTAAAAGCAATGTGTCAGTATTTCATGTTACCTGAGCATCAGCCAAAAGGGACTCCCCCCTATGGTTTTTACTTTTTCAGTACATTGGGAAGGCTTATTGTGAATGTAATATCTTTTGTTTTAGGATTCAATACCAGTGAGTATGTAGATGAGATAACTCTGGCTTTGCTATCCATCTTTACCCCTGGGCAGCCTCCTGAGATTAAGTATGATTATGCTTCCTTCATTGCCAACAAAATCCATGATCAATTTTTAAGGCTAGATATTGAAAAGGTTTTTAAGTACTCCTCGGTTATCTATCATCTCATGATCTTTTATCAGTCAGACAGATTCCCTTTCCCTGTTCAGAAACTTGATGCTAAAAGTAATCCCAGGCTTGTTATTTTTTGGTCCCCCATCATTCATTTGTCCTCTGACTCTCCCTACTCTTATTCAGAATTCATTGATCAGTTTGTACATCCTGCTACAACTTTGTTAACAGGAGTTTCTCCCCCCAGGCTTAGTACCGAAATTAGAAAGACCTTGCAATTGTCTAAGAGTTATAAAATTGGAGATTGGTACTTGTACCAAAACCATACAGTCATCATGATTTATGGATGTGAATTACGTCCATTCAAGTTACCCAGATATGTACCAATGAGAATTTTTGCTTTGGAATACTTTAGACAAATGAATAACTCAGATGTGATCCATTTCTGCAATGTAAAGAAGAAAGCACAGTTAAGGATCAAAAGCCAGTTAGGTCCTTTCATTTTCAATTCTAGGGAAGCTGAGAGAGAAGCAGAACTTTTATTAGAGAGAAAGTTCCAGACATCTTTCCGTTGGGTCCCTTATGACCCCTTTGGTTTCATTTGTGAAAAAAGATTAAAGAATAAGTCATCTCCCTATATACACCACAAAATTCCTGTTTTAGAACAATATGCAAATCAAGATGAATGGGTTGAAGGAACTCTTGTTGAAGAGGAAAGTGGAGCTGACAAATTGAATAAACTTATGAAAGATGTTGAGAAGAATTTTGACCTAGAAACATATGATCAAATGCAGGTACCCAACATTGGCACATCTTCAGCAGCCACCCTACAGCAAGCACTACAGGGAGATAGTCCATCATTAGCAGCGGAACCCAAGGGTAAAGGAAAAGAACCTGTAGTTCAGGTCATTGAAACTTTGGTCATGGCAGAAAAACCACAGAGTTCCAAAGCACCAGAACCATCTCAGGTTTCTCCCACACCAGCAAAGCAAATCCAAATTCCAGAGATGCAAACTCCACTGAATGTGGAAATAGGGAAAAAGAGACTAGCTCCGGATACCACACCTTCAAAAGGAGCATCACAAGTTTATCAAGCTAAAAAACACAAGTCTGATCCACCTCCAGATGTAGAAATTATAGATGAAGTATTCGATGATGGTAGAGAGGATAGTCAGCAAACAGGTACAGCAAGTGAAACCACCATGAGCCAGAAAGGGATACAAAAACAACTAAGCACTGAAGTATCTTCTTTCAGACCGCCAAAGACAGATACTGGAGACATTAAAAGAACCTTCATTGATATCAAAACAAAGAATGATCCATTGAAAAGGAAGGTATACGATCAGTATATGAAGATGGCTCCTCACAATCAAGAAAGGCTAATGTCAGCGTTTGACCTTTCACAAGGTAAAATGCTAATGAGCCATTTCAAAGCAAAGGTGCCAAAGCCAACTTCAGCAGCAGATTATATCAGATCAAATTTTGAAGTTTTAGCAAAGGATATCCATCCCCTTGACCAGATAGAGCTACACAGACAAACTGGGGAAATGGTTTATTCTACGCTCACCAACAAGGCCATGGCAGCTTTGACGCTGCAGGATTCTTTGAATAACACTACTACACAATTGAAAATTGAGAAGGCCTCCTCACAGGCCAAGGATAATAGAATAAAGTCTCTAGAAGAGATCATCATTGGTTTGGGTCACAATCCCAAAGACATTAAAGGCGTTGAGGCATTGGTAAAAAAGAAAGAGGATGATATAGCAGCACTCAGAAAAGCAGTGACTTCACCTTGGTACCCTGGAACCACAGGAAGTTATAAAAGGAAATTCACAAGAAGAAATGATGGAGTTGCTTTTAAATTTGACAGAGCGACTAAATGAAACAGAGAAAGAGTTGGGAAAAGCATTGCAGGAACAGGAAATAATCAAACAGACTTCAACAACAGGTACTACAACTACAGGACAGCAGGAACAAACACTTCAGGTAAACACTAATTTGAATTCTGAGGACTTAATAAAACAAATGGAGAGTTTACAGCTAAAGGTCACAGAACTCCAAGAAACAAAATTGCAATTGACAAAATTGGAGGGAAAATATGACACATCCAAAAAGACAGTTGCTGACAACCTCAGAGAAATAAAAAGATTGGAGAAATTGGTTGAGGCTTTGCAAAAAGATCTTTCATTGGAAAAGCCTCTAAACGAAATAAATGATATTCTTTGGTGCAACATCATTGAATTAATAAAGGGTATTTGGCCCTCAATTCAAGCTATTTTTGAGCAAAATGAGTTAGTCAAGATAGCACAAGAGGAAATAAATAGAACCAGACATGAGTTAAGAGGTAGGCCTGAGCAGGCCCAGCAGCTCATTCAATTTTTGAATTCCAGAACAAAACAACAACTTGCATTGTTAGGAATTGATGACAGGACAGGAGCAGTTTTGGAAGCAAAGAGAGTTTTCACCAAGAGGACTTTCATGCAAAATTTGGAAAGAAAGTGTACAGACATTTTGGTTGACATCAACAATTTCAGAGAAAAATTCCAAGCTCTAATAGATAGTGGGTTACCAAGTCCCATGCTCACAGAAGATCAAATAGTAGACTTGGAAACCTATGAGAAGAGAATAAAGGCTCATGCTAAAAATACAGCTGTAGGTTCTACTAGCTCATCAGAACCTGCAGTACCAACTGGGAAGAGTATTTATGATAAGGTGAGGGATTTATTTCATCTGGAGCATGAAATAAAATATCTATTTCCGAATGATCCCACTTTTTATAAACTGACTGAAGCAGATGAAACTTTGAGAAAGCTCAGAAGAGCCATGATACCAGATGATCAGTGGTGGAAGGAAATGCTGGAAGTTTTGTAAAAGTTGTTTTCAGGATGAGATTTTTATTATCAAGTAAATGGTAAAAACAGAAAAAGCAGATGAAAGAGTATCAGATGAAAGGTTAAAGAGTATCCGTGAGAAGAAAGAGTATTCAACAAGTCAAAGGAATACCCAAAGGACAGCACAGAGCCCTATTTTAAGCACTTATCCTCAGCACGTCCATGAAGAAAGGAACAACACATCAGCCGTTACTCATTATTCTATTTTACGAGACCATGTGTCTCTTGTTTGTTTGTAAATACGCTTTAAGTCAGCCTGGATTATTGGCTAGGATAGAGTAAGATCGTTAGGATTATTTTTGTATAAATAAACCCTCAAAGGGAGAGTTGAGGGTGGATTCTATTACTCTGTTCTAACACTGAGATTTTCGGAATAAAAGCTCTTGGAGAAGTTTACTTGTGGCTTGCTGGATAACGATTTGAAGCACTGGACTTGTTGCAGGATTCATGTGTTGGACTACAGTACAATAAGTGTTTCTATCTTTTGTCTGAAATTTTATATTAGTTTTTAATACCATCATATCCATTTCTAAATAATTTACATAAGAGATTGAAACAGAATTTGCTTAATTGTACTCTGTTTTCAAATGTAATTGTTCCTAAATGTTTTCTTCTAAATTAGCTATAAGCATGAATTCTTAAATGCTCCTGCTTCGCTAATTTAATCACTGTTGATTGCTATAATAAGGAATCCTTTATTGCTCTTTGTTTGTAGTCAATTCACTTCTTCCTCTGAACATGGTGAAAGATTCTTAGTTGTCTTTCATTCCTTCAAGATCATCCCACCCACTTTAAATTTTAAGGATTGTTCTCTGTCTAGCTATCTTGCCCTGTAATACCATCTTGTGCGTAGAATAGAAATCCAGTAAAGCCATCCTTTGACTCCATAGCGCAATGGACTGAAAGCTCTCAACCTTGCCCTTAGTTTGTGGATTCCACCATTTTCCCAAAACAAACTTTGAATCTATAACTAGCCTAAAACCTTTCAAGAACAAAGATAAATCATAAAGAGAGAGCCCTCTCTGGATGCAGATTGGCTAGATTCTGCATCTAAAAGGTTGGTTTGTGGTTACCTCGGGTATAATTTCCTCTTACACAACTTCTAGGAAAACCTGAGTGATAACAAAGTCCAACCCTACTTCCTGGGCTATTCTCAGAGTTTTGATTTCGAATTCAATAGGAAAGATAGGTTCTCTCCCAAATACTAGTTGATATGGTCAATATCCAGTGGTGTTTCGCCAAGTTGTATGATAAGACCATAAGGATTTTGGTAGTCTAGTGGCCCAGTCCCAACGATGTGCTGATACCATTTTGGTAAGGATTTCTTCTAGGAATTTTTTGGTGCTTTTTACTTGCCCATTTTCCTCCGGGTGGTAAGGAGACATAAATCTATGGATGATATGGTCATTCCTTAGGGTGGCTGTAATTTTATTACCTATGAATTGTGCCCCCCATTGGCTATCACTTCTCATGGTAAACTGTATCGCACGAATAGCTCAGAAAGAAAATTAATCACTAATTCTTCCATGGCTCTTAAAAAGGCCACTGTTTCTACCCATTTGGTTACATAATCTGTGGCAACCAACATGTAGACTTTCTATTTTGATGGTGGGTTGAATGGTCCAACAAATTCCAACACCCATCGTTCCAATGGTTCTACCACCAATCGTTGTTGTAGCAGAATTTCATCAGCTTGGCCTGGGCGGCCCATTCTCTGATAGCTATCGCAGGCCTAGAAATATTTTTTTGTGTCTTTGAAAATTGTAGCCCAATAATAGCCTAATTGTAATACTTTATGCCCTATTCTGGATTCTGCGTAATGGCCACCATAAGGTTCATCATGACAGGCTCGTAAGATGTCATATATTTTGTCTTTTCTTATGCATCTGCATATGTGCATGTCAGCCCTTGTATGGAAGAGGCATCCACTGATACAAGAGAATCTTGCAATATGTTGTACAATCAGTTTTCGTTCTCTCGATGTTAAATGTTTGGGAAGCTTCCCTACTGCCAGGTAATTTTCCATGTCTGCATACCATGGTCTTTTTACTACTAAAAAAAATATATGTTCATCAAGGAATAGATCATCAACTGCTAGGGTGTCGTCCAAATTTGGAACCTTGGACAGGAAGTCTATGACTACGTTTTTTTTTCCTAGACAATCTTTGATTGTTATAATGAATTTGTGTAATAAAAAAAACTAACGAGTTACTCTCCCATTTGTGATTGGTTTATTGGCTAAATATATAATGGCAGAGTGATAAGTATACAAGATTACTTTATAACTAGTTATGTAGTGCCTAAATTTATTAATAGCATAAGTGACAACTAGGAACTCGTTTTCGGTCACGGTATAATTTCATTGTGTAGGAGTGAGGTTTTTGCTGCTATAATAAATGGCATAAGGTATTTTGTCTTTTTCTTGGCCAAGGGCTGCTCCTATTGCTGTGTTGGATGCATCTGAAGAGATGTGAGAAGGAAGTTTCCAGTTGGGTCGTCGTAGAATCAGTGTTGTCGAGATCAATTTCTTTAAATCTGTAAAATTCATGTCACATTTGTCAGTCCAATGGAATTCAACATTTCCAGTTAATGCATACAAATGTGTGGCTATTTGTGAGAAATTATTTATAAATCTGCGATAATATCCTACATATCCCAAAAAACTACATACCTCTGTGTGTGTACAAGGTGTGGCTAATAGAAGGATTACCTCTATATTAGCTAGATCTACCTATATTTCAGTTGCAGAAATGTAATGACCTATGATCACCTCCTCAGTCATCATCATGTGACATTTTTCATTTCTTAGACATAACCTAGTAGCAATACATCACTCTAACACCTTTTCTAGCATTTCTAGAGCTTGATCAAAGTCATCCCCATATGGTGTGAAGTCATCCATATAGATTTCAAGCCCCTCATTGTCAGAGAAAATGTTGATTATGGCCCTCTGAAATGTGGTTGGGGCAGTGCATAACCCAAATGGTAAAACTTTCTAAGAGAAAGTACCCCATGGGTAGGTGAAGGTTTTCTTATCCTGATCTTCAGGAGGTTTTGGATTTTATTGTAACCACTGAACCCGTCAAGCACGGAGAAGAACCATTTCTCTACCAATGTGTCCAGGACCTAGTCAATGAAGAGGAGGGGGAAGTGATGTTTCTATGTTGCTTTATTCAATTCTCTGTATTCTACACACATTCTCAATTTCCCATTATTTTTAGGGACGAGTACCAGAGGGGAGACCCATTTGTTGTTTGAAATAGGATAAATGAAATTTACATCGAATATATTTTGCATTTCCTCTTTTACAATCTCCTTTAAGTGCAGGTTTAGCTATCGCTGAGGTTGTCTAATGGGATGGATTTCCTTATCACAATAAATGTGATAGGTTCATAGCTGAGGGTCTAAACCCTTCATGTCTTGGTAATCCCAAGAAATTTCCCCTTGATACTTCTGAAGGACTTTTATGAGCTTTTGATTTTGGTCATCATCCAAATTGCCATTAATATTCAGAATCTTTCCTGGCTCAATCTCAATATGTATGCTATTACGTATAGTGGTTGTGGGAATATGTTGATCCTCAAGGTTTGTCATGGGATCCTCTTGAGCTTCGTCTTTGAGGACTGTTTTTAACATTTGGAATTTTAAATTTCCAGATGTGGGTGGCTCACTCATAAAATTATTGATTATGTCATCTTCAGTTTAATCCTTAAATTCAAGAGCTTCCACTAGTGTTAGAGGTGAACGAATGTTTTTCTCCCATTATGTACATGGATTCTTGTGAATTTTTACCGTGGGTAAGCTTGGTTTGGTAGGAAGATAAATAATGATATTTTTTATAGAATCCCCTCTAGTGATATTCATGATGCCTGTTCGACAGCCTATGTAAGCATCGATTATGGCCAACCAAGTTCGCCCAAGAATCAATGGTTGCACGTCCATCCTATTCTTTGGATTAATAACTAAAAAATTCGTTGGATATTCTCATGAGTCCACAAAGACCAGGATGTCCTACACTCTTCCTTCTGGTCTGATAACAGACCTGTCAGCCACTTCCAGCAGTGTAGCGATAGGTTCTAAAGCTGATATGCCCAGTCTTTTGCAGGCCCCCGTAGTCAGGATGTTAATTGCTGCCCCTAAACCAACCAATGTGTTTGGAAATGAGTGGACCAAGATTTGTATAGTCATAATGGGATTTCCTGGGTCTTCATATTTCACAGGTGGTTCCCTACACAGTAACATATCAAATAGTTCCCCTACCACATGAATGGTGGGTGCAATATCTTTTTTGTTTACCTGATTTCTCCCAAATAGTTCTTTAATTTTCTTTCCATAGATGGGAATATCTTGGATGGCCTCAAGGAGAGGATTTTGATACAGAGGTTTCTCAAATCCCCCGAGATGTTAAATTCTGGAGAGATTCTCAGTCTAGGCAGAGTTAACCTTTTAGGGAATGGAGGCAGAAACATCTTAAGTTCTTCAAGTCCCTGTTGGTAAATCATTTCTTTATCTTTGCTTACCTCTTTCCCTATTATATTTTCTTAGCTAGGTTCTATTGAAGTCTCAATTCGGGTGTGAGGTGGAGTCGTAGCTTCTACAGGTAAGATAGTATGTCACAATCTCAGCCTTAGTTCGTTGCAATGTTTCTGTTCAGTGTTGAAATTTGGATTTTCTATGATCTAAATTAGTTGAACCAGTATATTTTTGGGATTAGGATTGGATTGGGCTGGTAATTTGGGGCGTATGACAGGTTTCGGGTTATGCTGGACTAGGTATGGAGCTGGTAGCATAGGTTTATTTTGATTTCGCGCCCCCATTGGTAGGTTGGTCATTCCCAGGGGTTGCTTCCAATTCCAATTAGTGTTTTGAGGAGGAAGTTTTGGCCACTGGGCTTGATATGTAACATTTTTCCAATAAGGGGGAGTACAAGGAAAACTTGGCCAATTTTTCCTTGGTAACAGCGCTAAAAATGTTGGTTTCACAGAGGTGGCTTATTATAGGAAACCTTAGTGCTTCTCATTTAATTTTCAACCCAAGGTAAGTCTTATTATTTAAACTGTGTCAGTACAATATATGCAAGTGAGATCGACTGATAGTTACTGTATGTTGTTTATGAGAAATGATTATCTACTTTTCTGACTTCAATGAACTTAAAGAGTAATGGTTTGGTAGATTATGGCTAATTACTATATCTAGGTTAGAAAAGAGAAACCTATGATTGAAAAGCATAATGATAGTTTGAACATCAATCTTGATGAACTGGACAACAATCTAAATGAATTGAACAACATTCTTAATTAATTGAACAACAATCTAAATGAAAGGAACAACAATCTAATTGGACAGCTCACTGTGTTGAAAGGACAATTTAATCGACAAAGGCAAGTAATCATTGAACATTAAGTATCCTACGATTTGTAAATTGATTGCAAAGGTTTTGGAAGAAAATGGAAACATATAACAACTGTTGAGCTCCAAGAATGTTCTTTCTTCCACCATATTCCACTCCATTTCTTTTATCCATTATTAATCCCAGGCTCAAATGATCAATGAAATTAGTTAAAATTTCTTTAAGAATGAATATCGTGGCTAACTGCTATGTTTTTATGATTGTGTCATTGTAGTACTTTTTGAACTGAAACTAGTTACAGAATGCAGACATTATGTAGCTAGTCGCCAATTTTGCAGCCATCTTCATGTTTAAGCAGGTTCCAGATGTCCTGTCAGGGAAAGCCACACATGGTCGTATTCCACGTCATTCCTCAGCATTTTTTGGTCTCCATGAAGATCGAACGGAATTTTGTACGTGGTTATGCACGTGAGAACTCAAGCTAGGAGATAGACTCCTAATAGGACAGGGACAGCCAGATGTCCTTTGTCATATTACGATTCCACCTTTAGAGTTCTAGTTCGATTTTAATATGGAAATACAATAATCTCTGTATTATCTCAAGTTATGTTATGTAAATTTGCTATAAATATGCTCGGGAAATCGAGAGACAAAGGTTAGATTTTGGTTAGATTTTATGATTGACTGCTAGATCTTTGAAGTCCGAGAATACTCTGTTTCGAGGTGATTCCTATTTAATGAAAGAAGTAGCATTTCCTTGAACGCATTGAGTCGATTTTGAACTAGATTTCATGCTACTCTGGTGGTAGAGGGTCCCTGCCTCCTGAGCGGCCTTGTTTATACAGTAGATAAGTGTTTTAGTCTCGCTTTTATTTCTAGTTTAAGTAGATTTCTGAAGCTTATGTTCATATTTGTTGATATTTATTATCACAGTCAAACTTACTCTAATCAACTCTTCCAAAATATCATTATGAAGAATAAGGCACAACTGTGATAGTGTAGGTTTTAGTTTCATTTACTTTTGTTAGTTATCACAGTTAAAACCTACTCTAATAAACTTTTCCAAAATATCATTATGATGAATAAGGCATAACTGTGGTATTGTAGGTTTTAGTTGCTAGTTTACACCAAGTAGCATAGCCAATCTTACTCTTACAAAGCTCTTCCAAAATATCATAACAATGAGTAAGAAGTAGCTGTGATGTCTTGGATTTGAGTTGTATTTTCTTTCAACCTTGTGTTTATGTTCAATTGCTTTGAATGATACAGCCATACGTTTTCTCACAAACTCTTCCAAAATATCATTCATACTAAACAGAATGGACTGTAGAATTCCTTAAGTTAGTTGCATGTTAACGTAGTTATAGTACTCCAGAGGTAGAATACATGTGGTTCAATTCTGTCATTTCATTTTCAGTTTGATAATGGCTTTTCAGTCCAACATTATTCATTGTACTTCAAACAGATTAGTGGCATTCTAGTTCAGTTTTAGCTCACTGTATTAGCATTCCAGTCTAGTTTTCATCCATTGCATTTTTAAGTTATATTAGTTGTTAAATTCAAACACGACAGTCTTCATTATTTAAAAAACTTCTTTTGTTCCAACCTTATATTAATACACAATCATTTGGATAGGAGTTAGTATCAGTATCAGACCGAGAGTATTTTTCAACCTTTTTACCATTTCACAAACAAGCCTTTTCTCAAAAGACCATTCTAAAAAGGAAATCTATAAGTTTTGGAATAAGGCCTAGTGGTGTTAAATTGAGTTGCAGAATAGAATTAGAAGCTACTTTAGAATAGAAGTCTTATGGTGTTACAAATTTTCTTTTCCAAATATATTCCAATAGACCTTTAATCAAGGATGAGATGTTGTAACATTCTAAGTTGGTTGTTTGATTGTTTAGTTAGGAGAACTTTATTTACACTTACTTTCCCATTTCTGAAGCTCTTCCAAAACATATTTAATGGATGAATTGGACAAGTTAAGCTCATGTTGTGATTTATTTCCTTGAAGTCGTTATCAAGCTTTGTAATTTTCTAACCATAGTTGAGGCTTTGTTTTAGTATTTGCATTTGTCATTTGTCATCCATTATTTAGGCTTCACTCTGTTTTTAGCCAGTATCTTCTTTCCACCAGCATTTAGTTCTTTCCCTTGTGAACATAAAACCATAAAAACCCAAAAACATCATAAAACACTAGACACAGCGTAGTGAGAAACAAATACCTAGGCACATATAGTGCACCACACTTCAGCAGTTTACCAACCCTATTTGACAATTAATGAACTCAATTTAGGAGATGAGGTTGAGCACAAAAGACAACTATGAAGCATTATTATATAAACCATAAGATACGAATGCAATTATTCTGAATCAAGAATTACAAATTCTAAACTATATCGAAGGAAGAAAAACTGTAACTTTATTGAGTATAAAATTATTTTACAACCGCATCAGATAACTAGACATGGATTATGTAATTGACGTATAGCAAAAAAATTGGAGAGGAAACTCCCAGGGGTTGGGCCCAGACCACTAGAAGTTTTAATGTGATGAAAAACTCAAAAGGTAATTGTTCAAAACATCAAAGCTCTTAATTAACTCAAAGCATAATACAGGAATAAAATCTTACAGCTCTGTCTTGATGTGATGATTATAGAGGGAAAGTTCCTATTCAACTCTCTATCTAGTTCGTCCTTGGTCCTTTGAAATTAATTTTCATGTAATGAGATAGTATTCTCCAAACGACAGCCACTGCGTGTGGCTTTCATTTGAGTCTTTGAGCTTCAATCCATCTCTTTTCCTTCTATCAGCTCATTCGTGTATGTTAGTTGTCTTCCATTTGATGTTGGTTCAGCTGTTCTGCCTCCCTGCATACAGAGATATAATAAGCCAAATTTTTGTTATAGAAACGTTCCTTTTTGTCCTTAGCTCAATTGCTCTAATTTTCATAAATATTTTCTTTCTTTATTTTCAAAATGAGGAAGAATTCCTATGACTATGCCATAATTCGAAGTAATTATAGGGTGAAAACATACCTTAATTCCAGCCCAACAACATGGTAGGTTGAGGTCACCCAACATCCTTTATATGACTATACTCTGCTTTTATTTGAATGAATGAATATAAAAGGTCCTACCCATCTTACAAAAAAATTAAAATAAATAAGAAATCCTAAGAATCTAAAGATTCTCAGGGTGCTTAATTCAATTCTCAAAATCTCCCATGTTTCCTTAGAATAGGTGGGAAATATCACATTCACATTTGATCTTTCTATGATGAGCATAGGTCTTTCCTAGTCAAGTTATAACTAACCCGAGAAGCTCCATGTCACTCATTCCTATCGAGCTATCCTAGGTAACATCATTCACTATAGAAATTCCCTATCAATTAATACTTCAAATCGTAAGCGTAACTCATCATTTCATAGTTAAACAAACTTTTTTAAAGAATGAAAATCTAAAATGCTTTTTGACCACTTCTAAAGTTCATATAAGAGAAATTACCATATTATATACATTATAAAAATTAGAAAAGTAATAGAAATATAAAGAAACAAGGTAAAAGGATCTATCAATTCTGGAACCCAACACTTCTCATGCCAAAATACGATGCTTGATTTTTTTCCCAAAAGGTAGTAGAAAACCAAGAGGATATACATGGAATTACCCTTACTACTAGAAATGATAGCATGCAATATTAAATTTGGCTGTTAAATTGATATGTATGCCAAAATTTTGGAGGGTGTTATAAAAATGAAAAAATAATTAGTACTTCATAATAAGAATCAAACACTTGGCCCCAATTTATGATGGAGATTCTTCATATGTGATTAGATTGCTAACATAGGCCAATACTATGGCTTATCAATAACACATACTTGAAAAACCGTAACTGACCTCATATTGCACTTTTTCATATGATATTTTTTTGTAATTAATCAATTTAATTAAAAGGGGGAAATTCATTACTATTTTGGAAATAAATATCAACCATTGATTTGTTCATACTAAAATAAATATTTATTTTTTGGAGGTGAAATCCTAATATGCACCTAATAACTAAATTCATAATTAAATTAAGGATCTAGAATCCTTTTTCCAAGATAGACACACCTATCAATGTAAATATTAACAAACAATGGTCAACTTACCATAACATTGATAGAATCCACATGCTCTTTCACGTATCTCCATTATCCATACTCATTTTGTACTTCTTCAATATGAAATTTTTTCCTACCAGGGATGTATACTAATATAAATCTCATACCTTATCCCAAAATTCCTTGGTTGTAGAGTAGGAAATGTGGACATAAAAATATTTGTATGTTACTTACAAAGCCAATTTACAAGCCACATAAATAGTGCTCATGATATTAAACAAATTCCAAACAAGGTGAATTTTGTTGAGAAAATGTCTCAACAAAACTCCAACAACCAACAACCCAGTCATAGCTATATAGTAATGTAAGTAGTATTCCCAGTCCCCCCCTTTAATGATTACATTACATTATTACATATATTAATACAAAAATAACAAAGTCTTCCTCGACACTTATCCCCATTCAACTCGTTTAAGACATAAGAGTCTCTAACCATCTTTTTTTAACTTTGTTTAATTGACACTTCTCTATATCTCGAAGGACAATATTGATACTAGACTGTATAGTAGTAAATTATGCGACTCACCTTTCTACACACATGGATCTCATAGAATAACGTGTAACTGATGCTCTTCACTCTCGAAGCACAAACAAGATCCATAACAGACACGGAATCAAATTAATGCAATCAAATTAATGATATTTTATCTCAACACCAGAAAACATAGAGAACCACTAATTTAGTTATATTCCTTTGTTGATTAATTAATTTTACAGTTTTTACAATTGTGGAAAAAATATATATATCTTTTCAAAAACTTCTTGAAATTATACATTGTCCTAACTCAAAAAAAATACATACATCAACCTGCTTCCTCAATCTTATTCCATTAACAATTTCATTCATAGGTCATAAAATTGTAATTAACATATTGTGATGACCAAGTAAATCCTTTCATCGGAATTCCAAGAACACCCAAAGCAATCCCTTCCCACAATATTGTCTGCCTAAATTTCAACCAGAGCATTTAATAATTTTTTAATAGAAGTCAATGCCTTGAATATTTTCCACCAAAAGGAATCTACTATTGGTTTGAATAAGACTCCTTTTAACTTCATCGTTTCTAAATACTGAGCTCTTATCAAGATCGGAGCTACGAAAAGAGAAACTATTTCAAATTTTGCAGTTGTTGGAAGATACACTTTCCTGCTCTCGGTTCACTGTCTCATTCTCGGTTGTTGAGGAAAATATGTGCATAGTAGCAACCCTTTTCCGAGAATTTTTCGGAGCCCAAAAATTAGTAGTGTGAATCCCAGAATTTTCAGTGATAAAATCCTCTTGAAAATTAGACATCCCTTGAATCTTTCACTAGGTCTTGTCGATGTGGCCTCTTTTGATAAAATTTTTGGGGGTATATGAAAGGAAAAACAATCTTATCGTTATGATGAGTATCGTGACAAATTACAACGAAAATCAAATTACAACAAACAAATTACAACAAATAGAGGTCAAATTTCTTAGAGCAACCACCACAACGTTTCATTGACAAGATGTCTTAATATACAATAATTTGATGGTTATAACTAATTGAACTATTAACTCTCTATTAACTAACTTCTAAAATAATATTTAACCAACGATTAATTCTTTAACACTCCCCCTTAAATTTGAGGGTTACATTGTTTTATTCCTAAAGTTTGATGTGGAAATTCAAAATTAACTTTTCCTAGTGGTTTTGTGAGATATCTGGTAATTTTTCCTTGGATTCACAAAATTTGAGAACAATATCGCAATTTTTTACGAGTTCATGAATGAAGTGAAAACGAGTGTCAATATGTTTTCTCTTTCGATGAAATAAATTTCTCTTCGATAAGGAGATAGTAGAAATGTTGTCACAAAGGATTGATATAGGTCCATTTTCTGTATAACTGAAGTGAGAGGGAAGTATCATTAGCCACACTACCTGACATGATGTTGAATTTGCTGCAACATACTCAACCTCTGTTGAAGATAACGCAACTATGGGTTGCTTTTTGGATGACCACGAGATCAAGTTTCTTCCAAATAGAAAAGCATAGCTAGAAAGGTTTTTCTGATCCTCAATACATCCTGCATAATCAGTATCTATATAACCAACAAGCTTACTATCTGTAGAGGCCGCATACGATACACCATATGTAGAGGTACCTACAATGTATCTTAACACCCTTTTTACAACTTTCCAATGACAATTTTTAGGAGATTCCAGAAACCTGGAAATATAACTAGCTGAAAATTCTATATCAGGTCTAGTAGCAGTAAGATACATAATACTACCAAAAATTTTCTTATACAAAGTCGCATTATCAATAGTACCCACATCATCTTTACTTAACTTTTTACAAACTTCAATAGGAGTATCCACCGGTTTACAACTTTCCATCTTAAACTTTTTCAAAATTTCAGTACAATACTTTTGTTGACTCATAAACATACCATCGTGTATTTGTTTCACTTCAATACCTAGGAAATATCTCATTAATCCAAGAAATTTCATTTCAAATTCATTTTTCATTGCAGCGTTAAATTCATCTAAATCCATGTTACTTGTATAAATTATGTCATCATCATAAAGACACAGTATCAAAATATTACCTTGATGATTATTCTCGATATACAAGGTGGGTTCATGGTCACTTCTTCTGAAACCATTATTCAGATGTACCAAGCTCTTGGAGCTTACTTCAAGCCATACAATTCTTTCTTCAACCTGTATAATTTATGTTCTTGATTTTTTATTTCAAAACTAGGTGGCTATTCAATATACACTTCTTCATTCAAAACACCATTCAAAAAATAACACTTTACGTCCATTTGGTAAATAGAGCATTTGTTTTGTGTTGCAATATCTAATACAAATCGAATTGTATCAATTGTTGCTTCAGGTACAAATGTTTCAACATAATCTATGCCAAGTTGCTGTGAAAAAACATTGGCAACCAATCTTGCTTTGTGCTTATCAACTTCACCTTTCTCATTTAACTTTGTTTTAAAAACCCATTTGACACCTATAGAATTTTTATCATCATGTAAATTAACCAAATATCAAGTTTGATTTCTTTCAATTGCATCAATTTCATTATTCATTACATCTACTAATTCTTTTTTCTTTATAGCCTCTTCAAGACAAGTAGGTTGAAATGAAAAAAAAAAAAAAATTACAATATCATCAACATCATCTTATGCATAAATATCACTTAAGTTTCTCATTTTAGGATATGAGAATCAGGCTCAAAAGATGATTAACTGCTACTGTTTGATGAACTATTGTTGGTTTTGTCTTGAAATTGTAACCTTGGAGTGGTTGTTGCAGGTGCTTGATGTTCGTCTAACAGAATAAAGTTATTAGGACAAGTATTGTTCTCTATTTCATTCCGAGACCATGGAAATATTTAGGGGCTAATATTCGCATGTGGGCTAATTTTCCATGATTTTTCCATAAAAAAGGTTCGCCATTTTCCATTTTTTTTAAATAATTCGCCCAAATTTTACAATATAAAATTATTTTACCTTTAAAATCGCCAACGTTATATATAGATTATATATAAAATCATTATAAATTTGAATAATTCTACAAATACACCAATAAACATTTTATAGTTTGCATAGTATGGACTAGTGAGATTCACCAATGTTTTAAACTTGAAGATAATTTTCCATCGTTCAAATTTTCCTTGTCCAAGACTTGTCTTCCAGAAATTTCACATCTCGACTTACGAAAAAAATCTTAGTTATAGGATTAAAAAATCTATATGCCTTAGATTGATCACTATATCCTATAAATATATACTTTTCACTTATATCATCAAGCTTCTTTCTTAATTTTTCTGGAACATGAGAGGAAGAAATACAACCAAATAATCGAAAGTGTGAAACAATTACCTTTTGTCCAGTCCATGCTTCTTCAGGTACAAAAATTTGAACACTGGAAGTTGACAATCTATTCAAAATATATACCGAACATGCAACTTCTTCAACCCATAAATCTTTAGATAAATTTCATGTTTTAAGCAAACTTCGAGCCATATTCATAATTTTCTGACTCTTTTTTGTCTGCGACTCCATTCTGCTGCGGAATATAACTAGTTGTTGTTTGTTTTTAAATACCATGTTGTTTGAAAAAATCAACGAATTCGTTAGATTCATACTCACCTCCTTTATCAGAACTGAGAACTTTAATAAACTTGCCACTCTACTTTTCAGACTCAGCTTTGAACTCCTTAGACCTGGAAAATGTTTTAGATTTGTATTTGATGAAATACACCCAAATTTTCCTACTAAAATCATCAATGAAAGTAAGAAAATGGAGACTTCTAGCAACTGATTTTTCTTGCATTGGACCGCACAAATCTATATACACTAACTCTAGTTGTTCTTTGGCTCTATTAGAGGCTGAAGAAAAACTATCTCTGTTATGTTTACCCATTATACAACTTGTACAGGAAGATATATGATCAAAAAAAGCATGCAAACCTTTCACCATAGTCTACCTTTTCAACAAACTCATGTGTTTGATAGGTAAATGACCATATCGAAAATGCCACAGATCAGAGTCAATTGGTGTTGAAACATTATGTGCATACAACTTCTAAATTTTCAATTGTAATTGGTAGAACATGTTCTTTGTCATGGGAATCTTTGCAACAAAAGACTTATGTTGATCAGAAATTGTGCAAGTAGTGTTGTTAAAGATAACATCATAACCATGTGCATCTTACTAACCAACACTCAACGAAGTATGCTTGAAATTGGGTACATAATAGACATCATAGATATTCTTCACAACATTTTGTTTGGTTAAGATAGGTACAACACTCTTTCCTGAAGCTTTAACGTGATGATCATCACCCAAACCGATAGAGGAGTTGAAAGATGTGTCAAGATGAGAAAACAAATCACTATGACCAGTCATATTATTACTACATATGTTGTCTACCAACCAAACATCTTTATTAGGTACTTGCACAGTCACTTGGCATGCCAAAAATAAAGCATTTGATGTTTCACATTCAGTGTTTGTGACATTGGCTTTGTTTTTACTTAAAACATACTATAATTTTCGATATTCAGACTTATAATGGCCATATGTTTTGTAGTAGTAACATTGAATTTTTTATTTATCTATCCACCTACGGACATGATCGGTTTGAGATTGCTCTGAATGTATTTGAGTTACATGTGATCTATCATCATACTGAGGCTATCCTAGACTACCTTTTCCTCTCCTGCCATGAAAATCTCGGCCTCTACCTCTATCCGTAGAAGCTTTAGATTTGAAAGCATGCTTGAAAGTACTGACATCTAAATTAATTATTGCTTCATGAGTCAACAAAGGACTATTTAATTCTTCCATGAATAATTTGTTAATTCTCTCAACTCAAAAATAGTAACTATCATGTCAAATTTTTTAGGCAAACATCTAATAACTTTTTCAACAATTCTTTCATCTTATAGTTCTTTGCCATTCATTTGAAGTTGATTAATAACACCCATAAATTTAGTCATAAACTGATCAATGATTTTTTATTTAGTCATTTTAAGTGTTTCAAATTATGTTCTGAGAGTCTATAATCTTACCATTTTTACTTCATCATTTCCTTTATAAGCAACCCTAAGTATATCAAAAATTGATTTAGCAGTTTTAGCAGTAGTGATTTTAGAAAAAAAAGGGTCATCTAAGGAATTTAAAATGCACAACTTCTCTCAACCTTCTTTCTGTTTAAGTTCATAATTTTTTTCTTTGAGAAGCACTCATTCCAGTAATTGTATTTGCGTAAGGTTCTACGAACCCCAATTCTAGTGGTTCCCAACACCATAAATCTTGTAAGAATGTTTGGATATTAAGGCTCCAAAAATCATAATTTTTCCCACTAAATAACAGTGTAGGGATTGAAAATTGACTTGTCGAAGCCATGTTTAAAACAATAAAAAATCTGACACCACCAAAACAAGATCCACTACACTGCTAAATAAAACCTCTACACTTTGTCTCCAAATATATCTTAGCTTGATATCTTTTTGGCAAGATTATCATAAATAAATACACCCTTCTCGCACATCAAGGAAGTGGAAAATATATTTAACAATGTCTTTTTATGGAAACGCACACTCAACAAATATACTAGGATTTTGAATTTTAAATTGATACTCCTAAATATCACCAGGTATTATATATATATATATATATATATATATATATATATATATATATATATATATATATATATATGACAACAAAGGTCCAGAAAAAAAAAACTCTTCGCATGGCAGCCAAACTTCCTTTAAGCGGTTATGCAGCCTGATCTAAGAAGAAACACATGCAATCTACAGCAATGGAAAATTCCAAGGGAAAATGAACGAGCAACATGGGGGAAAAATCCTCCTATCCTCTGACTCTGTGATAGCAGGTTCGAAGGCTGCTCAAACTGCTGCAAAATACATCTCAAAACCTTTTTTTTCCTCAGGAAGCAACAACTACATCAATAACTATTTATAGCCTTCCATATAAAACAAGTCTTATCCTCTCTGAATACTCCTAAAATCTCTCAACTTTATATGAGCTCGGTGTGAGGAAGTTCAATGGTGTCCTCCACTGGTCCTTGGGCTGCATTCTAGAACAGTTAGCCAACACGAATTCAAATGGATGCAACAACGATTATAGTCTTCTTAAGAAATACACGACCCTCTACAATGAACTGAAGACACTCTCACAATCTCACATATGGAAGAGCAGCTGGCTCCGATACCATAAAAAAATACAGCAACAATCAAATTACAACAAACAGATTACAGCAAATAAAGGTCGAATTTCTAAGAGCAACCATCACAACGTTTCATTGAGAAGATGTCTTGATATACAATAATTTGATGGTTATAACTAACTGAACTGTTAACTAACTCTCTAAAACTAACTTCTAAACTAATATTTTAACAGACAATTAATTCTTTAACATATTGGAACAACTACCATAACCAACGATAGGCTCCATCCCCAATTAAAAATTTCCCGGGTTCCATAGTTAATGCAATTGGAAGCTAAAATCCACGCGAGGTCGATATTTCCTCTACAAAATATTACATATTGGATGCTTCACTTTCTTTAATTCCTCGCTAACGTCTATCATATTTTGATAAAAAAATGCTAAAAAATTAAAGGAAGAGATTAATTCTTTAACATATTGGAACAACTACCATAATGAACGATAGGCTCCATCCCCAATTAAAAATCTCCTGGGTTCCATAGTTAATGAAATTAGCACTAAAATCCAGGCGAGGCCAATATTTCCTCTACAAAATATTACAGATCGGATGCTTCACTTTATTTAATGCCTCGCTACCGTCGATCATATTTTGATAAAAAAAATGCCAAAAATTTAAAGGAAGAGGTGAATTTGGTTCTCACATGAAGAAGCGAGGAATGGGAAGTAGATTGTGTAGGTATAACAATGTCACATCTTACAGAAAAAATGCACCACAACTCTAAAAAAAACTCAACTATTTCTTCATGAAGATCCAAGATATTCACAACACATATAAATATTACTTTTAAACACATATACTAATCTATGTTTCTATGTACAGAATAAAAATTCAATCCTCAAATTTCCATTTTCCTGGGGATTTTTTTTGAGGGACTCAAGCTCATACAAAATGTTGTTGGAAATTAATTCCAACTACTGATGATAATCAGCAGTAATTATAGAATGGCTTGAGTGCGGCACATTGAAGCCTTAGCAAAGGCGGTTGCCGTTTTCTTGAAGGAATTGCAAAAGGACTCGAAAGCCAACACAAGTGAAGTGCAGAGAAGATAAGAGTCGGCCCCTTGATATTTATCTAAGGTGGTTGTTGTTTTCTTAGGAGCAGAGTAAATGCTCAGACTCAAAGTCTCGCCAGCAGCGCAGAGCTTTGATTACAAAGTTGAAACAGGCTTTAAAGCCTTACCAACATATCGGCGGAGTTAAATGACTGTGGCAGCAATCACAAGTTTTATTAAAGGTGTCTTGTTGATATGGAAATGTTTCGATGCGATGCGATCATCACAATCGAAAAAGGAACGAGGTACCGTACATATGTATGTTCCAACCGATTGAGTTTGCGATGCGATGCGATGTGGTCCCACGACAATCGCAAAGACCGCAATCGCGCAATCACAAGATTGCAAGCCGACTTCTAATGCGATATAGGCCCCACGCCATCGCAATCGCATAGCACAAAGGGTTAACCTTTTTTCTGCCCAAATGCCAATTGCCGATTGAGTTCCGAATGTAATGAATTTTTTCAATGGATTTCATATATATTTTGAGATCTGGTTTTATGGGTCGGTTTAAATTTTTTTATTAACCGCACCTTATAAAAGGAAATTAGCTCAAAGGCTAATGTAATGAAAATAATGAAATTTTTTGTTGTGAATGCATTTTTATGTATTAAGACGTTGTTTGAGAAATAGAGAATTGTTGTAGCCCGCAAGTTGTTACACAACAAGTTTGTAAGCACTGTATGTGCGATTTTTGAGGACAGAGAAGTTTTGTGTGAGCACTTTTGTTTTTACATTCCACTGTAATACTTTGTGAATCCCTCTCAAGGATGAAGAATCAGATTTTTGATTATATATTTCTTTTATTATTTTATGAATTAAGAAAATTTTCCTAAACTATTTCTATTCATTCTGCAAATTAAGTTTTAAAACTCTGTGTTGTAGAGGGAATCTTCATTCTCTCTTGTTGTTTTGAAGCTATCAGAAAATTATACATGGTATCAGAGCTAGTCTAGGCACTCAGTGAAATAAAACAGAGTTTGTTTTTCACTACAGGAGCTGTAAGAAGCGTTTAAAGAAGATTTTCTCCAGCAGAGAAAGTTCTTGCTTGTTTTAATTATAAAGTCAGTATTTTTTTCTTTTACAAATATAGTTAAGATGACAGATGCTGGAACTAGTTTAAAAAATTCCCAAATTCCACATTTTAATGGGAAGAATCATAGTTATTGGTCCATAACTATGAGAGCTTTGTTTGCTTCTCAGGGATTATGGGAGTTAGTTGAAAGTGGCTACCTTGAACCTGCAGATGCAGTAGTGTTGGCTGCTTTGACAGTAGCAGAAAGAGACCTATTGAAGGGCAACACGAAGAAGGACTCCAAAGCCCTCTTTTTCCTCTTTCAATCAGTACATGAGAGTGTTTTCCCATGGATAGCAGCAGCAACAAAATCCAAGGAGGCATGGGATATTCTCAAAATTGCCTATTAAGGCATGGATAAGGTGTAGAATGCAAAGTTGCAGATGTTGAGGAGAGACTTTGAAACACTCAGCATGAAGGAATCTGATACAATAGATTCGTTCTTCACTCAAGTTATTAGGTCGATAACCCATATAAGATCTCATGGTGAAGCTCTAGAAGAAATAAAGATCATAGAGAACTGAGTGCTTCTCTTATTTCTCATGAACATAGACTGAGTAGAGGAACATATTCCTCTTTGGAGCAAGCATTCAAGGCTCAGATGTCATTTGGCCGATGAAGAGGTCGAGGAAGAAGCCAAAATAGAGGCAGAAATAATCCTGCTAGCACAAGCGGAAGGAGCTGCAATAAGAACCAAGATGAAGGTTCAAGCAAACAACAAGCTCATGGACAAAGGTATGACAAATCCCAAGTCCAATGTCATTATTGCAAGAAATTAGGCCATTGTGCCAATGAATGTAGGAAAAATCAAAATGACAAGAAAAATAGGCAAAATGCTAATTTTGCAAATGAAGAAGATAAAACCCAAAGATTGTGATGTTAACATGTAACATCACACAAGAAAAACAATAAGATTTTTGGTTCTTAGACTCAAGTTGTAGTAATCACATGACTGGAAACATTGCAATGTTTTCCAATCTAGATGAAAATGTGAAATCTGAGGTAATAACAGGAACTAATAGTAAGATATATGTCAAGGGTAAAGGCAGAGTTAGTATCCTAGCAAGAAATGGAGAAGAGATGATTGTGCCAGATGTATACTATGTACCTAGTCTGAAGTGTAATCTTTTGAGCATTGGATAGCTCACTAACAAAGCTTACAATGTGTTCTTCAAAGATGATGTGTGTACAATTACAGACATACCTCCAAGTAAGAAGATCATTGCAGAGGTGTAGATGACCAGCGATAGACTGTTTGCTCCCAAACTTAGAGCAGATTTGAAGGAAGGAAGATCTCTTGCAGCTGTAACACAAGAAGTCTTTCAAGAGGAAGTGAAATATGAAAATTGGTTGTGGCACTTGAGATTTGGAAATCTCAATTTCAGAGGCTTGAATCTGTTGTATATAAAGGGAATGGTAAATGGATTGCCATTGATTGAGAAGTTGGACATCCTTTGTGAAGGCTGCATCTTGGGCAAAAAACACAGAGAAATCTTTCTAGTAGGAAAGAGTATAAGGGAAAAAGCACCCTTGGAAATTGTTCACTCTATTGTATGTGGACAGATGAAAATACCATCATTTGCTGGAAATAAATATATCCTAACATTCATTGATGATTACACCAGAAATACATGGGTGTCTATCTTAAAACAAAAGAGTGAACTGTTTGAGAAATTCTGCCACTTCAAAACTCTTGTTGAGAAGCAGTGTGGGCATTACATCAAAGTGCTCAGAACAGACAAAGGTGGAGAGTACATCTCTAAGTAATTTCTACGTTTTTGCAGAGAGAATGGCATATAAAAGCAATTCACCGTGAGGTATACACTTCAACAAAATGGTGTTGCAGAAAGGAAGAATAGGACCATTCTAGATATGGTCAGAAGTATGCTGAATGCAAAAAACTTGCTGCATGTGTATTGGGCTAAAGTTGTGACCTGCGCAGTTTACATCTTAAACATATGCCCAACTAAAGCTGTCATGAATAAAATACCAGAAGAAGCATGGAGTGGTCAAAAGAAAATTGTCACTCACATGAGAGTATTCGGCTGTGTAGCATATGCACATGTACCGGATCAGCTAAGAAATAAGCTTGATAGTAAGGGGGAGAAGTGTGTCTTTATCGGCTACTGTGATGAGTCAAAAGCATACAAAATTTATAATCCATTCACCAAGAAATTGATAGTAAGCAGAGATGTGAAGTTCATTGAAGATGAAGCTTGGGATGGAAGTTTAGAAAAGACTATGAACGTGAAGACAACTTTGTCTCATGAAGAAGAAGAAGAAGAAGGAACAACAATTGTTAACTCTTCTTCGGTAGTTCCTCCTCCACCACCGCAAGCACAACAAACCACACGACAAGCTGGAAATTGAACAGCCTTGAGAAGTCAAGGAAGTGCTACACAAAGCACATTGTAAGGATCTGGAATGCCCTCAAGTTCGAATGAAACTTCAAGCACACCAAGAAGACCAAGATTCAGAAATATGAATGAGATTTATGAATAGGGAGAGGTAAGTAATAATGCCAGTCTGAATTCATTATTCGCTTTGTATTGTCATGTTGATGACCCAATTCGCTTTGAAGATGCTATAAATGATGATAAATGGATTGAAGTAATAATTGAAGAAATTGGTGCAATTGAGAAAAGTAAAACATGGGAGTTAGCGGACCTCCCTGAAGGCAAATATGCCATTGGAGTTAAGTGGGTCTATAAGACCAAAAGCAATGCTAAAGGCAAGATCAAAAGGCACAAGGCCAGACTTGTTGTTAAAGGTTACAAATAGCAACAAGGTAGAGACTATGATGAAAAATTTGCACCAGTAGCAAGGATGGAAACAGTCAGAACAATGTTGTCTATTGCAGCACAACACAAATGGAAGATTTATCAGATGGATGTTAAATCTGCATTCCTGAATGGAGTGTTAAAAGAAGAGGTTTATGTTGAACAACCTCCAGGCTATGAAGTTTAAGGCCAAGAGCATAAAGTATGCAGAATGAAAAAGGCTCTTTCTGGGCTGAAGCAAGCTCCAAGAGCATGGTACAGCAAGATAGATGCTTACCTGATTGAGAATGGGTTTGAGAAGTGTGATGGCGAACCCACATTCTACATAAAGGAGAATGACGGTAAGATTCTTATAGTTGTATTATATGTAGATGATTTAATCTTTGCTGGCAATGATGCTTCTCTCACTGCTAATTTTAAAGAAGTGATGAAAGGTGAGTTTGAAATGACTGACTTGGGTTTCTTAAGATATTTTCTTGGAATTGAAGTAGACCAAAATGAAAATGGTGTTTTCATTTCCCAAGTTAAATATGTAGAAGTAGTGTTGAAGAGATTCAACATGTAGAATAGTAAGGCAGCTGTGACTCCAACAGTAATGGGGTTGAAATTGAGTAAAGAAGATAAAAGTAAGGATTTTGATCCAAAGTTGTATAAGAGCATAGTTGGCAGCCTTATGTACTTGACTGCAACTAGGCTGGACATTATGCACGTTGTTAGCTTAATCTCCAGATTCATGGAAAGACCAAAAGAAACTCATTGGAAAGCAGCCAAGAGAATTCTAAGGTATGTAAATGGAACGAAGGGGTTTGGTATACAATACTCCTCTTCTGAAAGTTTCATATTGACAGGATACACTGATAGTGATTGGGCTGGAAGTGTTGATGGTCGGAAGAGCACATCAGGATATGTGTTTCATTTACGATCGGGAGAAGTTTCTTGGGCTTCCAAGAAGCAACCGATAGTTTCTTTATCTACAGTAGAAGCAGAATATGTGGTAGTAGAAGTAATAGCATGCCAAGCAGTATGGCTGAGAAGAGTTCTTAGAGATTTATGTCATGAACAAGAAAAGGGCACAACCATTTACTGTGACAATAGCTCGGCAATAACATTGTCTAAAAATTCAGTCTTTCATAAAATGACATAGCACATTGACACCAAGTTTCACTTCATACGTGAATTGGTTAACAATGGTGAGATTGTTTTGCAACAGTGCAGAACAGAGGATCAATTTGCAGATATCCTCACAAAGCCACTTGCGCAAAAAAGCTTTGATCATTTCAGGGAATGCCTGGGTATGCAGAAAAACCCAGCAGATTAAATTAAGGGGGAGTGTTGGAAATTAATTCCAACTACTGATGACAATCATCAGTAATTACAAAATGACTAGAGTGCGGCACATTGAAGCCTTAGCAAAGGCAGTTTCCGTTTTCTTGAAGCAATTGCAAAAGGATTAGAAAGCCCACACAAGTGCAGTGTAGAGCAGATAAGAGTTAGCCCATTGATATTTATCTAAGACAGTTGCCATTTTCTTAGGAGCAGAGTAAATGCTCAGATTTGATTACAAAGTTGAAATAGGCTTTAAAGCCTTACCAACATATCGGCGGAGTCAAATGACTGTGGCGGAAATAAAAAGTTTTATTAAAAGTGTCTTGTTGATATGGAAATGTTCTGATGCGATGTGATCATCGCAATCGCAAAAGGAATGAGGTACTGCACATATGTATGTTTCGAACGATTGAATTTTGCGATGCGATGTGATGTGGTCCCATGACAATCGCAATCGCAAATCGCAAAGACCGCAATTGCGCAATCACAAGATCGCAAGCCGACTGCCAATGCGATATAGGCCCCGTGTCATCGCAATCGCATAGCACAAAGGTGTTAACCTTTTGTTCCCTGAAATGCCAATCTCCGATTGAGTTCTAGATGTGATGAATGTTTTCAATGGATTTCATATATATTTTGAGATCCAGTTTTATGGGTCGGTTTAATTTTTTTTATTAACCGTGCCTTATAAAAGGAAATGAGCCCGAAGGCTAATGTAATGAAAATAATGAAATTTTTTGGTGTGAACATGTTTTTATGTATTAAGACATTGTTTGAGAAATAGAGAATTGTTGTATGGCTGTTACACAACAAGTTTGTAAGCACTATATGTGCGATTTTTGAGGACATAGAAGTTTTGTGTGAGAACTGTTTTTTTTACAGTCCACTTTAATACTTTGTGAATCCCTCTCAAGGAGGAAGAATCAGATTGCTGATTATGTATTTCTTTTATTCTTTTATGAATTAAGAAAATTGTCCTAAACTATTTATGTTCATTCTACAAATGAAGTTTTAAAACTCTGTGTTGTAGAGGGAATCTTCATTCTCTCTTGTTGTTTTGAAGCTATGAGAAACTTCTACAATAGTGATATTATATAGGAAAATGAAGGAGCACACATGATGCACAAAATGTTACTCAAATATTCATTACAAATACAAATTATAAGTCACACACATAATGTACAAAAATTTGTTTATATATTAATTACAAATTCAAATTACAAGCCACATAAATAATGTTCATGAGATCCAACAAATTCCAGACAACAAAAATATTATTGAAAAAATATGTCAACAAATTCCAATAATCAACAACTCAATCCCACCCTTATACTAATGTAAATATTATTCCATATTACAATTTCTCCTCTAAAATTCAATAATACTAAATTTAATTGAGACACTGAAATTTTTCTCTATCTTATAATGCAAATTTGTTCATTCTTCTATTGGCATTCCTAAAACTAAGAAACAACAAAAACTACACTGACAATTGACAATGGAGTTGATCTATATGGTCTATGTCTAGATCCACTTCAATGGATGATTTGATACATTAAAAAATATTTAAGCATATCATTTCACCTTTACATCAAATAATGGCCTTCAATCTACCCAAAAATGGTTTCTACTATGAGTTTGGAAATATGATTTTGTATTCTCCGAAAATAGGGACTTCTAATTTGTAGAGGGACTTGACGTAGATGAAGGAAATGAACAAAAGTAGGATATAAGATACCAAGAAAATATCAATTTGATTTTTATATATTAGATGAATACATGCTCATAATCAACTAGATCAAAGTGCCTATGTATGTATATGGCAAGCTATGGTTCAATACGAAGGATGTAAAAATTTCCATGAAATATTTTTGAAGAGGAAGGAGGTAAAAATTCGCTCCCTATGTTTCACTTATCTACCAGGCTCTCCTCCTGAAACGACATACATAATTACAATACTAATCGTTTCCTAACTACCAATGTGCATATGACCCTTTTGATCTTTATTTTGCATATAACCCTTTTGATCTTTTTTTTTCCTTTTTTTAATTGTAGGATGTAATTTTCACTCATTTTCCAAAATTTCTAATTTCTTCAATCACCTTCCCCTTTATAACATCATTTTTTAATACCCTCATTTTTGTAATATGTAATGTAGATTTACAATTTTTGGATGATCAACCTCAGAACTTTTTCCATATTTTCAATTACTGTAGTATTTACCATCATTTAGCATGTTAAGGATAAATGAGAGTGTTGCTAACCTAGATTTGGATGTTTCGGAGGGAAACCTGATTTGAGGTGAATGTTATGATGGGGATTGGAGGGACTCCATATAACTCACCAATTAGATCTTCGTAACTACTTCTTGTCTCTGCGTGCATTATTAAATATATCTATCACTAAATCCTTTCTAAGAGTGAAATCTACATGAGGATTAACTAGTTATATTTGTTAATCACTCTATCGATTAAAGATAGTCTACTTCTAAATCTTAGTTTCCATTAACACCCACAAATTCAACTAAAACTCCCTCAGAAATGAAAGTATTAATTACAATGGATATAGAAAATTTAAAAAAAAACTTAAATATTTCGAAAAACAAATATGTAATTTTTTTGTATAACCTAACTCTTACAAGTAACCAAAACACATATAATTCTAGACCTCTCACTAACATTATATAGATAATCATAACCTTTCTTGGACATATGTAAGGCCCCTATATAATCCATTGACATACTTTAAATGAATAAGATTGTATGGAACGTGATATACATAAACCCAATATTTTTTTACCTACTTTGCTAGCCACACATCCTTTTGCCTATTTGTACATAATCTCATTTATCCAAGGCTAATACTAATAACAATACTGTTGTAATTGGGATATCGTTTTACCTACACCAAAATTACAAAAATGAGAGAAGTATTGGTTTTCTGATTATACTTACTTTTTCAATTTTTAAAATACAAATTACAAAAAATGAGAGAAGTATTGATTTTCTGATTATACTCACTTTTCCAATTTTTAAAATACAAAATTTATCAAAATGATATAACAATTTTTCATATATGTGAAAATCCAATTCTTCTATTCTTAGTAGCATGGATTAGCTTTTCATAAACCACATTAAATTCTATTATATTTTTCAATATGAATTCCTCGAAGTAATGAACTATGCTATTAACGAATGGATGAATTAATATATCTTCTATATAAGATATTAACAATTTTCTTTTGTATACATGTCTTATACTTAATGGACAAATGAAACCATCCAAAAATATCATTAACCAGAAATTACATTAGTATATTACATTATTATAGCTGGTTATTAAATATACTACAAAGTTTAATGATATGTATGGATGATTAACTCTTTTCCCTGCTTCTTCACACTCTAAACCAAAAAACACAATTTTTTTTTGGTTCATAAGACAGTTTTTGGTGACACCAATATATATTTCATAATGGTAACATATTATCTTCATCCTTTAATTATCATTTCTCTCCGATGACAATATCAATTCTCCCCGAGCATTATCTCTTGTATCAAATTCAATCTCCAGTACTTATTGTAAATCAATTTCAATCACCTCCTCTACTGCCCTATCTACTTCTCTACTGCCCTATCTACTTCCTCAACTTAGGGGATACATGCACTGTAAATTCCATTGTGAGTATGATTCTGAAAATGACGAGAACGAAAAACTGCGCCTTTTTTTTTTTTTAACTGTGTTGTTAAGGTTATAGTGAGTATGAATGTCATTTAGTTTATCTTTTAAATTGTTATATCTGGAATATTTATACAAAAATTTGTATTGTTTTACAAATATAATTTTTTTAAATTTTATTATGATTATGTGGTTAATTGTTTATTGTAGAAATTTCCTAATTATCCACAATGTTAGGAAACAATGGTCAACTAGACAAAATTTTTAATGAAAAATGAAAGAATAGCAGAAGCTCTCACTTAATATATTGATAAGGAGAGAAAAATATCCAACAAAAACCAACTAATTAATTAATAATGTATTTTTTTTTTTCTAATAAATTTTAATTAATATTTTTTTAATAAATCAATTTTAATTAATTTAATAATATTAATAATTTTATTCTTTTTTAATAACTAATCTATTATAAACCTAACTAATCTATTCTACTTCTAAAAAATGGCTAATCTATTCTAATCATTAATAATTTTATTTTTTTATAAATTTAAAAATCTGTGTATTTTATATAACTTTTAATAACTTTTTATATATTTATAAATAAATAATTTATTATACTACATTTATAACTATAGTGACTTAAATTTCACCTTTATAGATTATTTTATAAAAAAAATTAATAATGTACACAAATTAACTCTTCCAAATAATTATATTGAGTAATTAAAAAATGGTGTAAATTAGTGTTATATGAAATGAGTTATGGGTTTTTTTAAACATGTAATATTGAAAAATCATAACATTATTATAACATTATAACAAGTTAGTTTTAAAGATTAAAAATACTCATACTAAAATGAAAATCGATATCTATCAATAAAAATATTATTCTACATTCTTTCACATATATATATATAGATAGATATAATAAATTTAAATATTAATTTTTTTATAATTATTAATAAAAATACTAATCTACAATATGATTCCTATCAGCATTTAAATAATAATCTATAATAAGATACCTATCAGCATTTAAAGACTATTTAATTTTGCATTTTTTTTAATTAAATTATTTTTATGATCTAATTTTACAAATAGATATATCTTTTGAGCCTGTAACTTTTCATATGAAAATTATTTATTACCAAAATGGATGTGAAACATTCTAAATGCTTTCCAAATTGGCGTGCTAAGAATATGAAGCAGTCTCAACTCCCTCCAGCAATTGAACATATTGACTGTACACAGAAGAATAAATAACATTGATACCATGCGGCATACAATATTTTTATTTGAATATGCTGATCAAGACATTCTTTACCAATAACATTTGAAAAATATGATATTTAGCAATAGAGATTTATTATAATATTAGTATTAGGTTGGTAAGTGTATATTAATCACATATACCATCACAATCTAGTTAAAAAATGTTGATAGAAATTAATTATATATACTTAATATTAATATTATTAAATATACAATAATATTATTATTATAAAAAATATATTTAAATTATAATTAATAATAATAATAATAAATATTATAAAAATAACTAATATAATTAATTATTATTAATAATATTGATAAATTTATATTAATTACTGACAATTTATTATTATGATAATCACTTTAATCTTGATTATTATTATTAGAAATTAACAATTATTATTATTATTTAATATTATTATAATTTAATAAATATTAATAAATAAATAAATAAATAATATTTATATTTCTAAGTATATAATATTATTATTATAAAAATAACAAATGAAAAAAACATAAATGAAAAATATCTATTATTATAATTATTAATAATAAATGAAATAGAGAAAGATCATTTATTATTATTATTGGTATTATAAATTAATATTATTACTTAATATATTTATAAATTAATAAATAGTAATCAATAAATAAAAATTTACTATTAAATAAAAATAAATTTATTATTATTATTATTATTAATTATTAATTAATAACAATTATTTTACTATTCTTATAATTTATAATACATATAAATTGTTATTTTTAAGTTCAAAGAAAAAATGTGGAAAATTGAGATATTATAAGGATGTCATCAACCTTACCTTAAAAGATCAAAAGTATCTCTCTATTTTTACTAGCTCAAAAAAGAAAATTATTATAACCAAGATTAGAATGAATTCTCATGAGCTCCATAGTGAAACAGGTCATTGAACACTTCCTAAAACACCATGGATGGAAAGGATTTTCCATCTCTGTGAGAATATGAACATCGAGGATGAAAATCACTTCCCCTTAGAGTGCCCCACGTACAACTACATTAGAGCTCAATTCATAATCTTTGTTGCAATAGTGACCTTCCTAACCTTTTAGGATGTCAAAATTATAATAAGCTCAGGAGACTTCTCTCAAAGTCTTTTGAGCATAGGAATAAAATCTTAAATAAAATTAAATGACTCTTTTCTTTAGGTTCGATAGATCAAAGATTGGTCTCAGTGGATGTTAACCATCATCATCATCTTCATCTTAACCATAGGAACAATAATTATTATTAACTATTTATTATTAAAGATTATTATTAAATATGATTTTATTTATAATAATTAATTGATAATATTAATTTATAATAAGTAATTATTTCTTATTAAATAATAAAAATAATTAATTAAATAATACTAATTCATTGATTCATTTTTACTTTAAAATAATATATTCATTATCTAACTAAATCATTATTTAACACTAATTAATTAATTATTATTATTTTTACTATAATTTATCAATATATATTTTTGATAATTTATATTAAACCCAAAGGTAAACCAAGGTATATGATGTAGGAGCATCCTACTCCATAAATTTATTTTTGAAGAAACCTAAGGGGAATGTAAATTTTATGAAGGGAGAGATTCCTTAATGTTTAAATTATTAAAATGATGATTAATTTGTGATTTTTCTCGAATGTGTGAGAACATTTCAGGTCTTAGGTATTAGAAGTTTCATGCATATTTTATGGAGCTGAAATATTTGTGATAGGTCAGTTTGGGAACCATTCCCAATGACCTAGTTTAACTAGACATCATCCCTAGAAAAATGAATAGGCTCTATCATCCCCTATCATTTCAGTTCTTATATGCCCTAAGCCAAAGAACAAAGAAAAATCATTCCTGACTTCCATTGCAAAGTTTCCAAGATTTAGAGTATATATTATAACACCTATGAAATCACCAACACAGTCTCTCAAGGGGCTAAGTGCATTGCATATGGACGTACCTCCATTCAAAGGTGCTCTTTAAAGCACTTCCCAACATTGAAGGGTGTGTTGGTCAATTGGGAGCGAAATTCTCATTGTTCCAAAATATCCACTTGGCCAATGCCTTCTAGAAGAGTGCATATGTGTCAAACTTCGAATCCATGTGTCCATTTGATACATCTTTGCTTGGGAACATTTCTTGCCTATTATTAGAAAGTCATTGCTTTTAAAACTACCTTCAACTCATCGATAAATTGAGCACAAATCCTAGTGTTAGAGAAGGAAGAATTTCAGTAGAGAAGTGCTAGTGGAATTTCAATTGAGGAATTGATTTGAGTGATATGCTACTGGAGAGATGTTCATTGTGATGAGGCTGGGATGATGCTGGAGATGGTGACATCAAATAAATCACTGGTTGTAAGCCCCCCTTCTATCCATTAATAAATATTGTTGTTTACTTTCCCCATATCTATCTATATAAGCTTTTATTTTCCATTTTATGAATTCTTGTCTGATTTATATGGTTCATGTTTCATTGATTTAACTGAATAACTTGAATAGGCATATGTATACTACTATATCTTTGTTGTTTAGTGTTCATTCTTGCACGAAATATTTTGGCCATCTACACACTGTCTCCCCTTAGAGACTACATCTCCCCCTAGAGTGAACCAAATTCCATTGAATTTTTTGTTTCATTTTCCTTCAATTTGTTGTTTGTTGTGTTTTAAAGAGCCTAATACATCATATTGACCAGTAAATTTATCTACTTCTTCCTCCTTTGAAAGAAAAGTTTGTTAAATGTTTATTTAAAGTGTTTTTCTTTATCATTTACAAATTAATTTCAAAGTATTTTCATTGTTGCATTAGATCCATTTTATTTTGAAAAGGAAATTGTGGTTAAAATATTCATTTCATATAGGAGAAATTGTGGTTAAAATCTTCATTTTTCCTAAAAGGATAAATTGTTGTTCCATTCCTCATTTCTCAAAGTAAAAGGCATTTGTTTTTATTGATTTGATGCACTTACTTTCCTTTTCTACATTCACATTAAAGGGACCAAAAAGAACAACATGCATTTTCATGTAGTGGATTGTGTGTTTTGCATAGGAACAATTAGGAAAGTTGCATTTTAGTTTGTGCTCTTTGATTGTTTGCTCTCAAATTGATTGCTCTTTTCGTCTAGTAGCTAAGATTTTCATTGAAAAATTCAAAGTGAAAAGATTTCTCATAATTTTAGTTTTCATTTTAGGAATTTCCAATACGTCATCTTGGTGAACCTTGAAAGGAAAATTGATAAAAAAGATATAAACTTAAAATTTATCTCAATTTACCTAACAAATAATTGGAACAATAACGATAACATTTAGAAGTTATAGGCTAGAGACGTGTTCCAGCATCATAAAACATAGTAGTTGTCGTTAATTGTGTGCAATAAATTATGAGTGTGATACCTCACTTCATGTACGTAAGAATATTGTAGCTTGTCCACATAATTTCGGGTATATCGTGCAGTGTTACAATACGAAAAGCATAAAGGGGTGCTCTCACTATGTGGTTTTGCATTAGACAACGCTAATATAGACTTGGGCCTCCACATACCTTCGGGTATATTTGGGAGGATAAATTTAGGTTGCTATCCATCCATAGTGAACCGAGTCGGTCACCTTGTAAATTGTGATTCACGAAACAGAAAATTCAAGGAGATTGCCTGGCCTTACTACTTGGTTCGCTAGGAGGTATTCTACAGTTCATAGTTTCTTGGTAAGAATTTTTCCCAACATTACCCTTTTAATTTTTTTATTGGTTTTTGGTTAAAATAAATGAGTCATCATGGAAGAAAAAAATCATTTCCCCATCGTTCATGTAGACTAGCATTGAAACCACCTTTACCACTAGAAGTTACTTCTGGTCAGCGAAGGCGACATCACTCTACCAAAACGAGTACTATCGGTACCTCTGATGAAGCATCATCTTCCCATATACTAGAGTCAGCACAAGTTGTTTCTACAAGTCTTGGTTTTTCTACTATTGTCGAGAAGGACTCCTCACAGCTACCCGTGGTCACAATCCATTCAATCTGTGAGACCATACCTCTCGAACCCGACATTGTTCAACTGGAAGTTGATCCAGATCCCATTGTGCTTTATGGAGTAGCTATTATTGTTCAAACTGAACAAAATCCCCAAGACCAATGAAATGGGATCTATCATCCCTTTATATTTCAGTTGCTATATTCCTTAAGTGGAGAAAATCTTGATCTCGAAGTCGAACAATCAGAAGTTGTTTCTGTATTGGTCTCTCCACAATCTATTGTAGCCATTGAGTCTCCCATATCACGCATTCAACCACCTAAAATATACTTCAGGCCTAACGGCAAGGTTCTTCCACCTGGTTTGCTTTTTATTGAAGAAATATCACAAGATGAGATGCTTTTAACTCCAACTCATTTTCGGTAGGAGCTTTACCTGTACAGGTATTTTTCTCAATCACCTTCCTCTACTTTTGTTGATCCTGTTTCACTTTGATTTCCCGTATATTATATAGGGTATACGTTGGGTCATTTGACCATGGCTGAGATAACATACAGAATGAACCATCTATTTCAGTGGCAACATCATCTATTGTTGCTTCAACTTCGATGTTTTTTCCATTAACTTCACCCATGCAATCATTTGGAATCCTATTTGGTTCTTCACTTATGAGTATTGAATGACTTCATCCTTTATTCACATCTTCAGTGCAATATCAAGATCGTCCCATCAGTTATTCCCCTTGGTTGCTAGCGATTTCACATAAATTACCCTATGAAATTCCAAAATTCAATGAGAACCCCGGAGAAGACCCGTCAATGCATGTTATAAGTTATCGTTTGTGGTACTCATCAAGCTCGTTAAATGATCACGTTGTTAGACTACGTCTTTTCCACCACACACTCATTAGTCCAATTGCACAATGAGGATGGTTCTTTTACTGTGTCAACCTCGTTAAAAAATGAAACAGGTTATGAGGATGATTCTTTTGTTTTGTCAACCTCATTAAAAAATGAAACAAATTTTGAGGATAGTTATTTTTTCTTATGTCAGCCTCGTTAAAAAATGAAACAAGTGCCTTTGAGGATAGTTCTTTTACTGTGTTAAAAAATAAAACAAGCGATGAGCATAGTTCTTTTCCTGTGTCAAGGTCGTTAAAAAATTAAACAAATCCTCCCCTATAATGAACCTTCATTCCATCCCACTATTAGTAACCAGTAATCTACTTAGGTGAATTAAATGAAGCTTAAGGGGCATCTGCTCTTGTAGGGGGCATTAAAAACATTCTTACCAATTACACGCAATCGGTCACTAAAGTTAGGGGGGGAATTGGTTCAGAGCTCCAAAATCCAAATGGTAAAAATGAATGGTAAAACTATTTTTATTAGTCATTTGATTCTTTGAAAATAATATTTATTGCTGTGACTATGCTTTTATTCTATTTTTTTCACCAAACATGTATTTTTAATCCTTTTGATGTTTTTTTGAACATGATTTACAACTATTGAACAGATTAGTTGTGTAGATTTATTTCAAGAATGATTTGACCACAAAGCATACCTTTTATCCTTATTTTTCGAGCTTTATTAAAAATTAAAAAGGACTTGAAGCGCACTTTTATCTCCTTTTAGAGCTTCGATAATAGCACAAAAGGAACCCCTAGAGTCTTCTTTCAGCTCTTTTCAGAATCCAATAATGTGAAAATATTGCCGAGCACTTTTCTTTTCGATATCCTAAAAGTAAATGAATAGATATGTACTTAGTATAATTTTAACCCTTTCTCGAATGGTGATGGATTATTTATGAAAAAGGAATACATTGTCTTGATGATGAGTCTAGATCCAGACTCGAAACGTAGATAGAAAAATGAATACTGTGGATATTCCGAGTCCTACATATGAAAAGGAATACCTTGGTCAAACATGACTAAAGAGGTTCTCTTAGATATTATTTTACACATTTTTGGATCTGAGCGACAACTTTCTGAAAAATTACTTATGGAGTTTTCTTTTTGTCCTCTTTTTAAAACTCTTTAAATATGAAAAAGGATCAGGCTGTCACTGTCGTTAGGCTCGTTAGAACTTAAAATAGCAATGGGCTTGTCGATCAAGCCAAGAATAAAATTTCTTTCATTTCTAGACTCATTAAATTATTAAATAGTGATATTTTTTTTGACTGAAGGGTTGAATTATAGATCAAGAAAATGTTATCCTCCTCAATATTGTTAAAAAATAAAGAGGTACTGGTTGAAAAATGGCTGGGGAAAATTTGGGAAAGTGAACAAAACGTTTTATGGTAGCAAGTCTCTATTGAACATGACACTTCACCCCATCACCGTGACTTTTTTATTTTGGTAATATTCTTGATGATTAATTCATACCTATGGTTCATCGTACCTTCAGTTTGGTTTTGGGTCAATGCAGCCAACTCATCTCAGTGTTGTGAAAAAATTCTTTCGGTAAAAATCACATCCAAATAAATTTGGTCGACACGTTTCAAACTAGCCAGTGTGGTTCATGTTCAAGAGAAGTCCTCCAATGAATTCTCATCCTTCTGTAATACTCATAAACCTTCATTCTCATGACATTCATCCCTACACATTGCTATATCAAGTCATCCTTTGTCTCTAAATTCAGTAACTCTCATTTCTTAATAAATTGTCTTCATGTCGATGGCAAATCATCATCTAGGAAGTTCACCTAGAAACATCATATTCCAATACCATGAGGCTTGTTATAGCATCGACAAGATCCTCTCTTCCAGATTTTTGATCGAAATATTTTGTTTTCCATTAGACATCAAATCACTTGTTCACACTTACTAAATGTATTTCAATAACTTGAGGGCCATTGACATCAATGGTGGTTCTCTCGTGTTTGTTACAAGCTCGCATCATTAGTTGGTAATCAAACAATGTCTTCACATGTTCAACTAGAAATCATATATTCACATGGCTAGACGTGTACCCGAATGATTGAGTGAACGAGATAAGAAGACCCTAGATCTATTTTAACCCATCCGGGCTGCAATTTTAGGATCGTTGTACACATCATTTGTATGGTGAACTTACATACAAATCACCATCCAAGCATGGGCCTATATCTGTAGGCATGTCTATATTGGACAAAATTCCAATGTAGACGACTTTCTGCACTATCTACATGTTATTAGAATTTTCTTGTGTTGAGCGTCAGAATGCCTTCCCTTAGAAATTTAGGATGAAGAGGATATATCATGATGTAATGAGATTGATGCAGGTCGCCACTCCAATTCAACTCTAGCCCATCAAATTGTAAAGAATCTCATTCAAAAAATATTGTTATTTTTATTCTGACTTCATGCTTTAGGGGTGAATCTATTATAGGTAAATTTGGGCACCATTCCCAATAACCTGGTTTAACTCAAAATCATCCCCAGAACCATGAATATGGTCTATCATCCCCTATCATTTCAGTCGCTATATGCCCTAAGCCAAAGAACAAAGACAAATCATTCCTAACTTCCATTGCAAAGTTTCCAAGATTTGATGTATATATTATAACACCTATGAGCTCACCAACGTAGTCTCTGAAGGGGCTAAGTGCAGTGCATATGCAAGTACCTCCATTCTAAGGTGCTCTACAAAGGACTTCCCGACACTCAAGTTTGTATTGGTCAATTGGGAGTGAAATTCTCATTGTTCTAGAATTTCCACTTGGCCAGTGCCTTGTCGAAGCAAGCATATGAGTCAAAATTAGAATCCATGTGTCCATTTGATATCTCTGAGCTTGGGAACATGTATTTCTTATTATTAGAAAGTCATTGACTATAAAACTACCTTCATCTCATCTATAAATTGAGCACATATCCTAGTGTTTGAGAAGGAAGAATTTGAGTAGAGAAATGTTGGTGGAATTTCAATTGAGGAATTGATTTGAGTGATGTGATGCTGGAGATATGTTCATTATGATGAGGCTAGGATGATGTTAGAGATGGTGACATCAGATCAATCACTGGTTTTAACCTCCCCTTATATCCATTAATAAATATTGTTGTTTACTTTCGCACATATTTATCGGTATAAGATTTTATCTTCCATGTTATGAATTCTTATTTGATGTATATGGTTCATGTTTCATTGATTTAACTGGATAGCTTGAATTGAAACTGTATATTTCTATCTCTTTTCATTTTAGTGTTCATTCTTGCAGGAAATATTTTGGGGATCTAGCTTGGATTTGAAGCTACAACAAGAGAGACATAAATAGAATTGGAAGCTCTTGGACTCTAAGTGAGTTTCTTGATCTGTTATGTGTATCTATTTACTATTAGGAAAAGTATTTGTAAAGTCTTTAACCCAATGTTCTAAATGAAATGCACCACATTTAGGGAATAATGTTATATATGTAATTCATAATTCCGCATAACAATATCTCTTAGAGATTGAGTTAGTGATTTTAGGAGTTTAGTGAGGAGATGTTATCGAATTTGAACTAAAATTAGTTCAGAATCCTTCCATTGTAAATATGATATGCCTTGAAGGAATTTGAGGTTGGATGGGATAGGAGGTATATAGTAAGTAGAAGAGAGTGAAAAGTGTGAGTAAGGAAAGGTCCATGAGACCAAAGGAGAGGGAAGTGTGACATTATTGATAATTATATTGATCCTCCATTTGTTGTGTAAAATAATAAAAGTTTTATTGAATTTATGGATTGAAATTAGCTTGGTGTGATTGGGTGTATGATCCCTTAATGTGATGAATAGATCAAGTTTATATGGTTATTGTTATAATAGAGTATACAAAATTGTGACAGGGCTAGTACTGCTTTCTATTATGATTTTGATTTGAGTTTAGTGTCGATATTGTGAATCTTTCTTTTAATACTTTGGGAAGTGAAAGAACCTATAGAGTGATCAAGTCATATTGGCTCACTCTTGTACAAAAATGAATATGTGCTGATTTTTTTTTAAGTTTTATATCATAAACTCCCTTTGAGGAGGAACCATAATGGTCATTTGAAGTAGTCAAGGTTATAGCTTCGGGATCAAGCTTTGGTTTATCCGTTTACTAGATGAGGTTCAACCAAAGTTCTTAAGTCAGATTTGAAGGCATAGTGTTCTATCAATTGCAGTCAGAATTTGCAGTCAACTGTCAAAGTTCCATCACAGATATAGAAATCGATCACTATGTCAGCTGATGAGGTGAGGGTTAGCGTATAGGTGAAACTGTAGCATCTAAAGGCAAAAGTAGCACCAAAATTGTATGTGTAATGCCTCAAAGGTGTTTGTGTAACATCTTTGGTGTGTGTGTAGCACATGTGCATCGAATGCATAGCGAATAAAAGCTATGTGCAACACCTTTAGTGAATGTAAATCATCTAAAATTTATGCATAGCACATGCACATTGAATGTGTAGTGAATACGTAGTGAATGCAAAGCCTCAAGTGAAAATGCAGGGCTATGAACAAACCTTCATTTTTCTAAATTTCCTCGATATCTTTGTTGAATCACTATGCATGAACTCTGCAGTTTTCCCTTGTACATTCAAACTTGCTCCATCAACCTCCAAATCGATCACACCAATTCCAAGAGACCTACAGTTTTGTGATAAAATCGATGGCAAAGGTTTGAGAGAGCACCAGCCTTTGATAAATGCATAAAGAATTATTTTCCGGTGATGAAAGTCTAGTCTCTTGTTTGAATGGAGCATTCACATGTTTCCTGCTATGGAAGGCTAATATCTAGTTTGAAAGAAGCATTCACGAATGGAATTAAGAACATATTTAGTTTTAGTAATGAAACATATGTTGGGAATTTATCTTTTGTTAAAATAAAAAGGGCCCATACAGATCTACGTTTTTTATTAGATTCAAACTGTGCCAATTGATTAAGTTGCAAGTTTTTTATTTTTTATGAAATATGGAACGCTGTCTATAGAGAAAAAAGGTAGATCTAGAGGTATTGAAACCCATATTGGGCATCATTTTCTTTCATAGAAATATTTTCTCTAAAATATCATCAGGGACTCTCAATTCATCTCATTTTAAAATTAAGGGACATGGATTTTTATATTTTGTAGGTTTAAATAAGACTAGGACAGTGGAAATAATACAAAAATATTCGGAGAGGGAGAGATTTGAATGTGGGACAGAGCCTAAAATTCTCTTTGAGGCAGCATAAGTGAAACTTGTGCATGGAGATTGGATTTTTAGTGCAGAGGTGATTGTCCAGTAGTGGAATTGGAGAAGAGTATAGTGAACTACAGAGGAGAGTTAACAGAAGGTACCTAAAGACTGAGGAAAAGTGAAACTTGAGATCATTCCATCTAAACAAAGAGTGAGAAAAGGACAATATCATTGAAAAAAGGTCCTGTTAAGTGGTGAATTTTGATGAATAGTGATGTGTGTATGGAGGTACTAGAAGACAAGGAAATTGTATCAGCCATACAATCAGAATAAAAAGAGAGGAAGCAGAAGTGCAGAAGCTAGAGAAAAGCAAGGGAATGCTCAAAAGGGTTCTAGAGGGAAGAGAACCAAGTGATCCCAGGAGATAAGACATAAGAGGCAAGCTTGGTAGGGGATTGTGTAGCAGTAATTGGAACTCGATACAAGAGAAAGGCTTTAGTGTAGTTCCCAAGTGGACATGGAAATTTTCGCAAGAAAAAAGGTGAAAATGACTCTAGATAGTCAATGGAAAGGATTAGAAGCAAGCCATAGAAAGAGGAAATATGTCAAAATTTGACAATAAGGTCCAAACTCCATGTTGTGATGCTGAGATGAAGATATCAATATTTTTATTGGGTTCCTCTTTTAGAGAGGTGTAAGATCAATATAAAATTGATCTTAATCTGATGAGAAGAATATTTATTTTGAATTTATTTTTAATAATTTCAAATATGTGCAGTTCAGCCTTAAGGTTTTACACCCCCAACAGATGTGTCACACACCTCAATGATGGATATATATACAGTCAACACTGGAGATCATTTCACTGATCTCATCGCATATCTTCTCCTCTTATGATTTAGTACGAGCTCCTTGGAGGAAATTTCGGTTCACATGTGGAAAGAAGGAAAAATTACTGTAGCCATGAATAAGGACGAATTTACTGCAGCTAGGGTTTCCATGCAACTTTGACCAGCATTGACTTTGGTCAACGCATTGTCCAAAGAGTCTGAAAATTGGTGGAGACTTCGATTTTGGGAGGATGTAAACATTGGCATAAGAACTGAGGTCAAAAGGTTGATTGAAGACCCAGCTGCATTGACTTTCTTGCTGTTGTCCTACGTTGAATTTTCTAGACAACGTTGACGTTTCTGGGGTTGAATTTGAGTTGAACGAGTGGCTATTTTGAGGGTTTTTGTGCCACATGATGGGGTGGTTGACGAAGGAGACTTTGCTGGTTGAATCATCCTGTTGACTGTCGTAACACACCACCACATTTTTTTTATTTTTGGTTTTGTCTTTTGTAGATCCCCTGGTATGTTCTATCAGCATTTTACTTGATTTTTTATGTGATTTATTTAGTAACAAGTAAATTTGCATGAAGCATATAAAATCTACATAAATTTAGATTGTATCAGAGCTAAGGTGAAGACAAGCCCTATTTGTAGCAATCACCGAAGAGGATAATGGGTTCCACAAAATATGGCTTTAAGGAGGATTAAAAATTGACTGGGAAGGATGAATTCCATGCTTGGAAGATGATATTGGATCTCAAATTGGAATACCAAGATTTCATGGACTATGTGCAGGGTAAAATCCAAGAACCTCCATCCACTTCTACTACTGCTACCAAAACAAGGTACAAGAAGAGGGACATCAAAGCAAAGCTGATGATCAGGGAATCCATTCATAAAGCCTGGTGGCCTACACCTCTGAGTTGGGCACATCCAAAGAGATGTATGATTAATTGATCCTCATTTTCAAGGCCAACAATGTGAATCAATTACTATTCTTCAAGAATCAATTGAAGAATTTGAAGAAAGGAAAGGATGAGTTTGTCCAATCATACTTTCTAAAGGTAATTGAAATCAGGAACAACCTACTGGATATTGGGGATACAATAGCTAATTGAGAGATGGCACTCACCGCAATTGGAGGGCTCTCATATAAATGGCATGTGTTCAACACTACCATTCTAAATAATAATGTGATACCTGACTTTGATGAAGTACTCTCAAGATGTGTTCACGAAGAATCAAGAATGAAGGAGTATGGAAATAAAGGAAATGCTGCATATGCTGGTAATTCTAGAAGGAAGAACTTTGGTGGCCCAAATAAGAATGGAAAAGCATAGACCCAAGGAAAGAAGGGAAAGTGTTTCACTTTTCATAGGCCTGGTCACTATGCTAGAGAATGTACTTTCAAGAAGGATTCTCCCAATGGTGATGATAACAACAACAACTGGAGGAATGGCAATCAAAGGAACACCAGATCCTAGGGAAAGAAGAATGCTCCCTCCGGCAGAAATGATCAGCCTTTCAAAAGGTAAAGAAAATCTAGGTATGAGGAATCACATGTTGTTGATAAAAAAAATGAATACATCCTTGTATCTACCCTCTCTTTTGCATCCCCACCTAACACTATGGATGTTTGGTTGATAGATAGTGGTGCCTCAAGGCATATCACTGGGTTTAAGGAAGACCTTTCTCATATGGTTGAGAAGGATACTAATATGGAAATTATCCTTGGAGATAATTCCACATATCCTGTGAAAGGGAAAGGGACGGTGACCCTTCACTTGTCTCAAGGTTAAGTCCTCCACTTGCAGGATGTACCCTATGTGCCAAATTTGAAGAAGAACCTTGTGTCTATATCAGCCATGGAAGACAAAGGTTTCAATATGGAATTCACTTATGGAAAGGTGCTCATGTGGAATATGAGCTTTAAGGAAGCTATCTCGATTGGTTTTAGAGTTGATACACTCTACCAGGTTGGAGGAAATCTGCTGGGAGAAATGACATGTGATACTATCCGACAGACTGAACTATGGAACCGAAGGTTTGGACACCTTCACTATAAAGCCCTTCCCAAAGTAAGGAAGGTGGTGATAGGGATTCCCGAGTTCCCAAATAATCATGAAGGTGTATGTGAGGGTTGTGCATGAAGGTGTATGTAAGGGTTGTGCTGAAGAAAAGCGTACAAGGGTACCTTTCCCCTCTGGTGTCACAAAGACATCTGATGTATTGCAATTGGTCCATTATTATCTATCTGGTATGCTGCCTGTGACATCCTTGGGAGGATTTTCATATTATATGACGTTCATAGATGAATTATCTCACAAAACCTGGATATGCTTCTTAAAGAATAAGGATGAGGCTTTCATGTGGTTCCGTAAATTCAAAGCCTTGGTGGAAAATATGACAGGGAAGAAGATCAACATTTTGAGAACTTATAATGGCACTAAATATGACACAAATGAGTTCAAGGAATTTTGCATATAAGCTAGCATTAAGAGGGAGATCACAACTTTCTATACTCTCAATAAAATTGGTGTCACTGAACAAAAGAACAATACCATTGTGGAAGCTACCCATGCCACGCTATGTGACCAAGGTCTGTCAAAGTTTATATGCAGAGAAGCTACGAACATTGTTGTGTACATACAAAACTGATGCTCGCATTGTGCTCTAGAATCAAAAACTCACGAAGAGGTTTTCTCCAGTAAGAAACTTGACGTCTCATATTTTAGAGTTTTTGGATGTACTGTTTATTTTCATGTGATAAAAGAAAAGAGGATCAAGTTAGATGCTTCTAGGAAGAAAGGCATGTTTGTGGGCTATACTAAAACTTATAATGCCTATAGAGTCTATGTGCCTGGTCAAAGGGAAGTGGAGATATTCCACGATTTCACCTTTGACGAAGATACTTCCCTGAGGAAAGTAGTCAAACTTCTGAGATCCGAGGAAGATAATGAAGCAAGGCCTAGAAATCAAAAGGAACCAAAGGATGAAACGATGCCTAATGTTGAAGGACCAATGGACCCAATTGATCCACCTCCTTCACTGGGAAAGAGACCATCATGGCTCAGGGACACTCTCAAGGATAATGAGGGACATGCGGCCCCAAGGGGGACATTCTGTGAAAGCAAGAAGCCAAGTAGATACCAAGGGTATCTAGCAGCCATTAGTACTATTGTACAATCTAAGCCTGGATCCTTAAGGAATTCGTAAATCATCAATTCTAGAAGGATGCTATGCATGAAGAGTATGAGTCCATTATGAAGAATGATGTCTGGGATGTGGTTCCAAGACCAAAGGACAAAGTAGTTGTCACCTCGAAATGGCTCTACAAGATCAAGCATGGATCTGATGAAAGTGCTGAAAATTTGAAGGAAATATTTGTTGCCCATGGTTTCTCTAAAAAGGAAGGCATAGATTATGATGACATATTTTCACCTATGGCCCAATATACAACCATTCAATCTATGATAGCCTTTGCTGCTATGCAAGGATGGAGTCTTCATCAGATGGATGTGAAGACCAAATTTTTGCATGGCGCGATAAGGGAAGAGGTATATGTGGAACAACCTCTGGGATTCGAAGTCCAGGATCGAGACACCCATTTCTACAGGTTGAAGAAATCCCTATATGGGCTTAAGCAAGCACCTAGAGCTTGGTACAAGAGGATAAATATCTACTTGATGAAGCTAGGCTTCACTTGAAGTAATGTTGATTCGAACCTTTACTTCAAGGTTGTCAAAGAAAATCCTCTCATTCTAGTCCTGTATGTGGATAGCCTCTTCCTGACAAGTGTTGAACCTCTTATTCATCAGTGCAAGAGGGAGATCGCTACTGAGTTCGATATGAAGGACCTAGGACTAATGCACTATTTCCTAGGCCTGGAGGTCTCGCAAAGACCTAAAGAGATTTTCCTTTCTCAAGGAAAATACATTGTGAAGCTTCTGGAAATATTTGGTATGGTGGACTGCAAGTCCGTGTCAACACCAATGGAGCTAAACTTAAAGAAGTTGAGTGGTAGCGCTGCTGGGCCCGTATTGTCTAATCCTACTGAGTATCATCAACTCGTAGGGGCCCTGATGTTCTTAGTGAAAAACCATCCAGATATATGTTTTGTAGTGAACACTTTGAGTCAACAGATGGTTGAGCCTCATCACTTTCACTAGGTTGGTGCCCGGAATCTTCTGAGATATATTTGGGGCACGATAAACCATGGGCTGAGATACACTTCCGAAAGAATGACACTCCTTAGATATAGTGATTTCAATTGGGCTGGTAGTGTGGTGGATCATAAGAACACATAAACATGCTTCTTCAATCTTGGTTCTACTTTGATCTCATGGATGAGAAAGAAGAAAAAGTTAGTGGTTTTGAGCATTGGAGAGGCCGAATACATTGCAGTGAGTATGGCCTGTTGTAAAGCACTTTGGTTGAAAAATCTCTTCAGTGAGCTATTCAGACATGTGCTAGATACCACCATCATACTCTATGATAACCAAAGTGGGATTCTCTTGTCCTAGAATCCAGTGTTCCACGATCAGTCCTAGAATATTGATATTAGGTACCACTTTATCCGGGATATGGTATAGTGAGGCACCATAAGGCTCGATCATATAGGAACTGATGAGCAGGTTGCGGATATTCTTGCAAAGACCCTAGCTAAGGTCAAGTTCCTAACCTTCCGTTATATTCTTGGTATCATGGAACGACCCTATGATGTGGGTCATGTTGGACGATGAGCTCTGGGAGCTCTACGGGGCTTTGGAGATAGCTTCTCAGAGCTATAAGCAACCATAATGCTAGGCTTGTCGAACCTTGTTGGTGTGTTCGGGCCCCACCATTGTGATTTTGATTTGGTTCACCTCTCATTATTTGTGCCCCGTATGCATCATACCCATTGAGTTTAGTGCTCATGAGAATTACCTCTCATTTGACCAATGAGGTGCAAAAATATAGAGACTAGTAGCAAAGACTGATGGATGCATCAAATATTTCCATACTCCTTATATAGGATGGCATGATCCAACCACTTGATCTCGGATCAAGTATAGTGAGGTTTTGGACCATCAAAGCAAGTTACGGCGAGATGATGCATGATGTTTCATTGCACAAGTGGATGGAGTTCTCCCTAGTTGAGAGGGAGTGTTAAAATTGGACAACTAGGTCCAAACTCCATGTTGTGATGCTCAAATGAAGATACCAATATTTTTATTGGGTTCCTCTTTCGGAGAGGTGTAAGATCGATATAAAATTGATCTTAATCTGATAAGAAAAACATTTATTTTGAATTTATTTTTAATAATTTCAAATATGTGCAGGTCGGCCTTAAGGTTTTACACCCCCAGCAGATGTGTCACACTCCTCAATGATGGATATATATACAATCAACATTGGAGATCATTTCACTCTTCTCATCACACATCTTCTCCTATTCTGATTTAGTACGAGCTCTTTGGAGGCAATTTTGGTTCACACGTGGAAGAAGGACGAATTAGTGCAGGCAGGAAGAACAACGATTTTACTGCATCTACGGTCTCCATCCAAGTTTGACCAATGTCGAATTTGGTCAACGCATGGTCCAAAGAGGCTGGAAATTGGTGGAGACTTCGATTTTGGTAGGTCGTACACATTGGCACAAGAACCGAGGTCAAAAGTTTGACTGAAGATCGATCTCTGTTGACTTTTTTGCTGCTATCCTATGTTGACTTTTCTAGATAGTGTTGAATTTTTTGGGGTTGACTTTGAGTTGACCAAGTGGTTGTTTTGGGGCTTTTTGTGACACATGCTAGGTTGGCTGACAAAGGAGACTTTGCTGGTTGAAGCATCCTGTTAACTGCCATAATGCACCACCACATTTTTTCTGTTTCAGGTTTGTCTTCTATAGATCCTCTGGTATGTTCTATCAGCATTTTAATTGACTGTTTATGTTATTTATGTAGTAAAAAGTAAAGTTGCATCAAGCATAGAACATCTACATAAATTTACAAAAGAATATTCAAGAACAAATGGCAGAAGGAAAGCATATGATAAGGAATTTGATAGAGAGATGGTTGAGTTAAGGGTAGAACTCAATCATTTGGAACAACCTCTACAAAAAGATATTACAGAGGGTCTCAAAATATGGAGTTAATTTAAGGAAAAGAGTTAAGTGGTCTATTATGAGGTTATTTGCCAAGATTTTGATACCAAAGATGAATATTGGGATGAAGAAAGAAAATAAAACTAATAGAAGTGAATATAGAGAAGAAGTTCACTTTTGTGAACCTGGAGAAGAATCAATCCTATGAGAGGATGATGATGAGAACGATGGGACGATGGAGTTATTGGAGAAACACAAAGAGGAGATGTCGATGACATCAATAGAAGAAGGAAAGTGTAATTTACTTCAAACTAATTGTTTGTATGAGCATGAAATTGCAGGTAATAAATATCAAGCAAATGGAGCTGAACAAATGCAAGAAATGGAGGAAGGAGCAACACTCCAAGAAAAAAATATTCTTTTAAAGGACAACAATAAGTAGCTGATTCTGGAGTTGGAAAGTTTCAAAATAATTTTTTAGAAGAAGGAAGTTCAGCATTGTGTCATGAAGACAACCTTGAAGAGGGTTATGAAAGAAATCAGATCAAAGTTTCACAATTTTGTGAAAAGAAGAGTAATATGGGAGGTATAGTTTGTTGGTTGTACATTTTTTTATGAAGTTTTTATCTAAATATATCTGAAGAAATTGTTTTTATGACTGAGCGATATTGGAAACTCGAAAAGGAGGAGACAATGTATGTCTTGCATATGCGTAATTATGGCAAAGGAAGAGCTCATAAGGATAGTGCAACTCAAGACAATTCTGTCAATGGAAAAGAAATTGTAAAGACTCAAAGACGAGGAAGTAGCCAATGACCTGAGGAAGAAGAGATATTGTTATCTCATGCAGAGAGGAAAAGAAGGAGACCAACTTATGAAGACAATAATGGAGAAGGATTTGTAGAAATTTCTAAAGGAAGGACAGAATAGGGCTATGCTTTGAAAGGTCATGAAGGGGTTTATACAAAACCAAGTATTAATTGGGACAGGAATCAAATCGTTGATTGTGATCAGAGAGCTGCAAAATATGGACAAAATTTTTTGGAGGAAACTCATGTAACAAAAAATTGAAGCCAAAAAGAAGAGAAATGTATGTTGGAAATTCAGCATGAGCCCAAGGAATTTCAAGAACAATTTTAATTCTGCAAAATTTTTGAATGTCCAGGTATAGAAGATGGAAGAAGTCAGCATTCAATGGAGCAGTTGAAAGGAGAATGGTAAAAGAAATCATATTATTTGGAAGTTTATGAAGGAAAGTGGGAGAAAACTCTTGAAACTCCCTCACACTACAAAGTTGGAACATTGATGGCTAAATGGAAACGATTCCTTCAGGGTGATAAGAAATGTAAATATAGGCTTGAGAATGGAATAAATGTTTGGAAGATTGATTTAGATCAAAGGGATAGTCTTGAAGAAAATTCAAATTTTAAATTTCTTAATTGGTTGCAACAGGAATACCAGAATTTTGAAGATGTAGTTTTGTATGGTCATTTCCATATGACCATAATGGTCATGAAATATTTGATTTTTAATTTTTTTTTGGTTTTAGAGAAAAATTTAATTGACGATTTGCATGAAGAGAAGTGTTCTGAACAAGATGGAACTTGGGATTAAGTGAAAAAAAATTAACAACTCTTATGCATGGTATTCTTGAAGCCAAAGAGGACTGTAGAGTGAGATAAATTGCATAATTTGAACAAAATTTTTTCACAACTCCAAATGGAAGTGAAGACCAAAGATATGGTGGTGTAGAAGTTGACAATGCATACAAATATTTTGTGAATGTAAAGATCAATTGGACAGATGAATAAATTCAAGGGTAAATTTTCACAATTGAAAACCAGCATATAAGAGATTGGTTTTATGTTTTCATATCAAGCAAGAAGTCAAGAGGGTTTGAATATGAAGGACTTCCACATAAAGCATTGGATGTGTGGACAATGGGAGAATCAGAGGAATGATATATTATAACTTCTGACAGTGAATTGTGGATTGATACACATCATGATCATAAAATAACCTCTTGGAGGCAACCCATGATGTTTATAATGGAAGCACAAGATAAAAAAATTGATAAAAGGTGCACCGAGCAAGGTTTTCAATATTTTCAAACCTAGAGAGAGAAATTGGTTGAGAGTAAGGTATCTTGTGAAGGAGTAAATTATTCAGTTCGAAGAGGTAGAAATCAGTAGCAGGTAGAGATAAATAAGACAACATTGGAAGCAAAAGTTTTCAAGTGGATAGCAAGGAATCAAATCAACAACAAGCAAGTGATTGTTAATTCAAGTAAGAGCAAGATGATTGTACAAAGGAAATTTAAGAATTGAGATCAAGGAGGAATGCACACATCTACAAGGAAGAAACAAGATGGCAAAGAAAGTGGTGAGAAACAACGTAAATTTTGGAAACTAGGATGACTTTGACAACAAAAATTCATGATTAAGAGATCATGGAACATTTTGTTACTTGGGAGTGTAATGGAGGAGCATCCTACTGCATAAATTAATTTTTGAAGAAACGTAAGGGGAATGTTTATTTTATGAAGGGAGAGATTACACAATGTTTAAATTATTAAAATGATGATTAATTTGTGATTTTTATGGAATGTGTGAGAACATTTGAGGTCTGAGGTGTTAAAAATTTCATGCGTATTTTATGGAGATGAAATATCTATTAGAGATTGAGTTGGGGTTCTTCAGAGTTTGGTAAGGATGTTTTAGAGGATCTGAACTAGAATTAGTTCAGAATCCTTTCATTGTAAATATGATATGCTTGAAGGCATTCAAGGTTGGATGGGATAGGAGGTAGATAGTGAGTGGAAGAGAGTGAGAAGTGTGTGTAAGAGAAGGTCCATAAGACCAAAAGTAGAGGGAAGTGTGATATTATTGCTAATTGTACTGATCCTCCCTTTCTGGTTTAAAATAATGAAAGTTTTATTGAATTTCCTTATTGAAGTTAGTCTAGTGTGATTAGGTGTATGATCCATTAATGTGATGAATAGACCAAGTTTGTTTCATTATTGTTATAATACAGTATAGACACTAGTGATAGGGCTAGTATTTCTTTCTGTTATGAATTTGATTCGAGTTCATATTTGATACTGTGAATCTTTGTGTTAATACTTTGGGAAGTGAAAGAAGCTACAGAGTGATCAAATCATATTGGCTCACTCTTGTACACAAAGGAATATGTGGTGATTTTTTTCTAAGTTGCACAACATCAAATCCATTTGAGGAGGAAACACAATGGTGATTTGAACCAGTAAAGGTTCGAGCTTTAGGATCAAGCTTTGGTTTATCTATTTACTAGATGAGGTTCAGCCGAAGTTCTTATGTCAAATTTAAACATAGCGTTTATTGTCAAGGGTCAAAGTTCCAACCCAAATCTATAGATTGATCACTATATAAGTTGCTAATGTGGGGGTTAGCATATAGGTTTGACTGTAGCATGTGAAGGCAAGCATAGTGCCACAATTGTATGCATAGTGCCTCAAAATTGCTTGCGTAGTGTCTCTGGTGTTTGCGCAACACATGCGTAGTGAATTAAATCTGTGTGTAACTCCTTCAATGAATATGTAGTGTCTCAAAGGGATGTGTAGAGAATTCTCAGCAAATACGTACCGAATGTGTAGCTTCAAATTAAAACATAGGGTTATGACCAAATATTTATTTTTCTAGACTTCCTCTAGATCATTGGAGAATCACTCCTTTGTGTTTTTACCCTATACACTAAACATTCTCCATCAACCTCCAAATCAATCACACCAATTCCAAGAGATCTGTAGTTGTGTGATAATATGGATGGCAAAGGTTTTAGAGAGCACCAATATTTGATAAAGGCACAAAGAATCCTTTTCTAGTGATGAAAGTCTAATCTCTTGTTTAAATGGAGCATTCACATGTTTCTGGCAATGGAAGGCCAATATCTAGTTTGAATGAAGCATTCACAAATGGCCTTAATAACATCTTCAGTTTTAGCAATGAAACGTATGTTGGGAATTTATATTTTGTTAAAATAAAAAGGACCCATACATATCTAGGGTTTTTTATTAGATTCAAACCCTGCTGATAGATTAAGTTGCAAGTTTGGCTTTTTTTTATGTAATATGGAACCTTGTCTATAGAGAAAAAAGGTATATATTAAGGTATTACAACCCATATTGGGCATCATTTGGTATCAGAGAAGGATTTTCTCTAAAATATGATCAAGGAGGCTCTATTCAGCTCTTTTTAAAATTGAGTGACAAGTATTTTTATATGTTGTAGGTTTAAATAAGATCGAGACAGTGGAAAGAATACACAAGCATTTAGAGAGGGAGAGATTTAAGCGTATAATTCTCTTTGAGGTAGCGTAAGTGAAACTTGTGCATGGAAATTGAATTTTTAGTGCAAAGGTGAATGTCTAATAGTGGAATTTCAAAAGAGTATAGTGAATTGCAGAGGAGAGTTAGAACAAGGTACCTGAAGATTGAGGAAAATTATAACTTGAGATTATTCCATCTAAAGACATAGTGAGAAAAATACAAGATCATGGAAAAAAATGTCTTCTTAAGTGGTTAATTTTGATGAATATTGACGTGTATATGCATGTAGAAGTAGAGAAGGGAATTGTAGCAGTTATATAATCAAAAGAAGAAGAGAAGCAGCAAAAATGCAGAAGCTAGAGAAGAGAAAGGGAATTCTTAAAAGTGTTCGAGAGGAACGAGAACAAAGTGATCCTAGGAGATAAATCACAAGAGTTAAGCTTGATAGGGTATCATGTAGCAATAATTGAGACTGGCTACAAGAGATATGCATTACTATAGCTCCAAAATGGACATGGAAAATTTCACAAGAAGAAAGGTGAAAATGAATCTAGCCAGTCAGAGTAAAGGATTAGAAGCAAGCCATAGAAAGAGGGAATAAGATGCCAAAATAGATGGGAGAAGGAATGTATATGATGAAGAATTTGATAGAGAGATGGTTGATTTAAGGGCGCAACTCAATAATTTGGAAAAATTACTACAAAAGGATATTAGAGAGGATCGGAAGTATGGATTGAATGTAAGGAAAAGAGTCAAGTGGCCTATTATGAGGTTATTTTCTAGGAAGTAGATAAAAATATGAATATTTTTATGAAGAAAGAAAATAAAAGTAGTAGAAGTGAATATAGAGAAGAAGTTCACCTTTGTGAACCTGAAGAGGGATCAATCCTAGGAGAGGATGATGATGAGAATGATGGGATGATGGAGTGCTTGGAGCTATTGAAAGATTAGATGTCAATGAAATAAAGTGAAGAAGGACATTGTAATGTATTTCAAACTAATTGTTTGTATTAGTGTGAAATTGTGGTACTAAATATCAAGCAAATGGAGCTGAACAAATGAAACAAATGGAGGAAGGATTAACAGTCGAAGAAAAGAAGGACTATGCTTATAAAGGATAGTAAGGGGTAACTGATTCTGGAGTTAGACATTTTCAAAATACTGTTTTAGAAGAAAGAAGTACAACATTGTGTCATGAAGACAACCTTGAAGAGGGTTATGAAAGAAATCAAATCAAACTTTCACAATTTTGTGAAAGGAAGAGTAGTATGGGAGGTATAATTTGTTGGTCGTACATATTTTTATGGAGTGCTTATCTAAATATCTCGAAAGGATTTTTTTGTATGACTGAGAGCTATTGGAAATTGGCAAAGGAGGATACAATGTATGTCTTGTATATTTGAAATTATGGCAAACAAAGAGCTCATAAGGAGAGTGCAACTCAAGACAATTTTGTCAATGGAAAAAAAAATGTAAGGATTCAAAGACTAGGAAGTAGCAAATGACCTAAGGAAGAAGAGATATTGTTATCTCACGTAGTCGGAAAAAGAAGGATACTAGCTTCTCAAGAAAATCATGGAGAATAATTTGTAGAAATTTCTCAAGGAAGGATAGAATAGGGCTATGCTTTGAAAGGTAATGAAGGGGTTTATGAAGAACCAAGAATTAATTGGGATAGAAATTAGATTGCTGATTGTGATCAAAGATATGTAGAAGATGGACAACAAGTATAAGAAGAAGCTCATGTAACAGAAAATTGCAGCAAAAAAGAAGAGAAATGTATGTTGGAAATTGAGCATGTGCCCAAGGAATGTGAGGAAGAATGTCATTTCTGAAAAATGTTTGAATGTTAAGGTACAAAATATGAAAGAAATCAGCCTTTTGTGGAGTAGCTTAAAGGAGAATGGTCAAAGAAATCATATTCTTTAGAAGTTTCTGAAGGAAAATGGGAGAAAATTCTTGAATTTCCCTCACAGTACAATGTTGGAACATTGATGGATGAATGGAAAAGATTGCTTTAGGGTGACAAGAAATGTAAATATAGGTTTGAGAATGGAAGAAATGTTTGGAAGATTGACAATGATCAAAGGGATAGGCTTGAACACAATTCAAATTTTAAAGTTATGAATTGGTTCTAGTAGGAATATCAAAATTTTGAAGATGTAATTGTGTATGATCATTGCCATATGACCATGATGGTCATTGGCATTGTTAAAAATTTTGTTTGTTCATGAAATTTTGTTAATTATTTGCATGAAGAGCAGTGTTCCCAGCAATATTGAGTTTTGGATGAAGAAACAAAATTTTAACAACTCTTATGCAGGTTACTATTGAATCCAAAGAGGACAGTAGAGAGAGAGAAATTGCAGAATTTGAAAAAAAATGTTAACAAGTCGAAAAGGAGGTCAAGACCAAATATTTGATGGTGTAGAAGTTGACAGTGCAGATAGATATTATGTGAATTCATAGATCAGATGGCAAGATGAAGAAATTAGAGGGAATTTTTTCACAATAAAAAATCATCATACAAGATATTTGTTTTATGTTTTCATACCAAGCAAGTAGTCAAGTGGGCCTGAAGATCAAGGACTTCCCGATAAATCATTGGATGTCTAGACAATGGGAGAAGCATAGGAATTGTATATACATCATGATCAGAAAATAAATTCTTGGAGGCAACTCATGATGTTGATAGTGGAAGCAGAAGATAAAACAATTGATAAATGGTTCATTGAGAAAGGTTTTAAATATTTTGAAACCTTGAGAGAGAAGTTAGTTGAGTGTAATATATCTTGTTAAGGATTAAATTATTTAGTTTTAAGAGGCTGAAATCAACAGCAGGTAGAGATAATGAAGACAACATTGGAAACAAAATATTTCAAGTGGATAATAGGGAAGAAAAACAAAAACAAGAAAGTGTTTGTTAAAGAAAGTAAGAGAAAGATGATTGTACCAAGAAAATTTAAGAATTGGGATCTAGGAGGAATGCATACATCTGCAAGGCAGCAGCAATATGGAAAAAGAAGTTGTGAGCAAAAAAATAAAGTTTGGAAGCCATGATGACTTCGACAACAACAATTCATGATTAGGAGAACATGGAACATTTTGTTCTTTGGGAGTGTGATGCGGGAGAACCTTACTCACTAAATTCACTTTTGAAGAAACCTAAGGGTAATGTTTATTTTATGAAGGGAGAGTTTATCTAATGTTTAAATTATTAAAATGATTATGAATTTGTGATTGTTCTCTAATGTATAAGAACATTTTAGGTCTTAGATGTTAGAATTTTCATTAATATTTTATGGAGCTGAAATATCTCTTGGCGATTGAGTTAGGGATTTTAGGAGTTTGGTGAGGAGATTTTATAGGATCTTAACTAAAATTAGTTCAAAATCGTTTCATTGTAAATATGATATGCCTTAAAGGCATTCAAGGTTGGATGGGATAAGAGGTTGATAATGAGTGGAAGAGAGTGAGAAATGTGACTAAGAGAAGGTCCATGAGACCAAAAGGAGAGGTAACTGTGACATTATTTCTAATTGTATTGATCCTCCATTTGTGGTGTAAAATAATCAGAGTTATATTGAATTTCCTGATTGAAATTAGTCTGGTGTGATTGGGTATATGATCCATTAATGTGAAGCATAGATCAATTTTGTTTGGTTCTTGTTACAATAGAGTATACATAGTAGTGACAGGGCTAGTATTGCTTTCTATTATGAATTTGATTTGATTTCTGATTTGATACTATGAATCTTTATGTTAATACTTTGGGAAGTGAAAGAAGCTATAGAGTGATCAAGTTAAATTGGCTCATGCTTGTACACAAAGGAATATGTGGTGATTTTTTTGTAAGCTACAGAGCATCAAATCCCTTTGAGTAGGAAACAGAGTGGTGATTTGAACGATTCAAGGTTCTCACTTTGGGATCAAGCTTTGGTTTATCTGTTTACTAGATGAGGTTCAACTGGAGATCTTAAGTCGGATTTGAACATAGATTTTGTTGTCAATTGTAGTTATAATTTTCTATGAAGGGGAAAAGTTTCAGCCCAGAGCTAAAGATCAACCACACTGTCAGTTTCTGAGGTGAGGGTTAGCATAGACATGAAACTGTAGCATGTGAAGGAAATCATAGCACCACAATTGTATGCGTAGTGCCTCAAAGGTGTTGGTGTAGTGTCTCTAGTGTGTGTGCAACACATGCACAGTGAATTTGTAGTGAATAAAATATGTGTGCAGTACCTTTAGTGAATGTGTAGTATCTCAAAGGTATGCACAACAAATACGTAGTGAATGTGTAGCCTCAAATGAAAACACTAGGTTATTACCAAATCTTGATTTTTCTAGACTTCCTATGGATCTTTGGTGAATCACTCTGTGTGAACTTTGTTTTTTTCCCTTGTACATTGAAACTTGATCCATGAACCTCCCGATCGATCAGACCAATTCCAAGAGAGCTCTAGTTCTGTGATAAGATTGATGGAAAAGGTTCCGAAGAGCACCAATATTTGATAAAGGCATAAATAATTCCTTTTCGGTGATGAAAGTATAATCTCTTGTTTGAATGGAGCATTCACATGTTTTGGGCAATGGAAGGCCAATCTATAGATTGAATGAAGAATTCACGAATGGAATGAAGAACATATTCAGTTATAGCAATGAAATGTATGTTGGTAATTTAGCTTTTGTTAAAATAAGAAGAGCCCATACATATATGTTGTTTTTTTGTTAGATTCAAACCTTGTCGGTTAATTAAGTTGCAGGTTTGGTTTTTTTCTTTATGCACTATGGAAACCTGCCTATAGAGCAAAAGGTAGATCTATAGGTATTCTAGCCCATATTGGGAATCAGTATGTGATGAGTATATACACCCTAAGATAAATATTATAAACCATAAAAGAAACATGGTTGAGCATTTTACATTTTCATATTGAGACTATATTTCTCACAATGCAATATTGGACCATGGGACCATGGTTGAGGATGATGGATTTTCATATCGAGATATTATTTGTCACAATGTGACGTTTGACCATAGTTGATTTTCATATTGAGGAAATATTTGTCACAATGTGATTTTGGAACATGGTTGACCATGATTATAAACCCAAGGGATATATATTAAATCCAAGGATTAATATTATAAACCTTATGAATAATATTTCACCCGAGGTTTCGGATGCAGATGGGATTTAAGAGGGATGGGATGTCCATCCTTGGGTGACTCCTGATGGGGCTCACGTGGGGTGGCCATATAGCCACTTGCAATTTCACTAAGGTGGCATTTAATCCCGCCAACTTGCATGCCAATACCATTTTCACCCTGCTTCTAGACCATTTCACTCTGCGCGTCTGGTATCCTATGGATTTTGCGCATTTCTGCTTGACTTGTTCTTGCGCCACTTGTAGCTCTCCTCCCCCGCTGTGCAGTGCTTTCCCTCCTGCTTGTGCCAAGCTGAGCACCCACACTCACACTAGGCACTACTGCATGCTTCTCTGCTGCCTCGAGACACTGCCGGGTCACCATTTTTCCTAGAGTGTTTTTTGCTGCTCAAATTCTCAATTTTGTGCTCATTCAGTCGTGTCTTTCTTGTTGCCTCTGCATCTAGCTTGCCCCCCTCTCCTTCGGCCTTGCCAACCTGGCTCTACCACCATGCCACGGCTCCGTCATAGAATGAGGTGCCGACATGGTAGCAGCAGGGGTCGCGCGACCCGCTCTCTGCCTTCTACCAACTCCGACTCCTCCTCTGAGGACTTCTCCTGGGGTCACTATTAGAAAACACACAATCATTGAGGTAGAGCTCGTCAAGGAGGGCATGTGCACTTTTCCCAGACTCCCTCGCCTCCTCATGTCGAGACTCCTCTTCATCCTGACCCCCTCCCCGTCGTTTCCCCTGTCTCCCAAGCGTCAACTCGTCTGCCCCTTCGTCAATCCTCCCAAATAGTGGAATTCCTCTTTGAATGCTCCCTTGACAGGCCCGTCATCACTGCTTTTGTTACTGTCACCCTTAGAGAGGAAACGGTTAACCCAATCCCCTCCACTGCTCCTTGCCCTCATCCCACTCCGGCTAAGAATGAAATGATGAAGTCTGAGGTGTCGATGGAAACTGTGCGTTCTCACCAGATCAAGGAACACATGCAGCTGGATGTTGTCAAAAAGGCTAGCACATCCACTGAAGAAAATTATGGCAGAGGGGATGAGTTCTGGTGCAAGATTGTGGAGGAACCTCCTTCTCTAGCTCATGACCAGTGAACTTTGCGACCCTCGGCCCACATCGGTACTGCTCCTCAATCATCTTGGGAGATTTTTTGTTTTTCTATTTGTAACACCCCTAGTTTTATGTTTTTCAAGTTAGAAATTTGAACTTTATTCCAAAAGGGTAGTGGACCCCAATGGATAATTATTATGTGAATGTAGTTAACTAATTATTTATGAAAAATAAATAAAATGTTTGTGTGCACTATGACCAAATGAGATTTTTGAGATTACTTGCCTAATCCATGAGGTATGGAAAGAGGTTAATACTTTCCCCAAAATATTTCAAAAATCCTTGAAAGAATTTAATTCTAATTTAGATTTTTGAGGAAAAATATAAAATTTCCCCAATGATGCGGAAAGTAGTTGGGAAGAGGTAAAAATCTAGAAAAGCAGAAAGCAGCTTTAAAGTCCCTAAATAGGGGAAGCCTAGGCAAACATGAATAAAATCATCCTGTAATTCTGGACGCAGAATTAGAAACAAGCTTTGGGGAGAGCATAACCTTAAGTAAGCCACTTCAGAACAGATTGAGGTTGGTCTGTTCTGGGAGAGGATCTCAGCTCGGGGGTGAGTTCTTGAGACAGAGGAACTCTAAGGTTGGGAGGACTAGTCATGAGAAGAAGTGGTATGCACATAAATTTTAGGAATGGTTAAAGCAGGTTCTATTATATAATATTGGTGAATGTTGTGGTTGTGAATTTGAATTAAGTTTTTTTTTAGATTTGTTATTCCTTACATTTAACAGAATTTTCTAGAAGAAATTAATCCTCTAATTTTGTATAGTTGTAGAAAAAGGAATTATGGTTAATATCAACCAGAGTCTCTAAACCTGAAATGGTTTAAATCTGGAGATATATATAAAAACCCCATAAACATTTAAAGTTGTAACTTTAATCTTCTTTTATAATTGTATAGAAAAGTAGTATTCTAACATGACAAACCAAAAATGAATCTAGAAAGATAGATGAATAGTAAATTCTATATAATTACTGCAAAGTTAATCTCCTGGAGTGCATGCATATAAATTGAAACCTATTGCATAAAGGAGAAATTGAGATGAGAAAGAAATAATTTTCTGCTACATAAAATAAATCTAGCATACAGGAAGGTTATACAACATAGAAGAAATTAACCAAATAGAAATGAAAATTAAATATATTTATATGGTTGGTATGAACATGCATTTCAGGCAGATACAAAGTCTAGAAAGTTAAATTTCATCCATAGATTTTCATATATTAGACTAAATCCTGTGATATAAGAAAGAAAAAAAAAAGTGAATCTTATAGATTTAGAAGGAAATTGGCTAGGTTATGTATAAAATTATTTCGCTTAATTATACTTCATGAAATAGAGGAGAAGAACCCTCAAGGTAATATATGGATATGCATATTATCGAGAAGAAAGAATGATTTTCGAAAACGATAATATAACATGTATGTAACTGTATGAGTATAGTTTAATTTAAATTAAATACAGGAAATTAAGTTAACTGCATATCTACTTAAAAATGTGGAGTCTCATTTACTGTCTAGTGAATATTACAGGAAGAAAAACTACCTATGCTCATTAGAGATAGTATATTTCATTGCTGTTAAAAGTCAATCAAACCATACTTATAGAAAATTATACCGTATGAGATATATCAGAAATTGCATAAACTAATTTTCTATTGATTCTAAAGAGTAGAAGCATCAGAATGTTCCATTTAGTTACAATAGAAATAAATCCAAAAAAAAAAGTTTTGGTTCGATGAGTTTTAACTCAGATAAGAGCTCAACTTAAAATGAATGAGCAACAATATGTTATACTGCTAACTAGAAAAAAATCAAAATAAAAATCAGAGGAATTAAGGAAGTCCTAAAATTCTGAGTAGACTTAAGCCCAAGTATTAAATTGAGAAAACGATCAAGTATCCATACAAGTGTACAAGCAAAATTGTTCATATCCAGAAAATTCTGAAACGAAATATTTACGAGAGGGTCATGTAATTAAGAAGATAATATAAAACTAATAATAGTACAATGTCCGTGTTTATATTAATATACATTTCTCCCATGAAATCTATTATAAAAGTATTTCACAGTAAGTTGGGAGTATTAAATTCAAATGGAAAATATATACAAATAGGATGCCACAATTTTGAAGATGGCAAGACAAGGATTTACCAAATTGTAATATCGAACATAAAAATGAATTATTACATATCAAAACTCACAACGAACTGAGTAAAGGAGAATAATATTCCAACATAAATTGGTTACCTGCAAACATAACGAGATTCAAGTCATGAGAATATAGAGATGGGAAGTTATTTTAATCACAAGACATATAATAAGTCGAATCGATTTGCAAGAAGGCAACTATATTACCTCTGGTAAATGAAATTCCTCGTTAAGTTATTTAAACCCTGTGAAAATGAGGGAAAAATAAATAGATATATAAATGGTGAAAGAGTAATACATTAGACGCATAAGAAGTTCAACGAAAATAAATTGAACAATGGAAGATAAGAAAAAAAATCTCCCAATATTACCATTAAATGTATGGGTACATCCAACCTACATAAGGGCATTTTCAGGCAAGGCAATGAATTGCAAATCTGTTGTAGAAGAGGTTTATCGATTTCCTCGCTAAGATAAGGAGGAAAAATAAATGCACATAGGAAAAAAAAATCCGATTAATATACTACTCTGTCCAAGAAAAACGACAACCCAAAATATCTTAGAATGACAGAGAAATGGAAGCTGAAAGCCTCAGTACATGCAAAACGGAATTCACTGCAAATGCACAAAGAAGTTTTATAGAAAATCATAAAGAGAGAATAAAGCCTTAAGAAGAGATATAGAGAGACATTTCCCCAAGGAAATCTGTGTAAAACGAAAACTCTATCACTAAAAATAAAACCGAGATTTGGCTTTGATATACAGAGAAAGAATAAAATGAAGCATCGGTCAAGAGGGCATCATAGAAATTGTAGCATACCTCAGTTCGAAGCCCCATTGTTGAAAATCAATTTTCCATGAGAAAAGAGGGGTTCAATCCCAACAAAGTGTAAGGGAAGTTTCAAGAAGGTGCTTGAAGACCTGTGTGAGTTCAAAGAGAAAAATAAAACACCCTTGGAGAAATCGAAATATTTATATTTCAAAGAATCCCTAATTTGTTGCTCATCTCAACCATACACGTGGAAACCGATGGCGTATATAACGTCAAACTTAACCAAGAATTCTCGAAATTGTAGTCTCAACTAATACAAAGGAGGTTGAACAAATCTTGATACATAACTATAGCATTTATTCTCTCCATAAATTCTATAGTACCAAACCATACTGTGGAGAGCGGCAAGAGTTATGATTAGTACAAGTAGGGTTATTACGTTATGGCTAAACTGATAATCACACCCTCGAAACTAGAAACGAGGCCATGAAAGTTAGAAACAATAAATAGTCTCGATTGAAATCATAACTCGAATATCCAAGGTGAGACCTAATGACTGTAGCATTGTCCTAACTATTTAATACGCTCATAATATCCGTAGTGAGAAGAATAAATAAAAGGGTTACACACCATAGAGTATGACTTTGTGAAGAAGTCGAGAACCCTATACAAAGATGATATGAGTGATTGTACGCTAACTTAAGAGCAATATTTATGTTAAGAAATGAATTATCGGCTTCCATACACGTAACTCAATTTCAATGTTGACAAAAAGATTTAGTTATTATATTAAAAGAAAAAAAGAGTATGGATATATATATATATATATATATATATATATATACAATGTTATATAAAAGTATATATGGATATAGTATGGAATGTTAGAGCATGGTCTATTGAAGGGTTCATAATTTTTTTTTAAGTATAGATATAATGGGATTATGGGTAAAGTTATATATAGTTCAAGAAAAAAAGAAAAATTGAGTGGGGAGACATTACAAATGGTATCAGAGCTCATGTTAGAAAAAATTGGGTTGTTGTTGTGCTCACTGTATAAATTATATTATTAATTTATTTTTTTTGAATTTATTTTTTTTCTGTTACTAATGTTGTTTTGTTCAGTATACAAAGGTACTAAAACTGAAAAGTCAATGGCTGAAGAAGATGAAATTTATGTTGATCTGGGTGATGGAGATAACACGTTGGATCCCAACGGTCCTTTGATGGCTATGTTGCACAGGTTGCAACGGGATATGGCTGAGCTAAGAAGCCAAAATGATAGGCTATCATTAGCTAGTGAGGAGGAGGAAAAGCTGATAAGAGAATTGACTTCGTGGAACAACCAAGAAGGTGAAGGTTCCGGAAGTAGGAGAAAAGGAAAGTTCTCAGATGATTCTGAGGAAGATGACACTACTAGACATCAGTCTAAATAGAAGAAGGAATTACAGGGGGAATTCCGAAAAATTAAACCTCCCTCCTATGATGGAGAGAAGGAGGAAGATTCTGAGGCATGGCTATTGAATATGGTTAAGTATTTTCAGGTCTACGAATATGAAAACAATCTAAAGGCCATATTAGCTATCTACCAGTTGCAAGGTAAGGCTACCTTGTGGTGGGAGGAGAAAAAAATGGTTCATGCCATTGATGAAAAAATAGTTACTTGGGAAGATTTCCGAGTCAATTTTAAAAATTGGTATTTGAACAAATGCTATTATGATGATAAAGCAAAGGAGTTTCACGAACTCAGATTGGGACAACTCAACATAGATGAGTTTGTCACCAAGTTTAAAAATCTGCTAAGATATGTTCCTTATATTCGTGAAGAGAAAGAAAAGGTACAAAGGTTTTTGAATTGTTTGCCTACTATGTACAAGGAGAAAATAGAGTTCAATAATCCAAAAAATATGGATGAAGTGGTGAGGAAAGCTAGATTATGCTACCAATAGTTTAAAGGAAAGAGTGGACATGGGAAAAACTGGATAAACAAGGTTGAATTCAAATGAAAGAAACAAAAACCAGCTTAATTGAAGAACTTTGGTAGGGATCATCAGCGGAAGAAATTTAACAAACCAAAGGAAAGTCAAATTGCTTAGTCCCAAGTTGGTTAAAAACAAATAGATGGGGATAATAAGAAGGGAGGAACAGTTAAAATGTAGGAGCCTTTAAAATGTTGGGGTTGCGGAGAACCTCATCTATTGAGGGACTGTCCACATATAAATATTTAGATGATTATGAGAGATGGAGAAGCTACCATAGTGAATGATATAGCAAGGAACATGCCCACTATCAGTGCAGCCTTCGAGAACTGACAAGCAGAACACTAGGCTACTATGGTCGAGATGGAAGGTAAGATTGTTGACCAATCTGTTACAGTTTTAATTGATCCGAGTGCTTATTTGAGTTACATTAGTCCACTAGTTGTAGAGAAATGCAATCTCAAAACTGAAAAATTTCAACAGTCTTGGTTGGTCCAGTTAGCCACTGGCACCAAACGAAAAGTAACTCATAAGTTACCTCAAACATCAATTAAATTAAATGATTTTCAGATAGAAGTAAATTTAAATATTCTACCTTTAGGCTCATACGATTTGCTGATAGGAATGGATTGGTAAGAGAAAAGAAAGGCTATGATGAACTGTTGGGATAAAAATATGCATTGCATAGATGAGGAAGGGAGACGCGTTATACTCAAAGGAAAACCAAAACCAATCTCAGAAAGACAAATATCAACTCTACAATTAAAAAGGACAGCTAGAAAAGGATATCAAGTATATGATGTACATGTTGAAGAATTAGGACAGCAACCTAAAGAAGACCTGCTAGACACTTTACTAGTGGTAAGAGAATTTAAGGAAGTTTTTCCAGATGAGATTCCTCATCTTTCCCCCAAAAGAGAGATTGATTTTTCAATCAATTTGGTGCCAAAAGCATCACCTGTTTCTAGAGCCCCTTACCGGATGAGCCCCCTTGAACTCATGGAGTTAAAAATGCAATTACAAGAATTGATGGATAAAGGTTACATCAGACCGAGCGTATCTCCTTGGGGAGCACCGATGTTGTTTGTAAAAAAGAAGGATGGAACCTTCAGAATGTGCATTGACTACCATCAACTAAATAAGTTGAAAATAAAAAACGGGTACCCATTTCCCCGAATAGATGACCTTTTTGATCAGGTAAGAGGGGCTTCAGTATTTTCTAATATTGATCTGAAGACTGGTTATCACCAGCTCAGAATTAAGGAGGAAGATATGATTAAAACATCTTTTCGAACCAGGTATGGGCACTACAAATTTGTAGTCCTACCTTTTGGTTTGACAAATGCCCCTGCCACTTTTATGTGCTTAATGAACAACATTTTGAACAAGTACTTAGAAAAATTCATACTAGTGTTCATAGACGATATTTTAGTCTATTCAAAGAGTGAGGCAAAACATAAGGAACACTTGCGAATTGTGTTACACACTCTTAAGGAGAATCAGTTATATGCCAAGTTTAGCAAATGTGAATTTTATAAAGATGAAATTCAATATCTAGGCCATATAATTTATGAACAAGGATTGTATGTTGATCCTGAAAAGGTAAAAGTCATAAGAGAGTGGCTTGTGCCTACTGATGTATCAGCAGTGAGTTCATTTATGGGGATTGCAGGATATTATCGAAGGTTTGTGGAAATATTTTCTACAATATCATGCCCCATAACTTCACTACAAAGGAAGGGTACTAAATTTGAGTGCACCGAAAAATGCCAACATAGCTTTGAACAACTAAAATTAAAACTTACTACAACCCCTATATTGAAAATTGCAGATCCTGATAAAGAGTTTGTTGTGTGTACATATGCTTGTAGAGAAGGGTTGGGAGGAGTTTTACTACAAGAAAATTCTGTTATTGCATATGAATCTAGAAAACTTAAGAAAAATGAACAGAATTACAGTGTATATGATCTGGAATTGGCTGTTGTAATTCATGCCTTGAAGATGTGGCGACACTATCTTCTTGGAAAAAAAACTACATTGATGACAGATCATATTAGTCTCAAGTATTTCTTTTCTCAAACAGATTTGAATGCTCGACAAGCCAGATGGCTGTATTTTCTGAGTGAATTTGATATGGACATAAAACACATCAAGGGGAAAGAAAGCAAATTTGTTGATGCTCTAAGAATAAATGCTTTCCAAAACATAAGCAACATTGGGAGTAGTGCTAGTTTTGACCTAGAAGAATTAGTTAAAAATGTAGCAGGTCAAGATCCCAACTATGAAGATCTACAATTGAAAATGTTGAAAAAAGAAATGGATGAATACACCCAAAACCAGAAAGGGCTGATCTACTATAGAAACATATTGTACATCCCTAATGTGGATTCTTCGAAAAAATAAATCCTGGATGAATATCATAAACAACAATATTTAGGACATCCTGGATATCAGAAAATGCTTATAGCCTTGAAAAATAATTTTTTTTGGCCAGGAATGAAAAAGGATGTAGCAAACTATTTAGCTAGATGCATGGAATGTCAACTAGTCAAAGTTGAGCATCAACATCCAGCAGGTCTTTTAAATCCCTTGCCAATTGCATAATGGAAATGGGACATTGTTTCTATAGATTTTAACCGGGTTACCCAGAACAAAGTATCAGCATGACTCGGTGATGGTAGTGGTAGATACGTTAATAAAGGCTGCACACTTCATACTTGTAAAATCTACTTTTGGGACAGCCCAAGTAGAAAATGTGTTCCTAAAAGAAATAGTAAGGCTACACGGGGTCCCAAAGCTGATTATTTCAGATAGAGACGCTAATTTTACAGTTGCCTTCTGGAAAGGTATGTTTGGGAGCATCGGCACTAAATTGAATTTTAACACTGCCTATCACCCTCATACAGATGGTCAAATAGAGAGAACAAATCAGATTTTGGAGGATATGCTGAGAATGTATGTGATGGATAGGCCATCAAAATGGGAGGACTACTTACATTTAGTTGAATTTTCTTATAACAAAAGCTATCAATCCTCCATCAAAATGAGTCCATTTGAAGCACTATATGGAAGAAAGTGTCATACTCCTTTAAGTTGGAGACAACTTGAAGATAAGCTAGTACTGGGGCTAGATACTTTACAAGAAATGGAAAGGATTGTCAAACAAATACAAATAAACATCAAGACAGAACAACATTGAGAGTCTATGCCAATAAGAAGAGAATGCATCGAGAGTTCAAAGTGGGTGATCATGTGTATATGCGAATTAAACCCAAAAACAATACACTTTATGTTGGAAGTTGTGCAAAATTGCCTCCTAGATACTGTGGGCCTTTTGAGGTGTTAGAAAGGGTGGGACCAGTGGCTTATAAACTGGCCTTAACACCCCATGTTAAAGTTCATGATGTGTTTCATGTTTCGTTATTAAAAATATATATGCATGATGCTTCTCACCTTGTTGATTGGAATGTGATAGAGGTGGAACCAGAGGGGGAGTTCCTTCGAGAACCACTTCAAATATTGGAGAGGGAAAAACTTGAATTGAGAAATCGAATAGTAACCAGAGTAAAGGTGCAGTGGAAGCACTTTACTGCTGGAGAAGGTACGTCGGAAAGAGAAGCTGAGATGATGGAAAAATATCCATATTTATTTTCAAAATAAACTCTAGTATTTAGCTGTTAACACTGAGGACGGTGTTTGTTTTCAGACAGGGAATATGTAACACCCCTAGTTTTATGTTTTTCATGTTAGACATTTGAACGTTAGTCCAAAAGGGGAGTGGACCCCAATGGATAATTATTATGTGGATGTAGTTAATTAATTAATTATGAAAAATAAATAAAATGTTTATGTGCACTATGACCAAATGAGATTTTTGAGATCACTTGCCTTATCCATGAGGTATAGAAAGAGGTTAATACTTTCCCCAAAATCTTTCAAAAAGCCTTGAAAGAATTTAATTCTAATTTATATTTTTGAGGAAAAATCTAAAATTTCCCCAATGATGAGGAAAGTAGTTGGGAAGAGGTAAAAAGATGGAAAAGAAGAAATCAACTTTAAAGTCAATAAATAAGGGAAGGCTAGGCAAACAAGAATAAAAGCATCCTGTAATTCTGGATGCAGTATTAGAAACGGGCTTTGGGGAGAGCATAAGCTTAAATAAGCCACTTTAGAATAGATTGAGCTTGGTCTGTTATAGGAGAGGATCTTAGCTCGGGGGTGAGTTCTGGAGACAGAGGAACTCTAAGGTTGGGAGGACTGGTCATAAGAAGAAGTGGTATGCACATAAATTTTAGGAATGGTTAAAGCAGGTTATGTTATATAATATTGGTAAATGTTGTAGCTGTGAATTTGAATTAAGTTTTTGTTGAGATTTGTTATTCCTTACATTTAACTGAATTGTCTAGAAGAAATTAATCCTCTAATTATGTATAGTTGTAGGAATAGGAATTATGGGTAATATCAACCAGAGTCTCTAAACCTAAAATGGTTTAAATCTAGAAATATATATAAAAACCCCATAAACATTTAAAGTTGTAACTTTAATTTGCTTTTGCAATTGTAGAGAAAAGTTTTATTCTAACATGACAAACCAAAAATGAATCTAGAAAGATAGATGAATAGTAAATTCTATACAATTACTGCAAAGTTAGTCTACTGGAGTGCTGCATATAAATTGAAACCTATTGCGTAAAGGAGAAATGGATATGAGAAAGAAATACTTTTCTGCTGCATAAAATAAATCTAGCATACAGGAAGGTTATACAGCATAGAAGAAATTAACCAAATAGCAATGAAAATTAAATCTATTTATATGGTTGATATGAGCATGCATTTCAGGTAGATACAAAGTCTAGAAAGTTAAATTTCATCCAGAGATTTTCATATATTAGACTAAATCTTGTGATATAAGAAAGAAAAACAAAGTGAATCTTATACAGTTAGAAGGAAAGTGGCTAGGTTATGTATAAAATTATTTCTCTTAATTATACTTCATGAAATAGAGGAGAAGAACCCTCGAAGTAATATATGGATATGCATATTATCGAGAAGAAAGAATGATTTTCGAAAACAACAATATAACATCTATGCAACTGTACGAGTACAATTTAATTTAATTAAATATAGGAAATTAAGTTAACTGTATATTTGCTTAAAAATGTGGAATCTCATTTATTGTGTAGTGAATACTACAGGAAGAACAAATACCTATGCTCATTACAGATAATATATATTCCATTGTTATTAAAAGTCAATAAAACCATACTTATAGAAAATTATACTGTATTAGATATATCAGAAATTGCATAGACTAATTTTCTATTGTTTCTAAAGAGTAGAAGCATCAGAATGTTCCATTTAGTTACAATGGAAATAAATCCCCCCAAAAAAAGTTTTGGTTTGATGAGTTTTAATCGAGATAAGAGCTCAACTTAAAATGAATGAGAAACAATATGTTATACTGCTAATTAGAAAAAAATCAAAGTAAAAATCAGAGGCATAAAGAAAGTTCTAAAAGTATGAGTAGGCTTAAGCCCAAGTATTAAATTGCAAAAACCATCAAGTATCCATACAAGTATACAAGAAAAATTATTAAGATCCAGAAAATTATGAATCCAAATATTTACGAGAGGGTCGTGTAATTAAGGAGATAGTATAAAACTAATAATAGTACAATGTCCGTGTTTATATTAATATACATTTCTCTCGTGAAATCTATTATAAAAGTATTTCATAGTAAGCTGGGAGTATTAAATTTGAATCGAAAATCTATACGAATAGGATGCCACGATTCTGAAGATGGCAAGACAAGGATTTACCAACCTGTAATATCGAACAGAAAAATGAATTATTACATATCAGAACTTGCAACGAACTAAGTAAACGAGAAGAATATTCCAACATAGATTGGTTACCTACAAACATAACGAGAGTCAAGTCATGAAACTGTGGAGATGGGAAGTTATTTTAATCACTGGAAATATAATAAGTTGACTCGATTTGCAAGGCGGCAACTATATTACCTCTGGTAAATGAAATTCCTCGTTAAGTTTTTTAAACCCTTTGAAAATATATAAATGAGGGAAAAATAAATAGATATATAAATGGCAAAAGAGTAATACATTAGATGCATAAGAAGTTCAATGAAAATCAATTGAAAAATTGAAGATAAGAAAAAAAAAATCTCCCAGTCTTACCATTAAATGTATGGGTACATCCAACCTACAGAAGGGCATTGTCAGGCAAGGCAACGAATTGCATGTCTGCTGTAGAAGAGGTTTATCGATTTCCTTGTTAAGATAAGGAGGAAAAATAAATGCACATAAGAAAAGAAAATTCCGATTAATATACTACTCTGTACATGAAAAATGATGACCCAAAATCTTTTAAAATGACAGAGAAATGGAATCCGAAATCCTCAGTACATGTAAAACGCAATTCTCCGCAAATGCACAGAGAAGTTGTATACAAAATCATAAAGAGAGATCGAAGCCTTAAGAAGAGATATAGAGAGAGATTTCCCCAAGGAAATATGTGTTAAACGAAAACTCTATCACTGAAAATAAAAAAGAGATTTGGCATTGATATACAGAGAAATAATAAAATGAAGCACCGGGAAAGAGGGCATCATAGCAACTGTAGCATACCTTAGTTCGAAGCCCCATTGTTGAAAATCAATTTTCCATGAGAAATGACGGGTTCAATCCCAACAAAGTGTGAGGGAAGTTTCAAGAAGGCACTTGAAGACCTCTCTGAGTTCAAAGAGAAAAATAAAACACCCTTGGAGAAATTAGAATATTTATATTTCAAAGAATCTCTAATTTGTTACTCATCTCAACCATACACGTGGAAACCTATGGCGTATATCACGTCAAACTTAACCAAGAATTCTCGAAAGTGTAGTCTCAATTAATACAAAGGAGGTCGAACAAATCTTGATACAAAACTTTCGATCTTCTCCATAAATTCTATAGTACCAAACCATACGGTGGAGAGAGGCAAGAGTTATGATTCGTACAAGTAAGGTTATTACGTTATGGCTAAATTGATAATCACACCCTCAAAACTAGAAACGAGGCCACGAAAGTTAGAAACAATAAATAGTCTCGATTGAAATCATAACTCGAATATCCAAGGTGAGACCTAACAGCTGTATCATCGTCCTAACTATTTAATACACTCATAATATATGTAGTGATAAGAATAAATAAAATGGTTACACACCATAGAGTATGACTTTGTGAAGAAGTCGAGAACCCTATACAAAGATGATATGAGTGGTTGTACGCTAACTTAAGAGCAATATTTACATTAAGAAATGAATTATCGGCTTGCATACTTGTAACTCAATTTCAATGCTGACAAAAAGATTTAGTTATTATATATATAAAAAAAAGAGTATGGATATGTGTATATATATATATATATATATATATCTACAATGTTATATAAAAGTATATATGGATATAGTATGGAATGTTAGAGCATGCTCTATTGAAGGGTTCATAAAATTCTTTTAAGTATAGATATAATGAAATTATGGGTAAAGTTATATATAGTTCAAGAAAAGAAAAAAAAAATTGAGTGGGGAGACATTACACTGTTATACTCTCTTCTGCGGAAAGAGTTGAATCCAATTTTCGTATGTTTATTTTTGTTAAACTGTATGGAAAATTTGTCATTTTCCCTTGCAAAGGTGGCAAGAATTCTCACTAAAGGACTGGATTCCCACTCAGGGCAGTCCAGAGTTTTTTTTATCATGGCTATCAAGCCCAGCTCTCAGGCTTCCACAGCTGAAGCTGAGGCAGTTTTGTACCATTATGTTTTATAAATAGAATTAGCATTATTCAAACAAAAAAAAATATTACGCCCTAGGAATATGAACCCTTAGATTAATAAAACCAAGGGAATAAATATTGTAAGCCAAATGGAATAATAAACCCAAGGGATTAATAGCAAAACCACAAGTGAATATGAACCCAAGGTATTAGTATTATAAATACAAGGTATATAAACCCTAAAATAAGCATTCTTTACCATGGTTGAGCATGGTTTGTTTTCGTATAGAAAGAACCATGTCATATTGTGATGTTTGACCATGGTTGACCATGATTAAGTTTCATATCGAGAAAGTCGTTGTGACAATCAAATTAATAAACCCAAGACATAAATAAGCCAAAGGATTCTATACTATAAGACCAATGGGTTATAAACCCAAGAAAATTACATTAAACACTAGCATTAATATTATAAACATTATCAATAATATTATACCCTAGGAATAGGAATCCCAATCATGGTTGACAATGATTAACCATGGTTGGTGATGGTTGAAATTGGTTGACCATGGTTTATTTTCATATTGATATAATATTTGTCATAATATGATGTTGGACCATGATTTACCATGATTATAAACTCAAGGGATCTATATTAAACCCTACGATTAATATTATAAACCCTACCGATAATATTATAAACCTAAATATTCATAAACCTAAGTGATTGATATTATAAACCTAAGTGATTAATACTAAATACCCAAGGGATTATAAACCCAACGGAATAATACTAAAATCAACACATTAATATTATAAAAAAATGTATATAAACCCTAAAATAAATATTATAAACACTAAAATAATCATTTTTGGCGATGGTTGATTTTAATATAGAGAAAACCCTTGTCATAATGTGATATTGGATGACGGTTGACCATGATTGATTTTCATATCAAGAAAATATTTGTCACAATGCAATTAATAAACCCAAGGTATTAATAAATCATGGTTGACCATGATTTATTTTCATATTGAGAGAATATTTTTCACAATGTGATGTTGGACCATGGTTGACCATGGTTCAACATGATTGACCATGCTTGACATTAGTTAATTTTTTATATTGAAAGAATATTTGTCACAATGTGACCATGGTTATTTACCATGGTTTACCATGAATTGAAATGGTTTACCATGATTGACCATGGTTTACTTTCATATTGAGACAATCTTTGTCACAGTGCAGTGTGAGACAATGGTTTACCATGGTAGATGATGATTAACCAAGGTTGGTTCTCATATTTAGAGAATCTATGTCACAATGGGACATTGGACCATGAAGCCTTAGATTAATAAACCCAAGGGATTGATATTATAAACCCAAGATACTAATAAAACCTACAAGATAATATTAAAAAATCAAGGTATTATAAACCCAAGGGATTAAATACTATAAACCCGAAAGAAAGCATGATATTATCAAATTTAGATTTATAAACCCAATGGATCAATGCTATAAACCCAAGGGAACAAAAAAACCAATGGATTAATAGTAAAACCCTAGGGGAGTATAAACCCAAGGGATTAATATTATAAACCCAAGGTATATAAACTCTAAAATAAATATTATAAACCATAAAAAATCATGGTTGACCATGGTTGATTTTCATATTGAGACAATATTTTTAATAATGTAGGATTGGACCATGGTTTACCATGTTTGATTTTCATATTTAGGAAATATTTGTCACAATAAATGTGGTACCATGGTTGATTTTCATATTTAGGAAATATTTGTCATAATGTGACATTGTACCATTGTTGAGAATTATTGACCATACTTGACAATAGTTGACAGTGGTTGACCATGGTTTATTTTCATATTGAGACAATCTTTGTCACAATGTGGCATTGGACCATGGTTTGCCATGATTATAAACCCAAATAATCTATATTAGACCCTAGTATTATTATATAAACCCTTTGAATAATATCATAAACCTAAATATTAATAGACCCGAGCGATTAATATTATAAACCCAAGGGATTAATTCTAAAATCCTAACGGATTATAAACCCAAGGGAATAATCATAAACCCAAGGCATTAATATTATAAATACAAGGTATATAAGCCCTAAAATAAATATTATAAACCCTAAAATAAACATGTTTCATCATCCTTGGACATGGTTGATTTTCGTATAGAAACAATCTTGTCATAAGGGAACGTTGGACCATGGTTGACCATAATTGATTTTCATATCAAAAAAATTTTGTCACAGTGGAATTAATAAACATAGGGGATTAATAAATCGAAGAAATTTATATTATAAATGGAATGGACTATAAACTGAGGAGAATTACATTAAACCTTATGATTAATATTATAAACCCTATCAATAATATTATACCTTAGAAATAAGAACCCCAATCATGATTGATAATGATTGACCATAGTATACATTGATTACAAAACTACATACCTTGAACTTTAATGAGGCGTTGGCTTAGATTCCCTGTACAATGACACATGACCTATAGATCCAAAAACGGAAGACACGGGAAATAATCTACCAAATTTGGAGTTATATGAAGCACCATCAGTTAATGAAATAGCGTCTTTCAGATCTTTAGAAGGTGCACCATGGGGATTGAACATGTCTCTACGAAAGACCATGTTCCCTATAAGATAAAAACACAGAGTGAAATGCAATGTGTCTGGTAATTACTCACTGTGATCCCTTCACGATCCGGTAAATGAATCGTTGGAGGTCGTATCCTTTCACGATCTCGTAAATGAATCAGTTGAGGTCGTATCATGCACACGACACTCGGAAGTCCAACAATTTCACCAATTTCAATTAATTGAGTTTAATTTTTTTCAAAAAAAATTTGCATTCCTTTTCACGCTCCTTTTGATCCTAGCCGCTAGCAGAGATCTAAGACGAAATATATTAGCACTCCTTTTCACACTCCTTTTGATCCTAGCTGATAATAGAGTTCTAAGAAGAAATATATTAGTTGGATATTCGCAATACATTCAATCTAGTTCATCCTTGTATAATTCTTCACATTGCCATTCACCCCAACATAAAATATAAATTCTTATCCGTGAACTATTCGTGTTACTCAAATTTAAATATTCCTTTCGAGCCTATAGGCAATGAACGTCCCTCAAAATTTGAAGGTAAATATTATCAGCAAGCATCACAATTAGAGGCTAAATTTTATTAGCAAGCATCACAAGTAGACACTATTTGTATTTTCTATACATCCCTCTAGTAAAATCTAATAATTATATATGTCTCAAATCTTCTCAATTTTGTAATGATAGGATACATATGTAACGTGCATTGGATATATCATATTAAAGGGCATGTTTCCATGAGTCTTCATTTTGGCATAGCACGGGTATAGATTTTGGTTTCCATAAGTATCATGAGGGACACACTTGCACTACAAGAAGAAGGGTCATTTAGCCTCACATTAGCATCACTATTGGTAAAGGATTTGAGAAACATTTATTTTTCCAATAGTGGTGATAAAGTGGTGATAAAGTGGGGATACGCAAGTAATGCTTTGTTTTATGGTGCAAAAGTGGATTAGTAAAAAATGTTAAATTTTGTGTTAAATGCATATGTGGAATTCCATGGTGTATGGTGAAAACCACCAAAAAATAATCTGACATGGATCATGGTACTGTGATGCAAAGCACCGAAGCCAATTTTATAGAAACAAAATATTTATCATAAAGATATCAAAATTATTATAATAATAATAATTTTCATATGGTGCAAAGCACCATAAAATAATAAATGGTGAAAAAAAACATTTATTATCATTATTATTAAATTTTATATGATGCAAAGCACCATAAAATATGAAATGGTGCAAAAACAAATATCCTCCTTTATTTTGAAAGTTTATATCACTACTACAAAAGGGGGGTTTTTAAGACAATTTTTGAGTAAACATTGTCTTAACTTGAGAAAAAAAACTTGTAAATTGTCTTAAATATTGTCATTAAGCGGGTGCCTGAAATTATCGTCTTAAAATTTGGTCTTTATAAAGACAATATAGAATACATGTATTATCATCTGTTAAGAGACAATTCATTTTGTCTTAACTTGAGACCAAAAAAAACTTGTAAATTGTCTTGAATATCATATTTATGAAGCTCTGAAATTATTGTCTTAAAAAATGTCTTTATAAAGATAATATAGGATACGTGTATTACTGATCTCTTCAGAGACAATTCCCTTTTGTCTCTCAGGAGACAATAGCTCTGATTAAATACATATGGTCTCTATAGAGACAATATGTCTTTAATCGCAGTTATTGTCTCTTTAGGTACAATAAAAAATTATCTTTAGGAAAAAATATATATAAAAAATGTGAATCTTTTTGCTTATTCAATGACTAAACCATGTTAGAGCATTATGGAATCGAACCACCAACTTCATACTTGTATGGCATGTGATCTTCCATAGAGATAGCATCCTTTAAAGAAATGTGTTATCTCAATAAGAAAAAATAAAAATCAAACAAAAGGAATGTCATAATGTGTTTTATCAATAATGTATCTAAAATAAAAAATTAGCTTCCGTCAATATGACAATGACATCCAAGTATTGTCTTTTCCATTCTCCAATTTCATGAGATTCAAATCACCAACCTTCAATGCACCCTAGGGCTTGTTGAAAACAATAGTAGCAAAATCTTCTTGTTCAATTTCCTCCACCATGATTAAAATGGGATACTTCCCATGGATTGGATCTTCTAACACAGTGATTATGTCTCCTGTTTTAGTGATCTTATTAACCAATAGAAGCTGCAATTCACAATAACAAATGATTCATTTCCAACCCTTGAAAAGTTGAATGAAAAAGAAAACACAAACAAATATATATTTAGCATAACTTATGCTTAGCAAAGTTCATCTTTGATTTTAATAACTAAATCAACACTCTCAATTTAATAAACAAACAAAAAAAAACTTAGGGCACAAAATATACAATTTCATACAAACCAACACAACCCAAATTCAACCTTGAGGGTGTATGACATGAATACTGGTAATATGGAAGTGACTAGGAAAAAAATTCACAATTTCATGAGAGCAAGGGTTAAGAACCAAACATAATTTCTTGGAACCTTGAGATAATAGGGTTTATACATAGCTAGAACCTTGCAAAACATCAATGTGCACCTACATTTATGCCATGTTCCAACAAAACATCAAAGTTCCACCAAAATTTATGCCAAGTGTGTATGGTGATGAAATATTGAGGGTTTTATTTAAAAAAGGATGTGATTTTCATTTATTATCTCTCACGTTACGAGGAGAACAAATGAATAACAACACAAAAAAGAAACAAGAAGAAACTTATTTTTCATCAATTACCTTGCAATTATTATACTCCAAAAACATCTTCTCATTTTCTATCACAAAGTGTAGAGAAATATAACCACGATCAAATTGCATTCCCTCCAAATGAATAACAACACAACAAAGAAACAATAATAAACTTATTTTTTATCAATTACCTTGCAATTCTTATACTCCAAAAACATCTTCCCACCATCTATGACATCTTCTCATTGTCTATCCCAAAGTGTGGAGAAATATAACCATGATAAAATTGCATTCCCTCCAGAGCATACAAATTATTTTATGCATGCTTTCCCTCTTCAAGTGTCACAACACCTTTCCTTCTAACTTTTCTCATAGCCTCTGCTATCATTTTTCCTATTTCACAGTTATTCATGGTAGTCATCGAAGAAACATCTACTAATTCATTGTCTTCAACATGGAAAATAATACAGATTAAAAATAGTTAACATGTGTAACCATTCAAACATAAAAAAAATTCCAAAAATAAATGTTTCACAAGAAACTCCTCAACCTTCTACCCTCGAGTAGATTCCAAAAGTAAAAATGTTTAACGAGAAACTCATCAACATGATACCCTGGGGTAAGGATTAAATGATAATGTTGCATCAACTATTTATGTAATAAAACTGCACCTCAACCATAATACTAAAACACTACAACTATTAAATATCTAACAATATATCAAAACCAAATGTATTCCTCAAGACAAACACGGTATGAAAAATGAAAAATATTTTGCAAAAAAAATACCTTAGGAAAATAATTCATTCAATTAGGTGCAACGCAAAACCATCAAAAAAATAGAAAACTATCCTAGTCAAAAAATGAAGATTTACCTCCTTTGACAAATTTTTTATTTTTTAAAGAAATGCCTTTGTTGTCATGTCAATGCTCGTAGTAATTTGAATGGGATTTGCACCTGCTGCAACAACCTAAACAAAAAGGTTTCATTTCAAATTCTGATTCAGAAATTTAAGAACAATCATCGTTTCTTGGTTCCTTCCCAACATGCTCATCAAAAAATTCCAAAAGGATCAAAATTTTGAAATACCATCTTAAACTCATTAAATTTAAAACCAAAACTAAAAAAACAAACACCAGAAAACCCTACAAAAATGAATAGATCTTAAACCAATTCTAGTAGAAAAAAATTACCTTTACACCTTCACTTATTAAACCATGTGAAAGCACAACATATGTGGTAGTTCCATCCTGAACTAAATTATTTGTCTTTGTTGTAACGTGCCTTACCAAATTGGCCCCAATATTTTCAACTATGTCCTCTAAATCAACCTATCAAAAATATGAAACCGTGGCATTGAAATACATTTCATTAGATTGTCCATTACAAGAGAACTTGATTTAGACACAACTCTTTGTATTTTTTTTGTTAAAATATTTATTCATTACTCTCATGTGACTATTCCACATACCAAGTAGACCGTTGAGTAGCAAACATATTATCTTTTACCTTTTAGTTTGAAATTTTTTCTTACCAAATCTAAGACTTTTAGGAAGGGGAAACTAATACACCATTAAAAAGAAAGCCATAACAAACATCTACAAATTACCTACTTAGCTACGATCATTCTATTGTTTGATATTCTTTGGAGAATCATAATCTCTCTCCAAAACAACATTTATGCCCTTCGGTCAAGTGTGACTCCAACAAGGTCAACAATTTTGTTCACACCTACCTGCATGAAAATTATAATGGGATTTCAATAAGAGTATAATTTAATGCATGATTATATTCTGAAACAACCCTCCACGAAAAATTAAAACCACACATTAACATCAAATATAAATGGATAAGGAAACATCATCCAAACTAAAGTTTTACGTGCACGTGACCTTCCTTTAAATAGGCATTTGTCTTTGGCCTATAGTTGTTTTTTTTATGAGCCATCCTGGTTCAAGTACAACTCCTTTGGCTCCTGTATTAACTACCTACTCTCTGGTGTGTAATCCCAGATTCCATATTTTACTTAAGCGATTAAATGAAATGGATGAAAAAACGGAAATAGAACACCATTGTCTACCATAATTATTAAACATTGCACCCGATTTCCTCTCCTTTCAAATGTTTCCCAAAGAGGTAGACATGGAAATTGTTTTCAAGTTTCCTAAAGAAGAGTCCATCTTCTCATACACTGAACAAATTTCAAGATTTTCATTTTAGTATCTATGTTTGAATTAAATGAGTGACATTGCATAAAATAACTAATACATGTTAAAAGGAAAACTAAACAACTATCAATAATTTAGGCAACTTATGGAGCATCGAGAAAGAAACCATACCATAATACTCATTTTAATGAGAAAAAGCTATATATATATATATATATATATATATATATATATATATATATATACTATCACATAAAACATTAACCTAATACAAATAAACCCCATATATATTAATACTAGCACAAAACAACATTAAGCTAATACAAAGAAACCCCATCTATATTAATATTAGCACAAAAAAGTATAGGCTAGTTTCTGTTGCAGACCTCTTGGTTGCACGTTTTTGAATTTGGATTTATGACCTCAATGTAATGTGTTAGGGTAATTTTTCCCTAGTTTTCAACAAAATTTATCCTTCGTGTACAACAGTATAACAAAATAAATCCAACAGTGCACCCCTATAATTGATAGTGTATGATAATTCACCCTACAATTTCTTGATAAGTAACCTTTCTTTTTCTATTATAGTGGTTAATTTTTTTTCATAATTGCTACTCTGTATTCACTGATTACACTGAACAAAGGTATTTGGACTAATAAAAAACAATACAATAGTATTTGGCAATACACTACTCGATATCATATAAACCCTAAGTCACAACATGAAATTCAATTCAAAAAACTTCAGTTCCTCAATGATGAGAAATATGAGCCACAAGTAAAATAAAAATTATGAAATATCAGTTACTCTCACAAGGAGTCGCAAGTTAAATTATTTATGTTTCCTACACTGCCTACAATTTACACTATCTAAGAAGTCATTTCTGAACCTGTTACAAAGTTGGCTTCACCACATTATTCCTCCTTCTACTAGATTACATCCTTCTATTGGAGGATTTGAATTACTCATAGTCATGAATTATAAGAAGTGTCTTTGCTGGCCTACAGAGGACTTCTTCTCCACATTTTAAATGGAAGACAAACTTAGTATTTTAATTTGGATCGAGCGACAAGAATCAAATCCCTGCAACTCAGAAACCCTCTTTGATGTTGAAACCTAATAGGTCTCACTTCAAGAAACTATGATTCAGACTGTATTTAGACTTTGGAACCCTCTCATGAGTGCTAAGTCACTACTCCACTACGTTATAAACCTCCAACTAAGCATCCAGTTTGGATCCATATTGTTGAGATAATACCAAGGCTCATTCTATGGTAGGTAATACTAAAGGGACATGCAAGGACCTTACTTTCGAGGACAAGAACTAGTCCAGTAAATTGATTCCTGCTAGAGATATTTATTGTCCCAAAATAAGAGAAAATCCAAGAGAAAAAAAAAATCTTGTTGCTTCTTTCCAGACTTTGTCCCATAAGAAAACCTCACATACCACTAAAAATACCTTGCTATTCCATATGGGACCCTGTTCAAAACCAAAACCCTGGAATTTTGTTGCCCAACCAGAAACCTTTGTCTCAAAAAACAAAAAGATGATCTTAGAATTTTATTCCTCCTTCAAGGTAATTCTTATGCCAAGAAATAGAGAGAGTGTGTGAGTGTCCTATAATGTAACTAGATTCAGCCTTCATAACAACCTTTGTACTTATGACTGTATATTTTCATAAAAAAAAAGAAAAGAAAAAGAATTATTATTTTAAGCCTCGGTTTCATACTCAAGTTGACTTGTCTTCTAGGTCAATCATGTTCTGCATGCTTCTAAGTTTTGTCAAGTCAAAAGAATATTTGTCATAAGGGTAGAAGTGAAGTCCCATTTGGTTCTTCGATAAGAAAGTGGAGAACAAATTTTTTTTTGAGCTGAAATGTTTGTTTTCATCCCTAAGAGACCAATTCATCCCTGTTTGGGGTAATTCAGCATCCTAACATGTGTAGATATAAGAGCAACTCCACATTGATTGGAATATACATGAAGCAAGTTTGATATCTTGAAAAATGAGGAGGAAAATAAGTGAAAAAGACAAGAAAATAAGTCAAATTCAAGGAGAGATAAATTAACGTCAAAGGAGAAGGGATTTTCCCCTAAAAACTACCACATGTGTGAAATTTTAGAGTTGCAGGAGGGCCAAAAATTGTAGGTTTGTGGCAGGAGGCAAAAGTTCTATTCCAGGGGAAAAAATTTGAATTTTGGCCACTTTTGGAGGGAATAAATCATTGCTGACTTGTGGAGACTTAGAAATTGACTTGTTGGAAGGATTCCTTTATGTGCTTGTATCCTTGACAAAGGAATTGATATTCTGTGAAATATTTATGGAAAAAGTTTTGGAATGATGTAATTTTGGGTGTTCATGAGTTCCACAATAAATATGATAAAAAATCATAATATCTATAAATAAAGTCTCTAAATAGTTTCAATGGATATGTAGCTGAGAATTCCTACTCAAGAGTGTTAATTAACACACAAAATATATAATAAGATGCGTTGACGTAGAAGTTTACAATAAGAGAAATTCACATAAAAAATGCAATTTAAATATAAGAGAATTAGAAATATCAATAGAAACATTAGGCTTCCTATATTTATAAATTAGTTTATAATGATGAATTTACTCCTTTGAAGGGAAACTTATGCCCATAATTGAACTGAGCCATGTTGTTCATTCCAGGGATAAATCTATCCTCCCCCTTCCTATTGGTAACAAGTATTCTAGTAACATATCTCCATGTTGGACAATGGGCAAGAAAAGTGATGGGGAGATAGAGGAGTAGAAAGTGAATAAAAATAAATGATGTTTTCCCACAGGTGAATTTAGAAGAGAAGAAAAATTAAATTCCAAACTCATTTATTTTGAACCTTATTATGAAGTGGGTGATGAGTGTCCCGGTAAGAATATTAATATGCAGGCTGATGATGACTATGGAAAATATGTCTTGAGATCCCTTGTACTGGATGACACAGTATGCACAGGGATTTGCTTTAAGCATAACTAAATGGTCCATTGACCAATAGGTTATAAATCGGTGACCTGAAATACTTTTTTCAGAATTAGAAACACATAGAGACACCTATTTTTTATTTCAAATATGAGCATAAAACTACTACTATGATAAAAATAGAATTTGGCTTTGTAAATTTCAACAACGAATATCAAGAGCATAAAGGGACTGTTATCGAAAGAAAACACCCAGAATGCACAAGCAACAAGGATGTGGAACAAGCTTGCAATTTAGAGGATTGGTGATTGTTTTGGGCCAAAAATAGAAAATGGTTATGTTGAAATTGATGATGGGTTTGATAATAACATCTACGGTTTCTTGGAATATGAATGTGGAGAATTTGTAAACGTCCAAATAGAAGTGCCTTCTTTGTTTCCCCTGGGATTCAAAATGTTTTAAAGATCAAAATGGGACATCCCTTTCAAGCAAAAAGGTAATGCAAATGAGGAAGGTACAAAATAAAGGTGTGTCTCTGAATTCTTTGAGAAAATATATGTTTCACTATTCAATTATCTGGTGACAACTAGTTCAAATTTTCTTACAGAAAAAAAAAAAAAAATAAAAATGAAAAAATGAATGAGCATCATGGTCTAAAGTATACCGCTTGGTTTTTAAAGGCACCAAAAATTTGTTGCTAACTGTTAGAATAATTTTTTTAATTTTCTTTGCTATTATGCTCCATAAATCACAGTTATTATGCTCCATTTGTTGAAGGATTTTCTACAATGTCCTAATAAAACACACCATTAGTGACACTGTCGAAAGCATAAACGGTGTTCTTATTTGCACGATCTCAGGAATAACCATTGAGGATGATGAGTCTATTGCAAATAAAAGCGAATGTTCCTACTCTACATCTATATGTGAAATTCATATCGATGAACTAGACATGAAGAAAGATAGATACTACTGTACACATAAAGGATCTATAGTGAGAAAAAAATATATTGTTTTGTCAGAATATGTAGGTCTTTTCTTCGATTCATCAAAAGGAAGCAGCCATAAGTAAACCTATAAATAAGAATCCTTACTATTAGAAGGGTATGTAAGGCTTACTGGAGAAAAGATATGTGACAACTCAGGGAAATACAAACTTGAAAACATTTTTGGTGAAAAGGTGACAACATCAAACAAAGTTACAGCCTACAAGAAATAAAACTACACCATTTCCCTATTTTGTATGATAATATAACAGAGGAAAAATATATTGCCTCCTTAAGAGATTTTGGTGGCTACACTAGATCACATATTTCACTGTAGAAATATTTTAGTTAGGATGAGATTCCAGGGTTCTCAAGTGCTTCCAAGAATAACAGATATCTCCAAGTTGGAGCCAGGTGTTACCTACAATATTGTGGGGTAACTTTCCGTAGTCTTAAAAATATTTATTTTTAAGACAACGATTGTGTTGCTATTTGTGGAACCAGATTTAGATTTGAATCGTTTTTAAAGTGTGAGGATATGAAACCATGTACATGACATACTAAAGTCATAAATAACTAAGGAGATGTTACACATTCCAAAGGGAGCTTGCGTCTCGCATTATCACGATGGAAAATTAATAAAAAGGTTTCCTATCATATTCCAAAGTACTAGGGTGATCAGGGTATGATGGATGAAAAATGACCATAAGTTTTCAAGAATTTATTTTAAGGAAAGGGGTGGCATGAGAGTCGAGACAATTTACTCAAAGTTAATCTCAGGTCTTTGGGTGAAGCTTTGCATCCACTGCTATATGAATCAATTGTTTCAATGCAAATGGTATAAGGAAATGTCGAACCATGCCATGATCAGGTCTCAAAATAGCACACCTCTCCTCAATCCCCAAAAATATTCATATATAAAAAAAATTATGAGATATACCAATAGCGATCCAAAATGAGTAGATAATATCATTTTCCAAGGACTCACATGATGCCTTCTAGTGTAATTTCATAACAAATTCTTGCAATTATGTGCAATCAATGAATGCAAGAATCCATAATTCACAGAGGACACTAAATTTGCAAAGAAGAGCTTTGTGGAATGATGAACCTAAAATTTGGTTATTAGCTAATCCTTAAATGTGGACACCATGATTATCCCTTTATATTACCCATTGAAATGGTAGGTAATATATTTTTTGGAACCATCAAGATGGAATTAGAATGGAGACTTTCACAACCGGGATGGATTTCTGGTATTTGCAACATGAAATATATCCTTTTTTAGCCAACATGCTTAAATTGAAGCACTTTTTTCTAATTTTTATCATCAAGAGAAACAATGGAAAAGCGAGGAGTTGTTTTGAAAATATTTGGGTCACCAATATCTCATTCATTAGAAACCATAAATCCAATGTCACAAATGATTTTTTACCTTGAAAGCACGGGAAAGACCTTGAAATTGCAAATTCTCATTCCTATTTTTCCATTGGGTTAGGATGATGTTCAAAGTGTCATCTGAATTTGCCCAAACCGAGTCTAGTAAACCTATATTTTTGTTGAGGAGAAAATTTAGAAACATGGTTATGTAATTCGTAGTTTTAAAAGTAGCCATTGAAAACTATTTTGAAGAAGAATGTGAGTGAAACCGAGATATTTATTGGGAGGAGAAAATGCAGAAACAGGGTAGCCATAATTCCTGGTTTTAAAAGGAGCCATTGACATCTATTTTGAATTGTGAATGTGAGTGCAATGAATATTGAGGCTTAGAGCAATGGGTAACCTGCGAGACAAAAAAAGGACTTGGTCATGTTGCCATTTTAATTGTTCTAATAGCAACAACCATTGGAGGTTGAAATAATTGTAAATTCCATTATGAGGATAACTAGTAAAATAACTAGGAAAACCCATTGTGTTTATTTATTTCTAATATTGAGCACATGTCCCAACTTCCCTGTGAACTAAACTGAACTGTGCATGATGCTCTATAGGCAAGGGTCATCTCTGTCCAATCACCCTTTTTGCAAAAAAAATGAGTCATAAACATGACATATAAATCATTACCAATCAAATATCACCACTCAACCTTTCTTCCACCTCTTACCAAAAATAAAATGTGTGCAGTGTATGCAAAATTACAACCAAAATTTCTCATAGTGTCATATCTTCAAACATAACAATATTCCAGAATATTGCAGTGGGTGTCCCATCATATGGCACAACACAGGGTCATCTACATCAACCCAAAATGAGTTTAGCAATAGTATTTTATCTATATATATATATCATGCATCCTCCACACTCCTAGAGGAATCCCCATCCCTATTCTGCCCTCTTTTCGCAACATATCAACATACTGATTAATGTTGAAGAAGAAGAAGAAGAATTCAACACTTTGTATAGTTCAACATTCATCATCTCACTGACTATGAGATGAAAAAAATCTCTAGAAATGTACTCAGCCCATCATCAGATTTCTAATTTAAATGTTCAGAGTTGTTGTTGTTGTTAATTAAATACATGAAATCACTTCTTCCTGCATGATTCTCATGTTCTTAATGACTTTGGGATATATACACAACATGACTTATTTTGTAAATTCAAGCCATAGTTGAAATCTCGCTGTTGTGAGATACATAATTCAAATTATTCACACCGAGAAACATAGTTGAAATTGAAATTGTTGTTTTTATAGTGGAAATCAAAGTTATTCACACCCAAAAACATAGGTGAAAGTGGAATCGATGTTAATATATAGTTGAAATCAAATTCTTCATACCCAAAAACATAGTTGAAATTAAAATTAGAGAAAATTTTTCACATCCAAAAGCTATGTGTACAAAAAAATATATTTTACATCCATGTATATCCATCCATCCATCACTCAGGATGCATACATGGATTAAGGGAGTGAAATATGCGTCGCATATCCCACAGCCCATAAATATGTGATATACAGACCCAATGTTCGCATATTCTCATGATGATGATAACTGGAAACGAGAATGAACACGGTGATGATGATAAATGTAAACAACGAATGAACACCTTAATTTGATAATGATGATACATGAAAATTGGGTAATTCATTGGTGTAGATTGAATTTTGTCATGCCTCATGAATGGACCAAACTTGCTGCAAAATTCATATGTTCCATTACACTTCCAATTAGGAACCACATCTGAAATATGGGCAGAAATTAGATGTAGTGGAGTTGAAATAATTTCCCCCCCTCTATATATTTCAACATCTTCTGATTCAATACCTTTTGACTGGAAATTGTCAGCATATGGGTGAGAATTAGAGGCCTTTTCCACTAGGATGCCATAATCGAATCCATAAGTTGAATACACAGCAAATTGTGAATATATGTCAATTATATCAAAGAACCTGGGATGAGAGTGTTGGTTGAATCTTGTCATATTTCCCGAAATTTTTGTTGTAGTCAAAGAAAGTTTTCTTGGATAGTGCAATAGTATAAAAATGTTAGCATCTTTTAGCAGATTTGCTGACAACAAATTTGACCAGTCCCAAGTATTTCCAACATTCTTCAGATGGGATGGACTACCCAACATACATAGGGACCACTCTTTTTGTGGGTTTTCCAACTGTTAGTTGACTCCTTCAAAACGAATGCCGAGAGAAGAGAATCTAGGAAACCATGAAAGATATTCCTCTATACAGGGATATGTTCAACTTTAAGACGCCACTCACATCCACCATTTTTCCAAATGAAGTTTTTGGATCTACATATGTGATCCAAAAATACGACAAAATGGTAGAAGAAAGGTTTTGGGGATAGGGTGTTATTGGAATTAATACATGGCATAATAGGGGAAGAACCATTCCCTTGCTTCCAATCACCGTTTACAAAATATATCTCATTATGGATCGTATATCTTAGGTTCAAATTAGAAGGCACAGTTGAAGCCTCTGATAAAAAAAAATTTCATTTTCCTTTCACTTCATTAAAATAACTGTAAACGGGAAACGAAGTATAATTGTTATTGGTTTTGAAGGTAGATGGAGCATCGAATAATGGTAACTTATAAGACATACCCATGTTTATTTTAGTCCATATTATCTTTGCACTCCCAACGGGCTCAATTTTCATGGCTTACTATTAAAAGTGAAGAATCGAATTTGAGAAATAATGCATGTTTTTTGGAAGCAACATTTGTGATTTTCAAGCAACATTTTCATTATTACCTACCATAGTACCCAAAACCTATAGAATAAAACATTGAGTAGATAGAAAAAAATGCAAAGATGTTGTCAAGGTTATCACAACAATAATAAATAATGTTCTCAAGATGATATTGTTTGTAAAATTACAAAAAAAAAAAAAAAAAAAAACAACCTTTAAAATTCTAGTTATTATTTTCCATCAAAGATAAAAAAGTAGAAATAATGCATCTTATTTTGTAGCTTTTTTCGCTATGTGCATTGAATAGTAAAAAAAAAAACATGCTTAAATAATCAAGAAGAGGAGAGTTACCAAGAATCCTAGAGGTGATAGGAAAGAAAAAGGGCCAGATTTCACATAAGGCTTGAAATGAATGAGGACGAGGTACCATCCTTCTCCCTTAAACCATCAAAACTATAAGTGGAGGAGATAAACAACTATCATGAAAAAGGGGTGCCAAAGGGCATGAAATTTTATTGTAAGTCAACCTATAACAATAAAATATTCTAGTTAGAACCTTCACGTAATATTTGTACCTCATATATAAAATCTGAAATGAGAAAAATAATTGACACTGAAAACTTGCCTTGTGAATTTTCTAGCAAGCGTGGCGATAAAATCTTTTTAATGGCACATAAATAGATGAAAAATTAGTGAATGCTATCAAATTTGTAAGCTTTTATTAAAAAAATAAGATTCATTATATCTCTATATTCAGTTTCTACATTTTCATTCTCAGGGATCATAAATTTCTTTTTGTCCAAAGAGAATAGTGGTGGAAATTTTTTTTCTTAAAATGTCTAGACTGCACTTATAATAACGTTGCTTTATGGTACTTGTTTATAAGGACAACATAGTCACCCTCAAAATTATTCTTCAACTATATATTTTGTTGGAATTTTATGAGTAATTCCTTAACATACAGAGGAAATAAAAATTCCTCTTTTACAACACAGAGATGCATAAAACAACAATCTCATTAAGTATAAAACACTGTTACTATATGATATATCTTCCTCTGAATCATTAGTTCAGGATTACAAAAAAAAATTCACTTCTTGACTGTTGCAAATGCAGTGTTGTACATTCTTTGTTTCTCTATTTTTTCTGCATTCGAGCTTTCAAAAATACAATACACAGCAAGTAAAAACTAGCGGCATATATATAAGACATTACAATATTATATATTATAATTATCTCATATTTATAATATGTATTACCAAAGTTAAAACATAAAGTACAGTGGTAAAAACAATTAACCCAACGTTAAAAAAACATTATGCAGCAATTAAAGTTAAATCAAAATATTTATGTGCTAAGGTTTAAAACCTTATTCCTTTATGCTTTCTAGGGGCTGATTCAAAAATCCTTCCCATGAGTTCCCTCACCCCTTCAGAATTGCTTTGTTTGGTGGACAGGTGGGTCCCATGAGGAGTGACTTCAGCGCTTCCAAGAGTTACATTCCCTCTGTTGCTTTGAGCTTTGCTGCCTCCTCTAGAATATTGCCACCTCTGCAATAAATATGGTTGGTGGGTGTTTTAATGCAGGTGGTTGCTGCAGATAGGAACAGATCTTGCACTACCTTTGCATTCATGTCGCCGCTCTTCAAACTCCCATCAACCATTACTTTTCTATATTCATATCACATCACATTTACTCCATCGTTTTGTTGATCAATGCGAGGAGTTGGAATTAAATTCCAACACTCCCCCTTAATTTAAACTATTGGGTTTTCCTGCATACCCAGGCGTTTCCTTAAGTAATTAAAATTCTTCTGCGTTAATGGCTTTGTTAAAATATTAGCAAAATGTTCCTCTGTTCTGCAGTGCTGCAAAACAATTTCACCATTATTAACTAGTTCTCTTATAAAGTGAAATTTAGCATCAATATGCTTTGTTCTTTTATGAAAGAATTTTTTTTTTGATAAAGCTATCACTGAGCTGTTATCATAGTAAATGGTTTTTCCTTTTTCCTGTTCATGACACAAATATCTGAGTACTCTTCTGAGCCACACTGCTTGGCATGTTGCTGCTGTTGCTGCCACATATTCTGCCTCTACTGTTGATAAAGCAACTATTGGTTGCTTCCTGGAAACCCATGAAATTGCTCTCGAACCTAAGTGAAACACATATCCAGATGTGCTCTTCCTATCATCTACACTTCCAGCCCAATCACTGTCAGTTTAACTTGTCAATTCAAAATTTTCAGATGCGGAGTATAACATACCATACCCCTTCGTTCCGTTCACATACCTTAGAATTCTCTTGGCTGCTTTCCAATGAGTCTCTTTCAGCCTTTCCATAAACCTGGAGATTAGACTAACATCTTGCATTATATCTGGCCTAGTTGCAGTCAAATACATGAGGCTACCAACTATGCTTTTAAACAATTTTGGATCAAAATCCTTGATGTTGTCTTCTTTGCTCAAATTTAACCCCATGTCAGTTGGAGTTACAATTGCCTTGTTGTTATGCATGTTGAATATTTTCAACACTTATTCAACATATTTTCTTGGGAAATAAAAATCCTATTTTCATTTTTCTCTACTTCAATTCCAAGAAAGTATCTCAGAAAACCCAAATCAGTCATTTCAAATTCACTCTTCATGACTGCTTTAAAATCAGCAATGAGAGAAACTTCATTGCCAGTACAAATTAAATCATCTACATATAATACAACAATAAGAATCTTACCGTCATTTTCTTTTATGTAGAGTGTGGGTTCTCCATCACATTTCTAAAATCCATTCTCAATCAAGTAAGCATCTATCCTACTGTACCATGCCCTTGGTGCTTGCTTCAGCCCATAAAGAGCCTTCTTCAGCTTGGATACTTTGTGGTCTTGGCCTTCAATCTAATATCTTGGAGGTTGTCCAACATATACCTCTTCTTTCAACATTCCATTTAGTAATGCATATTTAACATCCAATTGATAAACCTTCCATTTGTGTTGTGCTGCTATGGACAACACTGTTCTCATTGTTTCCATCCTTGCAACTGGTGCAAATGTTTCTTCATAGTCTCTTCCTTGTTGTTGCTTGTAGCCTTTGATAACAAGTCTAGCCTTGTGCCTTTCAATCTTGCCTTCAACATTGCTCTTGGTCTTATAGACCCATTTTACTCCAATGAATTCTTTGTCTTTTGGGAGGTCCACTAACTCCCATTTTTTACTCTTTTCTATTGCACCTATTTATTCATCCATTACTTCAATCCATTTGTTTTCCTTTATATCATCTTCAAAATGAATTGGGTCATCAACATGAAAATATAAATAAAATAAAGAATTCAGACCGACATTATCATTTACCTTTCCTTTTTCATAAATCTCACTCAGATTTCTGAATCTCGGTCTTCTTGGTGTACTTGGAGTTCCACTTGAACTCGATGAAGTTTTTGTTCCCTATGGTGCGCTTGGAGAAGCACTTCCTTGATTTCTTAAGGTTGTTCTATTTCCAGCTTATGGTGTGGTTTGTTGTGCTTGCAGTGGTGGAGGAGGAGCCACCTTGGAGAGATTATTTGCTATTGTCCCATTCCTCTTCTTCTTCGTGAGACACACATGTCTTCACATTCACCATTTTATCTAAGCTTCCATCCCAAGCTTCTTCTTCAATAAAATGCACATATCTACTTATTATAGCTTTCTTAGTGGATGGATTATAGATTTTGTATGCCTTTGACTCATCACTGCTTCCAACAAAGATACATTTCTCCCCCTTAATATCCAATTTCTTTCTTAATTGATTTGGGACATGTGCATATGCCACACATCCGAAAAATTTCATGTGGGTGACATGTTGCTTTATGGCACTTCATGCTTTTTTAGGTACTCTGTTCATGACAGCTTTGGTTGGGCATCTATTCAAGATGTACGTTGCACAATTTACAACTTTAGCCCAATACTCATTTGGAAATTTTTTTGCCTTCAACATACTTCTAACCATGTCCATGATGGTCTGGTTTTTCCTTTCTGCAACACTGTTTTGCTGAGGTGTGTACCGTGTGGTAAACTTCTTATGTATGCCATTCTCCCTACAAAAACGTATTAACTCTTTGGAGATGTATTCTACACCTCTGTCAGTTCTCAGCACTCTAATGTAGTGCCCACTCTACTTCTCAATAAGAGCTTTGAAGTGGCGGAAGTTCTAAAACACTTCACTCTTCTGATTTAAGAAATAGACCCATGCCTTTCTCATGTAATCATCTATGAATTTCAAAACATATTTTTTGCCAGCTAAAGATGGCGTTTGCATTGGTCCACAAAAATCTAAGTGGAAAATATCTAAGGGTGCCTTTTCCCTTATACTCTTTCCTTCTGGAAAAATTTCTCTGTGTTGTTTGCCCAAGATGCAGCATTCACAAAGGTTGTTTGGTTTCTTAATCAATGGTAATCCTTTTACCATTCCCTTTCTGTGCAACAATTTCAGGCCTCCGAAATTGAGATGTCCAAATCTCAAGTGCCATAACCATTTTTCATATTTCACTTCCTCTTGAAAGAACTCTTGTGTTATAATTGCTAAATTTCTTCCTTACTTCAAGTCTGCTCTAAGCTTGAGAGGAAACATCCTTTTGCTTGTCATCTTCACCTCTGCAATGACCTTCTTTCTTGGAGGTATGTCCTTGATTGTGCACACATCATATTTAAAAAATACATTGTAGCCCTTGTCAATGAGTTGTCCAATGCTCAACAGATTGCATTTCAAGCCAGGTACATAATATACATCTGGCACAAACTTCTGTTCTCCATTTCTTGCCAGGATACTGACTCTATCTTTTCCCTTGATAGATATCATACTATCAGTTCCTATTGTTACCTCAGATTTAACATCTTCATCAAAGATTGGCAAACATTGCAATATTTATAGTCATGTGGTTACTTCAACTCGAGTCTAAGAACCATACATCATCCTGTCTATCTTGTGCTATGTTACATGTTAAGAGCGCATTATTCTGGTTCTTATTTTCTTCTTTTGCAAAATTAGCGTTCTGCTTATTATTCATGTCATTTTTATTTTTCTTACATTCATTGGCATAGTGCCAATATTTCTTGCAATAATTCCATTGGACTTGGGATTTATCATACCTTTGTCCATGAGCTTGATGTTAGCTTGAGCCTTCATTCTGGTTTTGATTACTGCTCCTTCCACTTGAAATTGCAGGGCTATTTCTACCTCTATTTTGGCTTCTGCCTCTCCCTTTACCTCTGCCTTGACCTCTGCCTCGAAAAAAATACATTTGGGTCTTGAAGGCTTGTTCCAATGAGGAATATGTTCCTCTGTTCAGTCTATGTTCATGAGACATCAGGGATTCATTCAGGCCATCCACTGTAAATTGTGAGAGATCCTTTGTCTCTTCTATTTCCACTACCATGGCATCAAATCTTGAGGGTAGACTTCTCAAGATTTTCTTGACAATTATTTTGTCTTCAAGTGTCTCTCCATGATACCTTATCTAGGTAACGAACCCAATAACTTGTGTGAATAATGAGTCAATATTTTCAGACTCTTTCATGTAGAGAGTTTCAAAATCTCTCCTCGACATTTGAAACTTTGTTGTCTTCACCTTCTCCTTGCCTGGATAGGTTGTGTTGAGAATATCCCATGCCTCCTTAGACTTTTTTGCTGCTACAATCCTTGGAAAAATAATCTCATGTACAGATTGAAAAAGATAGAAGAGGGCTTTGGAGTCCTTCTTCCTATTACCTTTTAGCAAATATCTTTCTGTTGCTGTGAAAGTAGCCAACACTACTACATCTACTAGTTCTGGGTAGCCATTCTCAACTAGCTCCCATATGTCCTGTGAGGCAAATAGAGCTCTCATAGTGATAGCCCAATATTCATGATTATTCCCATTAAACTATGGAAGTTGCACATTTTTCAAACTGGTACGTGTTGCTTCCATTGTTACTATGTTTTTAAATAAACTATCTCTCTACTTAGAAATAAAATCTGTCTCTAAAACTCTTGAGACTTCTCTTTTATAGCTCTCTGGACTGTAATCTTAACATAAAAAATAAACTCTGTTTTGATAAATACGTTGGAATTTTGATGAGCCTTCACTCTGCTAGAGAACTACTGCAACAAACTCCTTCCTTCAGCTTCTTTGACAGCTTCAAAGAGCCTGGACTAGCTTTGATACCATGTTGGAATTTTCTGAGTAGTTCCTTAACATACAGAAGAAATAAAAATTCCTCTTTTACAACACAGAGATGCATAAAACAATAATCTCATTAAGTATAAAACGTTGTTACTATATAGTAGATATTCCTCTGAATATTCAGTTCAGGATTACAAAAAAAAAAAAATTCACTTCTTGACTGCTACAAATGCAGTGCTGTACATTCTTTATTTATATTTTTTTTTTCTGCTTTCGGGATTTCAAAAATACAATACACAACAAGTAAAAACTCACGACATATATATAAGACATCACAATATTATATATTATAAATATATCATATTTATAGTATATATTACTAAAGTTAAAACATAATGTAACGTGGTAAAAACAATTAACCCAACATTAAAAAAAACATTATGTGAAAATTAAAATTAAATCAAAATATTTATGTGCTAAGGTTAAAAACCTTATTCCTTTATGCTTTCTGGGGGCTGCTTCAAAAATCCTTCCTACGAGTTCCCTAACCCCTTCCGAATTGCTTTGTTTGGTGGACAAGTGGGTCCCGTGAGGAGTGACGTCAGCTCTTCCGGGAGTTTCATTCCCTCTACTGCTTTGATCTTTGCTACCCCCTCCAGAATGTTTCTGCCTCTGCAATAAATATGGTTGGTGGGCATTTTAATGCAGGTGGTTGTTGCAGATTGGAACGGAGCTTGCACCGCCTTTGCATTCATGCCACCACTCTTCAAACTCCCATCAACCATTACTCTGTTGTCTTCAGATCGCATCACATTTAATCCATCGTTCTACCAATCAACACAATTAGTTGGAATTAAATTCCAAAATATTTCAAAAAACACAAACTCAAATCTTACCAATATTGTAGAAGTTTGCTTCATGAATACAAAATATTTTCGAAACAAAATCTATCTATCTTGTTTTCCTCTCTAAAAATTAAATTTGGAAAGGCCACAATAAATCACATCCAAAGAACCAAGGTCTAAACTATATTAAACAATTAAATACAAAATCACACAATGGAATATATATCCACAATCCAAACTCTTCACAAACTTCATTTCAGTGCTAATAAAAAATAAAGGCGTGGAATGGGAAATTGATATGCGCTGGAAGAAAACTACATTTTAGTGCTAAGCAAAAAGAACAGTGTTATGTCTCTATAGAATCCAAAGAGAATAAATAAAGTGTTATGTCACTATAGTGACCAAAGAAAATAATTCTTTATTCATTAAAATAAATAAAAATATGAAGTCTCTGTTACACTTTGATGTTACACACAATCGATTGAATGGTTCTATTCTGAGAACGTTGATGCCCAAAGTGAAAATTTCAACAAATTTTTTTCACTTTTTTTAAGGAGAAACACATGGGAAGGTCCCGTGTAATATTCTGCAGAGAGACTAATACGATATGGAGTCCCTCTCGAGTCTCGTGATAATAATAATATAGTAATAAAAATGAATGATAAGAAGTAGGTAAAGAATTTTGTAGCCATTATTGGTGGTTTAGTGGGAGGAGCACTCCTTGTTCTTGTACTAGGAGTAACAGTCCTCTACACTCAAAGACAAAAAATAAGAAACTCAAATAAAAATGAGTTAGGATAATCTACACATCAAATTTGAAGAGGATTGCCCAAAATGAGCAAGATTGAAGAAAAATTTTCATATGCCCTGTTGCTTGAAGTAATCAACAAATGGGATCCTGCTTCCATGAATAATGTTGGTCACTTGGGAGATTTTTACAATGGGGTGCTCATGTAGAGTGGTGTAGCACAACTGGTGGTGAGGAGTATTGAATTTAATAGAGTGAGGAAGGATCTCTATGTTAAGGAGCTTGAGTTCTTCATCGAGGCGTCAATATAGGACTTGTTTCTCTGTTGCGACAATGCTTAGAAATTAAAAATGACATTTTTTGTGTGTACAAGTATATTCCTAATTGCGATCTTCAATTCGTAATTTGTTATCCTCAAGGAAATGAGTCAAAATAATGCTAAGGATTTCCTTCTTAATCCTCTATATGGGATAGCCAAGTTAAATATTGCTATAGGAATATTTGAAGCTTCGGCTTATCTGCATCATGAGCTTTCTGCTCCAATCATACACCGATACTTATTATTTCTCGTGTGTTGTATTAAGTTAAATTTGACTTATAATCCTCCAATGAAATCCAATAAAATATATGTAGCTATCTAAAATTTAACATTCATGTCCCGCTAATTTAAAAAAAAAAAATTTATAGAATATCCTTAAAGTATCTTTGAGTAGGAAGACCTAGTATAATCTATGGAACCAAGTAGAAATTTATCATAGAGTTTGTGTAGAAAATATTTGCAAGTTAGATATCAATACAAATGTTTTAAACTGGTTAAACGTCATTCATTGACTACATGTTTAGAGTGCATAATCAATAAACTGTTTGAAGTAAGAAATCTTAATGTTTTATGAATTATTTATACCTTGTTTTAATATAATACATCACATACATTTCATCATGGACTTATCCTTGTTGGCAAAGAAATAATAGATGCCCATCTTGATTTTTTTTCTTTTCCCTATTTTCACTATTGGATGAGAAATTTTGAGCCTCAATGGATAGATTATGTCTCTTTTATGCCTGAAGCTTAGATTGTAGACATACACATGGATAATTTTTTGTTCATGTGCATGGCACGAAGTTTAAAAAACTACATGCATTTGTGACAACTGATTGTAGGGATAATATTTTGCAATTCTAATTGCATGTGCTGCACAAGTGAACTTTAATATTATTACTTTGGTGATTGATGGTTTGTAATTTTTTGCTAAAACAAGTGAGAAATGAAATAAATAAATATTGATGAACATTCTCTCATAAATATGTTTCACATAAATATGTTTCACCAGCTTGAGAATTTGTGATCTCATTGGATTATTTTCCATTTAGCAGGAGAATGAAGTGTTTTGTTTTGTGAAACAACTGCAAATATTCCAGGAAATTATACTATTAAGATTCATAGAGTTGGTGGTGAGAAAAATTAGGATACCATTACTAAGTTTTCATATTACAGATAAGATTGCAAATCAACAAAATTTTGCAGGCGAGAAAAAAACATGACCCGTTGCTCTCCAAGTGTGGAATAAAACGCTGGGGCTCCTAGGTGTTCTCCCTGCTAGTATTGACATTGCTAATTTCTCCAATCATTCCACTACTCTATTGGATAGATATATATTTTTCCAGAAATTCTGGAAAATTTTGAAAAATATGTGACAAATATGATTAATGAATGCACCATTTCTTCAGATGTTCTCTGAGAGGGAAGTAATTTCATAACATGGTAGAAATAATATAAGAAAATTCAATCATTTAACTATAGGTTAAGCTCTCCACTGTATGACATAATGGAAACAACATGTTGGGGGAGATGAATGTGCAAAAATTGCAGGCAGAAATGTATTTTTACTTATATTTTACAAATGGGATTTCATGAGACATTGATTTCGGAAGAATGTACAAATTCTGTAGACAGAAATGTATTCTTAATTATATTTTAAAAATGGGGGATTTCCTACTGCAAAAAATTTTAATTCTTAGGTACTTAATAGATATAAGGCTCGAAAATATATATGGCAGTGACAAATTTTTATGAATAACATGAGGATCGTTGTATATGTCAGAATTAATTAAGTTCAAGAAATTTTCTTTTAGAAAATAGTTGAACATATTTCCCTTGTGTTTTCACCTGTACTACTAGCAATTCAACATTATGCAATGTGTATAAACATCAAATATACTATTCTATAACATTAGAGATGATATCTCTTACCCATTCCCCTTGCTTGGATCAGAAATTCATGTTCATGTTACAAGTCGCAAGGTCAATTTATATGAAATTGCAAGTCCTTTTCATGTGCTATTTGGAAATGCATTGGCCCCAAAACAATATTTGACAGAAGGCATTATTAAATTCATAATACTAAATACATTCAAGGACCATCAAAGAAGGAATCCCGGATATCATATAGAACGAGAGCTTTTGTGGCCCAAAAATTTTCAGAATTTTCTGTTTTAATGCTATATGGAGAATTTAATCACTCAATCCCATGGCAACAAAAAAATCTTGAGCTATATATGAGTGACATTATGGGAGATTTTAAATTTGAGTTTTCATGAATTTCAAATATTCACCATTGTCTTATGCTAAATGGAACAAGTTCCCCCAAATGTCATAATTTTGGCATGTAAAATAGTCATTTAGGTACTGAATGTGAAATTTTCCAACATAAATTTTAGAAAATAAATTATTTTCTAAATGCATTTGCCTTCGATCTACTATGAACAATATATGCTTTCACCTAATTTCATCAAGTTTTGTCTCCTTAAATTGCAATTAAATATTTGAATTTAAAAAAAAAGGAAAGGATGATAAGGTACCTCTCAAATTTGATCAAAATACTAAAATCTTCCATTGGGAATCTATTTAAAGGGAAACATTGGAATTTTATGAAGAGTTCAGATGGACATTGATATCTCAAACAACCACTAATTCGACCTCGTGGAGCTATTTAATTTTGAGGACACCTTCGAACTAACCGCAAAAATCACCATAGTTACGCCGATAGGCGTACCCCCTTTTGGAATTGGCATGATTAGTGCTTTTCCTAATTAATATTTTTCATCCGATGGTTTAGATTGAAATATGCTGGTATATTCTAGTCGTCACCACTAAATCAATGGATGAAATTCAAACAACTAACTTCCTTGCATATCTAAATCACATGTTTAAACCATACTTAAATTAATTTTTTACAAATCATGATTAAAAATTTACTGTGCCCTTTGTTGAACGCCACCTATCAAATTAGAGTGAAATCTGCCACCACCACCTGTCAAGTATCATTTAAAAGAAACTAGTGAAAATCTCGAATGCCAATATGTGGCCCCTCTTAATGGCCTCCCCTAATGATTCGGGCGCCAGATTGATATCGTGTTTACAAGGTGTTACAAAAGCGGAGGTTCCACGTTGTCAAGAGATAAAAGGAGCAATTTCAAATCAAATAACATGTCTTCCATGTTGTGAGAGGCACACTACATGCTGGTCTTCCATGCATCGAGAGGAGGACGCCCAGCGAGATTCGAAGTGCCACCAATGACATGATCTAATTTCCACGTTGTTAACAATGGTATAATGTTTTATAAATGACTCAATGCTATACATGCAGGGAAAAACTGGAGCAGCATCACAAGTCCATAGTCCTCTTGGACATGCTTTCTCCTTCGTTACGAGATGCAATACACCACTTTGAACTCAAGCATGGTTACAAGACCATGCGCCTTGCATTCTCAGAGGCCGTGATAAACCATTATAAATACCAGGCGTGGAGTGAATTCAAGGTCAATTTTAGGAGAAGAGTCTCGGTTTATGTAGCAGACTGCAAATATTCGAAGAACCATTCATCTTAGGACAGGGTTTTGGGTCTCGGAAATGAGGCGATTGAGCCTCCTGGATGGGAGCACAAGTTCTGCGAAGTTAACGATACTACACTCAGAGAATTCACACACAATGTCTTCTCTGTAATGAAAGTGCCAATTTCTGTCATGCAGTGGCAACTTTAGCCAAAAATAAATTTTTTGTACAGTAAATTGTCTTCGTTGGCTATGTTGATGACTGGTGCAGGTTAATGGGTAATCATGGATCATGCTAAAATTTTAAGTGGAGCAAGTCTTCCACTGAACCTTTGTCTGTGCATTTATTTTGTCAAAAGTAATACTTATGGTCCATGGTGTAGATACAGTTTGAGTGGATCAGAACTAAATGAAGGAAGGTTCGTCATTACTTGGTTGACAAGGGATTATATCCTCAAAGCCAATTTCATTGTTGAAGTCACCGAAAGCGGAGTGAAAGAAAAGGTACCATAGTTCTATTGGGAACCTGAGTTAATTAAATGCCAAGGCGGTTTTTGTAGAGAAAACCAGTGGGTTCACATTTTTTTAAATGGTAAGTGAGACCGCTCAAAAAAACGCGAGGTGTGTCAGTGTTCGACACGCCACAAAGTGGTGGTATTCTAATATCATAAGTTTCACATTTTTTCTGAACGTTAAGGTTCGAAGATTAAAAAAAAATGCGATATCCATCTTGGTCATTGGATCAGTGACGATTGAAGCAACGATGCGTCCATCGTTGGATGTAGAGGGAAAGTTAAAGGGTGGGACCCATTTCATCGCGCAATGCTAAGAAGTTAAAGGACGAACGAGGTTATCACATGACTTCCGTTGGATTCATTGGTGGGAGCGTGATAGGACTACACACGTAGATGCGCAAGTTATGTTAGTGTTGGGCCCAAATATAGTTATATGTTGTATGGGCCGAATGTTGTAATATGCTGGTGGTTAGTTCTTAACCCAAGTTCAAGTTTATTTGTGATTTTGGATATTGAATTTTAGGCCCTATGTCAGACACAAATTTATGCATTTCGATATTCAACCCATAAATTACATTTGTAAAAATATTTAACATGAAACATAGGAGCTTTAATGTAGAATGTACCCATTAGGATTATTCTAATCCCAATTAGCGTAGTTGAAAATATGAACTTATGAATTAGTCTACTCTAATGATGGTACATGTATTATTTATTTTTACCCGTTCTTGTTTCTTCTATTCAATGGTAAAGACACCTGCACAATTTCTATTGGTGGGAAGGAAACATGGAGGGAATTAGCTAAAATGTACTTGATGAAAGGAAGCGGTTTGGATGAAAAGATAAATATCATAGTGTTAAGAAAAACAACGGAAAAAATTAAAAATTTACTTTTAATACTTTAGATGAGAGACTAATTTTTTATCATTGACTTGAAATTGAGGTCTTGTGTCGCTTTTAGGGTTTGTTATTTATTTTGTTATATGGATGATTTTTGTTTTTTTGAGGTGTTAGTGTGGTTTGTTTTTTTTTTTTTTTTAATCTTGTGTTTTTTGTTTTGTCAAATTTAGTAGTTTATAAATAATATGGGATTAGGATAGCTCATATAAATGATAAATTGAAAATATTATTTAACTAGTGCTATATAGTATCTTGTTTCTATGGTTTAGTAAAAAATAGTAAAATTGATGTATTAAATGTTTGATAGTGTAAGTGTATTAAGTGTATTTGATAAGCGTTTTTGGAACAAAAAATTATCGATAGTTTTAGTTGCATAGCTATTACGGCTATCGTGCACAAATGCACCTTTCTTCCTCAATCTCTCATGCAAATTTCTAAAATATATTGTAGATCCAATGTCAAATGATTAAATATATAGTTATATGTTGTATAATAATAATATTATTATTATTATTATAAAAAATATACAAATATTATTTTTTTTCAATTATAATTAATAATACTAATAATAACTGAAATTGCCATAAATGAAATAAATCTATATTAATCATAATACTAAAATCATATTAATAAATATTTAATAATAAAAAATAATAATAATAATATAAAAATAATTAATACAATAAATTACTATTATCATTAGAAATAATAATAGTGATTAATTTATATTATTATAGTTAATTTATTATTATTATTATTATCAACTTAATATTAATTATTATTATTGCAAATTAATTGTTATTAATATTATTATTAATTAATAAGTAAATAAATAATAAATATCGATATTGTTAAATATATAATAATATTATTATTATCATTAAAAAATATATTAATATTATTCTATTTCAATTATAATTGATAATAATAATAATAAATGAAATATACATAAATGAATGATGATGATGATGGTGGTAGTGGTTAACGGTCACTAAGACCAATCTTTGGTGTATTGGACCTAAAGAAAAGAGTTATTTAGTTTGATTTAAGGTTTTATTCCTATGCTCAAAAAGCTTGGAGAGAAGCCTCCCAAGCTCACTATAATTTTGACATCTTAAAAGGCTAGAAAGGTCAATATTGCAACAAATATATTATGATATAATAGATATAATATTAAACTCATAATAATAAATATATAATAAATAAATAATAATAATATTACAAAAATAACTAATTTAATAAATTATTATTATTATTATTATTATTATTATTATTAATAATAAAAGTTATGGTATATTATTTAATTCAATATATTATTAATTATTATATATTACTATTATTGTTAATAGCTTAGTAATATTATTAATTGACAATAGCAATAATATTAATTAATAACCATATTTCTAATAATAATAATTATTTAGTTATAATACTTATGAATAAAATCTTTTGGTAACAATCACATACAAAACAATATCATCCACGAGTTTTATAATTCATTTTTGAGATCATATTTTATTCTAATAGTTTATTTTAAATATTATTTTTATTTAAATTATTAATTTTTGATTGATTAAAATGTTAAATAATTATTAAATAATTAAATAATAATAGTAACCATAATTCTATTAATTCTATTAATAATACTTTTAATTAATTAATAATTTAAACATAATAATAATGATTCAGTTTAATAGAGAATAATTAATTCAATTAATTAATCTAATTTATAAAAAATAATTTCATAATAATATTAAATATAAATTAAAAAAACAATATTAAAAACAACTATTACAATAAAATTGTTATTATAAATAATATTATTATTATCATTTTAAAATAAAACATGTGTGGCTTTATAAAATATGGTTTTCAATAAATAATCATGGTTGACCAAGATTGATCATGGATAACTAAGATTGATAATGATTGACCATTTTTTAGTCTATAAAACATGGATTACTATGCATACACAAGGTTGACCATGATTGACCGCGGTTGGCCATGTTTAACTTTATAAAACATGGTTAACAATTCTTGACCGTGTGTGACCATGATTGACCATGATTATCATATTGAGACAATATTTGTCATATTGTGACATTGGACCAAGGTTCAAATGATGATTGATTTCCATATTGAGACAATATTTGTCACAATGAGACATTTGACCATGGTTGACCACAATTGATTTGATAAAATATGTTTTACCATGGTTGAATAATATTAAACCCAAAGAAATAGTATTATAAACAAAAAGTATGTAAACCGTAAGATAAATATTATAAACAATAAAATAAACCCAATGGTTGATATGAAAATCACCCATGGCCAACCATGGTCATAGTTGGTCCAGTGTCGCATTGTGACAACAACTGTCTCATTGTTTAAATCAATTCCCTTAGGTTCACCAATTTCTTTGGTTTATAAAATTAAAACCTTGGGTTTATTAGTTCTTTTAGCTTATAATATGAATAATCGATCAATGTCATCCATGATCAAATGTCACATTCTGACAAATATTGTCTCAATATAATTGTAACAACAATTATCCAAATGTTTAAATCAATTCCCTTGGGTTCACCAATTCATTTGGTTTATAATTTGTTGAGTAATGGTTTTCCCTTTGGTTCACCAACTCCTTTGTTTTCTAAAATTAAACCCTCGGGTTTATTAGTTCTCTTGGTTTATAATATGAATAATTGATCAATGTCATCCATGATAAAATGTCACTTTCTGACAAATATTGTCTCAATATCATTGTGACAACAATTATCTCAATGTTTAAATCAATTCCCTTGGGTTCACCAATTCCTTTGGTTTACAATTTGTTGGGTAATGGTTTTCCGTTGCGTTCACCAATTCCTTTGGTTTATAATTTGTTGGGTAATGTTTTTCCCTAGGGTTCACCAATTCCTTTGGTTTATAATATTAAACCCTTGGGTTTACTAGTAGTTTTGGTTTACAATATGAATAATTGATCAATGTCATCCATGATCAAATGTCACATTCTGACAAATATTGTCTCAATATGAAAATCACCCATGGCCAACCATGGTCATAGTTTGTCCAACATCACATTGTGACAAAAATTGTCTCGATGTTTAAATCAATTCCTTTGGGTTCACCAATTCCTTTGGTTTATAATATTAAACCCTTGGGTTTATTAGTTCTTTTGGTTTATAATATGAATAATCGATCAACGTCATCTATTGTCATATGTCACATTGTGACAAATATTGTCTCAATATGAAAATCACCCATGGCCAACGATGGTCATAGTTTTTCCAACGTCGCGTTGTCACAACAATTGTCTCAATGTTTAAATCAATTCCCTTGGGTTCACCAATTCCTTTGGTTTATAATATTAAACCCTTGGGTTTATTAGTTCTTAAGGTTTATAATATGAATAATCGATCAATGTCATCCACGATCAAATATCACATTCTGACAAGTATTATCTCAATATGAAAATCACCCATGGCCAACCATGGTCATAGTTGGTCCAACATTGCACTATGACAAAAATTCTCTCGATGTTTAAATGAATTCCCTTGGGTTCACCAATTCCTTTGGTTTATAAATTGTTGTGTAATGGTTTTCTCTTGCGTTCACCAATTCCTTTGGTTTATAATATTAAACCCTTTGGTTTATTAGTTCTTTCGGTTTATAATAAGAATAATCGATCAACATCATCCATGATCATATGTCACATTCTGACAAATATTGTCTCAATATGAAAATCACCCGTGGCCAACCATGGGCATAGTTTGTGCAACGTCACATTGTGACAACAATTGTCTCAATGTTTAAATCAATTCCCTTGGGTTCACAAATTCCTTTAGTCTATAATATTAAACCCTTTGGTTTATTAGTTCTTTTGGTTTATAATATGAACAATCAATCAATGTCATATATGATCAAATGTCACATTCTGACAAATATTGTCTCAATATGAAAATCACCCATTGGCAACCATGGTCATAGTTGGTCCAGCGTCGCATTGTGACAAAAATTGTCTGGATGTTTAAATCAATGACCTTAGGTTCACAAATTCCTTTTGTTTATAATTTTTTGGATAATGGTTTTCCATTGGGTTTATCAATTCCTTTGGTTTATAATATTAAACCTTTGAGTTTATTATCTCTTTTGGTTTATAATATGAATAATCGATCAACGTCATCCATGATCATATGTCACATTCTGATAAATATTGTCTTAATAGGAAAATCACCCATCGCCAACAATGGTCATAGTTTTTCCAACGTCGCATTGTCATAAAAAATGTCTCAATGTTTAAATCAATTCCCTTGGGTTCACCAATTCCTTTGGTTTATAATTTGTTGGGTAATGGCTTTCCCTTGGGTTCACTAATTCCTTTGGTTTATAATATTAAACCCTTAGGTTTATTAGTTCTTTTGGTTTATAATAAGAATAATTGATCAACATCATCCATGATCATATGTCACATTCTGACAAATATTGTCTCAATATGAAAATCACCCATGGCCAACCATGGTCATAGTTGGTCTAACGTCGCATTGTGACAAAAATTGTGTCAATGCGACGTTAGACCAACTATGACTCTTGTGACAAACTAAATAACTCTTATGACCAACCATGGTCATAGTTGGTCCAACGTCGCATCATGAAAACAATTGTCTCAATGTTTAAATCAATTCCCTTGGGTTCACCAATTCCTTTGGTTTATAAAATTAAACCCTTGGGTTTATTAGTTCTTTTGGTTTATAGTATGAATAATCGATCAATGTCATCCATGATAAAATTTCACATTCTTACAAATATTTTCTCAATATGAAAATCACCCATGCCCAAGCATGGTCATAGTTGGTTCAATGTCACATTGTGACAAAAATTGTCTCAATGTTTAAATCAATTCCCTTGGGTTCACCAATTCCTTTGGTTTATAATATTAAATCCTTGGGTTTATTAGTAGTTTTTGTTTATAATATGAATAATCGATCAATGTCATCCATGATGAAATTTCACATTCTGACAAATATTGTCTCAATATGAAAATCACCCATGGCCAACCATGGTCATAGTTGGTCCAATGTCGCACTATGACAATAATTGTCTCAATGTCCAAATCAATTCCCTTGGGTTCACCAATTCATTTAGTTTATAATTTGTTGGGTAATGGTTTCCCCTTGAATTCACCAATTATTTTGGTTTATAATATTAAACCCTTGGGTTTATTAGTTTTTCTGGTTTATAATATGAATAATCGATCAATGTCATCCATAATCAAATGTCACATTCTAACAAACATTGTCTCAATATAAAAATCACCCATGGCCAACCATGGTCATATTTGGTCCAACATTGCATTGTGACAACAACTGTCTCAATGTTTAAATCAATTCCTTTGGTTTATAATTTGTGGCGTAATGGTTTTCCCTTGGGTTCACTAATTCCTTTGGTTTATAATACTAAGCCCTTGGGTTTATTAGTTCTTTTGGTTTATAATATGAATAATCGATCAATGTCATCCATGATCAAATGTCACATTCTGACAAATATTGTGTCAGTATGAAGATCACCCATGCCCAAGCATGGTCATAGTTGTTCCAACATCGCATTGTCACAACAATTGTCTCAATGTTTAAATAAATTCCCTTGGGTTCACCAATTCATTTGGTTTATAATTTGTTGGGTAATGGTTTTCCCTTGGGTTCACCAATTCCTTTGGTTTATAATATTAAACCCTTTGGTTTATTAGTTTTTTTGGTTTATAATATGAATAATCGATCAATGTCATCCATGATCAAATGTCACATTCTGACAAACATTGTCTCAATATGAAAATCACCCATGGCCAGCCATGGTCATAGTTGGTCCAACGTCGCAGTGTGACAACAATTGTCTCAATGTTTAAATCAATTCCCTTGGTTTTATAGTTTGTTGGGTCATGGTTATCCCTTCGGTTCACCAATTCCTTTGGTTTATAATATTAAACCCTTGGGTCTATTAGTTATTTTAGTTTATAATATGAATAATAGATCAATGTGATCCGTGATCAAATGTCACATTCTGACAAGCATTGTCTCAATATCAAAATCACCCATGGCCAACAATGGTCATAGTCAGTCCAACATCACATTCTAACAACAATTGTCTCAATGTTTAAATGAATTCACTTGGGTTTACCAATTCCTTTGGTTTATAATTTTTTGGGTAATGGTTGTCCCTTGGGTTCACCAATTCCTTTGGTTTATAATATTACACCCTTTGGTTTATTAATTCTTTTGGTCTATAATATGAATAATCGATCAATATCATCCATGATCAAATGTCACATTCTGAAAAATATTTTCTCAATATGAAAATCATCCATGGCCAACCATGGTCATAGTTGGTCCAACGTCGCATTGTGACAACAATTGTCTCAATGTTTAAATCAATTCCCTTGGTTTTACCAATTCCTTTGGTTTATAATTTGTTGGGTGATGGTTTTCCCTTGGGTTCACCAATTTTTTTGGTTTATCATATTAAAGTCTTGGGTTTTATTAATCTCTATTGTTTTTAATATTTCTCTTACCCTTATTGATCCCTTAGGTTTTTTATATTTATCCCTTTGTTTCACCGATTCATTTCGTTTATAATATTAAACCCTTGGGCTTATTAATTCTTTTGGTTTATAATGTTAATCACACATTCGGTTTATTACTCTCTTAAGTTTAAAATATTAATTCTTAGGGTCTGTTAATTTCTTAGATTTTTCAGTTTAAAATATTAATTCTTAGGGTTTATTAATCTCTATTGTTTTAATATTCATCCGTTAGGTTTTTAATATTTCTCCCTTAGGTTCGCTGATTCCATTGGTTTATAATATTAAACCCTTGGGTCTATTATTTCTTTTGGTTTATAATGTTAATAATCCCATTGGTTTATTAATAACTTATGTTTAAAATATTGATTCTTATGGATTATTAATTTATTAGGTTTTTTAGTTTGAAATATCAATTCTTACAGTTTATTAATCTCATGTTTTTAATATTGATCCCTTATGTTTATAATATTTATCCATTAGGTTCACCAATTCCTTTGGTTTATAATATTTAAACCTTTGGTTTATGATGACATTGGGTTTGTATTATTAATTATCCCTTGGGTTTATTAATATCTTCAATTTAAAATATTAATTGTTAGGGTTTATTAATCTCTTAGGTTTTTTGTTTTTAAATATTGTTTCATATGCTTTATTACTCTCTTGAGTTTAATATATTAATTCTTAAAGTTTATTACTTTCTTATGTTTTTGGGTTTAATATTATTAATATATATTATTAATAAATATTCTAATATTTATTAATAATATATATTAATAATATTATAATATTATTAATATATTTAAAATATTTTGGTGATTTTAATCATAATTAATATATTAATAAATATTATTATTAATATATATTATATATATTTCAAGTTAATATAATAATAATAATATTATTATATATAATATTTATTGATATATAAATTAATGTGTTGGGTAGTGGATATAGGCTTATCGGCGTATATCAACCACATTGGTGAATGTGGTTGTGCTAGTTTTATGAATAAAAAGAATCCATGGCAACAGTAATGCACGGAGCTTATCAAGGAAAATGGTTTGATGGAAAGAGTGGATGGGCTTTGTGATATTGTGTTGAATTTTTTATGTTATGAGAGCGGATTTGGATAACTGGAGTTGCAAAATTAATAAGCTTGTTCAGGTCCTGATGGACGCTTGGGTGGTATGTTTAGGCCTTGGTGGACACTTTGGTGAGATTTACGGATTTTTAGTGCTCAGATTTAATGGTATTTCAAGAGAATTTAGAGGAAATGGACATAGATGCCAACAATGCATAAATTTGCAAAACCCTAAATCCCTGACACCCAAGCAAAAAATCATATCTCAATACATAAAAATCAGTAATATAACTGGAATGTAGTTAAATGAAGGGAATATAAGTATGAAAAAAGATCATAAACCCGAACCCCAATTAAAAGCCTAACATCTTAACCTAGTAAATTCCTATGGTATGTAACCCGAAGCAAGAACACTCGATGTGGATAGAGAAAAGAACTAGGGATTTGGCAATATTGTAAGAGAATTAAGCAGAAATGAAATCATATACTAAGAATGCGTAATTTTGCAAAACCCTATGAACATTGATCTCAATACAAATGAGGGAAGGGAAAAAAAACAATAATTTAACTCGAATGTAAATGAATTACTAGAAATTAGGTCAATGAGAGTTCCAGGACCAACAAGCATAGCGAAAATGATAAGACCTAGTTAGAAAACCCCAAAAACCATAACCACAAGGGAAAGTATAAGATCTCGATCCATAAAAACCCAGCAACTTCAAGGGAATGCAAGAGAAGCAAGAAAAATAAAATTGTTACACACTAAAAATGGGAACGAAGATCTACATCCCTACGACGGATGTTCATCGTTGATATTTGGAACGGGTTTTGCTTTGAACCCATTTTTGAGAACTTGGTAAATATCGTCAGATCCTCCTTCATCTTTATCGTCTAGATATCTGACGACTACAATGGGGTAAACACAGTGGTGTACAAAGTAATCGTTGACACTGCCAAAGCGTCCCTTGTAAGTTCGCCTGGAGGCCCCAAAACCCCGACGTCCCATGATAACGACGATGAGGCCCACCCTCTAGACCTCAAGGCAGAGCCTCTCTTTCATATCGTGGTCTTTTAGTTTGTGTATCTTGAAGAGGATGTGGGCACCATCTAGGGGTTGGGAAAGGTCGGAGGCCTTAGTGGATGTAAATGGATCAAAATCGTCCTCAACATTCTATTGTTACTCCTAGTCGGTGTTGTCCTCGACGAACAAATTGATAAAACCCTAATCGACCCCGTACATAACGTTGGTCGGCCTAACATGGAGAAGGATCACATTATAACACAGGCAGAGGTAATTAGCCACAGCCCGTTTCACTAGGAACTCTCGTCGCTCAGATCGCGAGGAAGATAAAGGCATTGTGAATTGGATAATTTTGGCTATGGGAAAGGAAGAGAATAAAACGCGAGACTTGAATTGTGGAAAAAATTGACTCAATAAGTTTACAGGAATTTGGTTATCAGATATTTATTCGTCACCCGCAAAATCTACATATTCATTCATAGTCGCCTTTTGTTCTATTTCTGTTTCAGAATAATAACTACAGTGAATGTCTTTCGGTCCATTACCGTAAATTCCTCGAACTTGAGACCGGTTGAAATGGCGGTCGAGCCATTATTTATATCCATTGAGGATTAACACAAAACCAAAGCACCAATATTTTCTCAAAAAATTAAATTTTGTAAATGTAAGCCATTAGTTTAGTTTTTTAGTAAACGAAAAAATATATATATGTATATTATGATAAAATTTTAGTAGCCATTTTTAATATATATGTAATATGAAAATAACATTAATATCAGCATTTCCTAAAATTTGTTACTCAAAGTATTTTTGGGTTTAAATTTATTATAAAATTTTAATAATTATTTATTAATTATAAAACATTCATAATTATTTCCTTTATAATTATTATTAAAGTAAATAGAGGAAAAACAAAAATATTTTTTAATAATCTCTAACCAATTGGTATAGACTAGTCTTAAATTTTAATCATAGTACAAGTGTATCACATTGTAGGGATAATTTTTGCCATAACCAATGTCAATAAGAAACTAATGATAAAACTGTTTGTGAAGGACTCCAACCCATTGAGAATATTAATTAGCTCACTCACCTAAGCCTTAACTCAACAAGAAACACCTTTTTCAAAAGTAACTATTACAATTGTGAAAATGTCATTGATACCAATAATTGTGTAGTGAAAATCCTCTCGTTGCAACTCCATATTTCAAGCCTCTAATTGAAACACTAGATTTCCTATCAAGGTTTTGATATATAAGAACTCTATTCACTCTTACTCTTAATGCCATAGCAGTACCTCCAAAATGAGATTCTTCTATTAAACAATATCAAACTCAAAGTCCAAAAATGAGAGACTTCTCTTAAAGAATATCAAATTGAAACTCCAAAATGAGATTCTTCTCTTAAACTATATCAATTTCATGAAATGATATTTAGTACTCTCATCAAGATCCCAAGTCCTTGTTCCCACTGAGAAAATGTTGTGAATAGTATTCAACTGTCTAATCACTTCATATACCTATGACCAAAATAACTTTCTCTTACTCATAACAGAGAATATATATATCACAAACCTATATAACCGTAAGAACTTCCCTTTCTCTCTAATAACAAAAAATTCACAAACCTATATAACTCTAAGTACATTTATTTCTCTCTAATAAGTTAAAAATAATGATATCATTTCCATTCACACTAGTAACTAGGAACATCCATTCACTTTCCTTTCACACTAATACACAAAAGCAATGAGGTACTTTCAACAACATTTTCTACAAAGTAATTATTAGAAGTCCTAATTAAGTACTAGGACAAATTTAAGTGTAAAATAATTAACAAAAAAGCTAACTTTAATATCAACACCTTGAGACCCTAAGATTTAATTAGACATAAAGACCAATATTTTCTTAAAGTAAATCATCATTTACCTACTTTCATATATCACATAGAATGCACATTTTCATTGGTCTAAGGTGGATGCAAGTACATAATCATTTTAGGCATCATGTGAATTTCATAGGTAAGGTGCCAAAATAAATTCAAATCCTAACACTACCATAGCCAAAAATGTCTAAAACTACCAATTTCTCATTTTTGGGATCTGGTTCAGACATCTACAGTTGGCTACATTTGACACTAATGGTTAGCTATATTTCGACAGTAACAGACAGCTAGCTTCAACATTATTGATAATCTATCTTCATGTACTAATAAGAAGCTAGATTCATACACCGACAATTAGCTAGCTTGAATAAAAGCAATCAATTAGCCTAGACATTGATAGTGAGATCGCTTCTGACATCAATACTCAATATATTTTACGCTAATAATAAACCATGAACATGAACAAAAATAGTAAGTTAGAAAAATGTGTGAAAAAAAATGATTCCAACATATTGATATTACATTTTGTCACATTCATGTTATTTGACGACCGTCTAGTGACAAAAATGGAATTTAATAGCTTCAAAAAAATTTATAACAAAATATAGTCCATTTTATTTAGTCTCACACTTTACTAGCTACACCAAACGAAGCTCAATCATTTCTCTAAGAAGAGGAAACTAAATTATACTATGTTTAGTCCTTGTATGATATGTCGATGATCTACTAAATGTAATGGCACTTTGATTATAGCAAAAAATGTCTGCATAGTATTCCTTATAGCTTCCATGGTAGCCCATGTAGTAGTAATGTCTTCATCCTCTTCACTTGACAAAGCAACAATATATTACTTCCTAGCCATCTAGTTGATGGCTCCACCAAAAAAATTCAAATACACCAAAGCTACTTCAAGAAAAAAGAGATAATGTAGAAACAAATTGGAAGTAAAAAGAGTTGTAGGAGATGAATTTCTATATCAAAGAGAACAAAATCAGCTTGCGTGGCTTTGAATTAAAGGAAGGTAGAGGATCCCTGAATTTACAAACAATTATAAGCAAGTTTTTTTTTACTTTGTAGCTGATTGAAATTAAATACCTGAACCAATACGCTTGCATAATGGTGAAGTAGGTGCAACCCCCTCATAACCACACCTATTATTATACCATATGGAAAGGTACATATGTGGTGCACTCTTGAATTTCGTAGGAAGAGAGCTCCCTTTCCTGTAGTAGGAAAAATAAATCTTATATGTCAATAAAAGAACTAGTTTACAGGTTGGGTAGGGACGTGATCCATGAATCTGATTTGGTTAGAAAAAAAATCTTACCTAGAAAGTGAACATTCATTTCCACCTTGCTAGGTTTCCCAATCTAGAGATGAGCTCAGATGATAAGTTTGCAACCTCGCCAACACGGTTTAAAACTTATTCAACCAAAAAAATTTAGAACTAAATGAGGGAAGCTGCTACCCAATTAAGTTTAAGAATAAATATGTAGATACCTAGAAGACTACTCGTTCATGGATTGTCACACATAATAACAACATTGGATTTGAAGCTAAATATATTGGAAGCCATTGGGAAGTTATTTAATTTGAAGAAGAAGTACAACTAGGTGGATCATGTCACCAAAATCCTAAAGAATAACTACAAATAATGTCAAAATCGTAAGAACTTGATATGGTTGCCATCTCTTATTATTTACTTAGTGATTTCATAGGTTACTCTACTGGGAGAGACCTGTTTTACTAGAAAGTTCATTTCATTCAATAGAAATTTTAAGTTCTTTGCTAGAAATTAGTTAAGCAAGACATAGTCTCCATCCCTTTGAGAAATGTTTAGAAAATGGGTTATAAAATATGGAAAGAGTATCATAGAGATAGTGAGTTCCATAGCAGGTCGACAGCCCCTGCTCAACTAGTCACACATCTAGGATGTTTTGGACTCAACATAAGTATATTGTGTCAACTCAACTAACATCCATTGAAAAAATTTATCATATCAACCATATGCACTTGAAATTTTCAATGAGATGAATTGATAAACCAACATAATATTTTGTATTCTAGAGCTAACCCTCTTTACACTGATCGAGACAATTATCCCCATAAATAATGGTGAGTGGGAAGATGAAAGGGAGTTATAATTGTATACTATACATTTCAAATTTGAATTTTCAACTTTAGTGAGACTAACTAACAAGAAGCTAATAGGTCAGTCAATACATCTAACCATCGATTGAGAAAAATATCTTGGAATAAAATAGATAGAAGCACTATAAGGTATCATCTTAGAGGAGTCAAAGCTTCATAAAAAATTGTAATAAATAACCAAAAATTAGCTATAACAATTAGATATGAAGGGTAATTTGACCAAACACAGACTAAGACAATGGATTTCATGGGCTCATCCAACAAGTCTGAAATTTTAGAAGAAGCTCGGAAAGCAAGGGAATTGTTATTGAGATTTCCAAGTAGAAGATGTTGGGAGAACCTGAAAAATTAAAGTGGAAAAATCAATAGGAGTAAGATATGGGTTGATCAATAAAGATGATACGAGCATCCCAAAGAACCATTACTAAAGGGTAGTCAATTGAAATATATAAAAAAAAAGATGAGACAATGACATGCACTAGTCAACTTCAAAGCTAACTCCACCTAATTAAAGGAATAACAATGGAATAAAAAATTAGTAAAAATAGTGGGGCAGAAACATGAAGCTGGGTTACACTTTTGTGAGAATTGGGGGCCGAAATTTTTTTTGGGCAATAGTTTGGCCAAACATTTTATAAAGTTCGGCCGAACTGTGTAATAGTTCAACCGAACTTTCTTTGAAAGTTCGGCCGAAATCGTGATTCCATTTAGATTGACGGCACACTGATGGCACAGTCAAACAAAATTTTTTTCGGAGGTTGGAAAACCGGCAACAAAAATTCGGCCGAACTTTGAAAAAAATTTCGGCCGAACTTTTACTTTTAAAATAGTTTGGCCGAACTAATTCCTATAAAATAATCGCCTGCGAAGATATTCTGGTTACCAGTTTCATTATTCTCTACTGTTGTTCGCGCGTTTTCGCTGTTGCTGCCTGCTCGTCCCCGTTGTTGTTCGCGCATTTTTGTTGTTGATGCCTACTCGTCCCCGCTACTGTTCGCACATTTTCATCGGGTATGATTCTACCTGCCTGTGTAATCTAAATGTAATCTCTATGTGTGTTTACACATACACCTTTTGTGTAAAATATAAGAGTGATTTTCAGTAGTTGAGTGTTTTCAGTAGTTGTTATGATTAGAACAGAATGCCATCACTATGATGCAATTATGATATCACTCATACCAGCTTTTTGTGTTTTCCATATCTCTGCTTAATGGCATTGGTTCGCATGGTAACCTTATATGTCACAATGGTAATCAAAGTAATCTCACTTGGCATGACCTATGACAGTTTCAAGCTATAACCACTTGAAGTGTTAACCGGCCAATTAAAATTGGAAATCAAATTTAATTAATGTGAAATAAAAAACTGAAACAAAAATGAAGGTTTTCAAAGTGCCTATTTTTTCCTGTTTTTTTCGGTACATTTTAATGTGCATTCTTTAAATCTCAGAAACATTCCAATTGGCCTGAAAACCCTAGTGACCATATTTTTCCTAGTACCATATTTTCCGAGGATAGAAATTGAAAATCAAATTTAACGAAAATTTAAGCAAAAATGTTGCTTCCTTTTAAATCTCAGAACCATTACAATTGGTCTGAAAAACGTTCTGGCTCTCGAAGGCTGAATCATTCATCTCAGGCACTTTCATTTGGCTAAGATGCTGCGGCAAGGAGGTATGCTTTTCCTTCAAAATGATTCCAAAATGCACCTAGTTAAACCTCTTATTTATGCCTTAAGGGGAATTGAACCTTGTTGGGTGGTCTAGTTGGTGCACTGTAAGTACACTAAATCTCAGTCTAGCTTTGTTGCAACCTCACTCTACCTTTCGTCAAGGAATTTTCTTAAATGCCAGAGTTCCAGACTTAACCTCACTGGACTTTGATTTGAAGTTACTATTAGAAACTTGCGAGTGTTACAGGCTATTTACGACTGTACTTGAGTTTGACAAGAGTTCATTTAAGCAGAAAATCAATTAAACTTAGATAATGCCTATTTCATAATGATAGATTAACTAGTTTAACGTAAAACAGTTAAAAAACCATGAAAATTGTATACGTTCAACCATGCTTGTTATAGACTTCTGTTAATATTGGCATAGATCCATGTTAACCCAGATTTAATTAGAAAATGTGAAACCTCCTTATTTCAACCTCCTTATTTTCACGTTCATATTCAAGAATTTTTTTATGAACAAATGACACAAATTGTGTCGTGAATAATTCTGTCAAATTTAATGTATGCATTGTATGTTCTGAAGACTCCAATGTAATGGATGCATTCTATGTATTTTTTTATTATATATTTTTATGTTGTTTATCATAGTAATGTATTATAGTGTATGAAGTTTTAAATTGTTTTAAAATTATTTTTATTATGTGTTGTATGTGATTTGGATTGAAAATGTTTCTTTTTTATTTATTAATTAAAAAAAATTATTAGAAAAATTATTGCTTTAAGCCTTAGAATTTACAATCAAAATTAGAAAATGTATTTTTATCTAAACTATTTATGAAAAGTTTAATATTGTTTGATCTTCTCTACCATGTCCTTTTTACATATATCTAGAATAATATTATTTGTACAGTTTCTGGTTTTTTGTAACATTTTACTACCACAATCAAAATCTATAGAAATAATAATCTAACATTATAATATCTTGAAATCGAGCTAGCCAACTCAAATATAGTATTGCAAATCCCTAGCTAAGTTAGATGAGGAGGCTATGTATTACATATGGTCTTGAATGAGCATTTGGACTCTTTAGATATATAAAGAGTCCAAATGCTCATTCAAGACCATATGTAATACATAGCCTCCTCATCTAATATATAAAACTTTAATCCATGTGCTTAACCTTAACATTGACACAAATGGAACTTACAATTTTACTCACTGCTTTATGATAGAAAAATATGTGGATGAATATTGCCCACATATCCAAAGTCAAAAGGGATAGATTAAAAAGGGATGCGCTCCGGTCATCTATAAAAGATAAATTAAAGAAGCATGACATATTAGTAATGAAAATTAGATATGCGTACCAATTATGTTCATATAACACAACAAATAGATGATTCAATACAAATGTCACATAGAAGTCATATTTATCTCATGGGCCTTCAACTTAAATTATATATTTAGCATTACATTAAGCTATAGGAGATAAATCAAAGAAGCATTTGAATGTAAATTAAACATGTGTAATAATTATGTCCTTTAGTTTAATAAATAGATAATAATTTGCAAATGCCATATCTAAGCTATATTTCATCTAAGTAGCTTTCAATTTAAACTTATATCTAATGTTAAATTATATAAAAGAATAATAGTAATCCAAACTTCAAAAAAATATTTAGAAATTTAGTATAAAATGTGACATAATTTTCCTATGTGGAAAAACATAGCTATCGAGAGTTCAAAACTCATGCATTTGAATAGAAAGTGGGTATAAAAATGAGCAAGTAGATTTTTTCTAGAAATGAGGAAGTGAAGGTTGATAGAGAGCCACACAAAATTGCAAATTCATACCTTAACAAAATTGTTAGATCCTGTTAAAGAAAACATATTTAATCAACTTTCATTGAAATATATGATAAACTCAACCCAATTTTATGGAAAATAGTATACCATTTTTTACATAATTTCACATAATACAAATAGATAAATTTTACTTGGAGTATTGTTATAAAGATTTAACTACCCATCGAGAGATGGCCAAGTGATTGAGACAGGGCATCATCACAATAAAAACCAAGTACAAATTGTAGTAATCCTAGAATCATGCTTTACATAAGGTAAAATTGGGGAACTCATGACTTGTACTATAGATAAAAAACATTTACCCTTACCAAAAAATATATGATAAAAATTTACAAACTACATAAGCTTAAGCTTAAGGGGATATAATCCTTCTTGCCTTCCATATAGATAATGAAAATGATTGTTCCAAGTCTCATGTTTCTTCTCATGTTATTTTATAAACCTCGATTGGAAAGAAAAATAGGAGGGCAGAAATGTAAGAAATATAAAACATAATGAAACACAACGTAAGAAATAGAGAACATAATGAAGCACACACATACATATCTCTAGACAATCAACACAATTATTTTCCTAGGAAATCCTTATATGGGAGACAAGCAACCCTAAAAAGTAATGATGCTCTAGACTCCTTTTTCCCTAGGAAATCCTTATGGTCTTTCCCATACCAAATTATGTTCTTTTAAAACATGTTTTCTTGGTGATATGGGTGATTTAGAAATGATTGGGAGAGCGAAATTCCTCATTTAATATGTAAAATATGTTTGGTTCATGCCACTAAGCCAAGAATTTTAAATTCAACTGAATTTTAATATAACCAACTAAATCTTGCAAAAAAAGAATAAAAAAATTTATGTTAGGGTTGTGGATTCAGGCATTGAAACAACACACCATGATATTTCAAATTTAAAAATAATGGTTTGAGTCCTAGGTAGCTCATAATCCTATTTGTTTTCAAAATAAGGATGCACTCCCATTTGATTCTCATGATTAGGTTGTAATCATGAGGCTCTCGCTCAAGAGTGGACCTTCCCAAAATCTTGTGACGTATTGTCACAAACAAAACCATCAAACTGAAAACACATCATGCAAGAAACATAGCTCGCTGACATATCATTTTTCTCCTTCAAAGAAAAAAAAATTCACATCATGTGAATATCTCCATGTACTCTTACATATTGGTGTACAAAAACATCAACCAAACACAAGTCGACAAAACATGCCTCTTCAAACAACTGACTCTCAAGTCAAATAATAGCTCATGTACAAATTTCCATATTTGTTGCATTTAAGTGTGTCAAAATAACTCTACTTTCAACATCTTGCTTCATGCAACATGCACCATACTTTGAATTTGCAAAGAAATTCATGAAACATCAAAATACATGCAAGGTCTTAATTATATAAGAAATCTAACCATCCGTTAGCAAACCATTTCAATGGCGTTTCTTTTAGCTGCACTTCATCATGTGAATCATCTTGACCCTCATCAATTATGGAATCCTCTTTTCCATTCTTGTCGTTATCTCTTTCCACCACCTTCAAATGTTGTGGATGACTTGTTGGATACAAAGTCCAACACTTGTCCACAAGGTGACCTTTCTTATGGCAATGAGTAATAAACAATTGCATCTTATTTTCAACATAATTTTCCTTGTCCAATGGGCCTTTGACTTTTTGCCTCATTTATTTAGAAAGTTTCAATGTGCATGGATATCTTCTTCCAACATCTATAAACATTATGATTATTCAAACCACAAAAGGAACATGTGCAAGTTATTTTATATATCTTATGTGAATATTTACCATGTTTATCATAATCAAAAGAAATTTGATTAAAGGCAAATTTATACCTTGAACATTCACCATTGTCGCCTTCTTGAGGAGGTGAATTTGATGAGGTAGTGGCTCTCCTCTAAATACTAGCAATGAATTCAATGACTAGATAGAGCTTTCAACATCATCTTCTTTTACATTCTCATTAGCTGCATGTTTATTAACATCTTCTTGCAAAGTGGGTGTCAAACTTTTCCATTCATCATGAACACAAACTTCACAAGCTTGAGGTAATGAACACGAAATAAAATTCCTTCTTGGAATAGCTTCATGTGCCTCCTTGGATTTGGAGCATTCTCCATCATGTTTTCCATAACCAAGACCCAAATAATTAGGCCCTTCCTCAACAACATTTGGCTCAACTATGCCTTGTACTCAACTATGCCTTGTACATGTTTGCCTTTAACCCTTTACTTTCATAGCACATTTTCATCAAAAATTTGGACCTTATTCCTCTATTGTGTCTCTCAAAAGCATGTACACATTCATTTTGAGAGGAAATTGAAGACAGAAACCAATAGCTAATTCTTCTAACTAACCTTGACTAAAATGAGCTAAATTGTACTTTGATACCAACTTTATTTGAATATGGACAAACTAGTTTTATTGGGCTATCTCCCTCATTAGTTAAATAAAAATGTCTTTAGGATCGTCTAAAGTTAGCCAATTGGGAAGGGGTTTGTGTCAAGCTTTAAGTGTATTTTGTGAGAAATTTATGAGTTAATTAGCTTTTAAAAACTCATGTGTACAAATAAAATGCAAAATTTTTATTTATGAAATTTTTTTCCCTCAATCCAGATTCCGATCATTGGACATGTAAGAGGAAGAAAGAGGGAATTCACTTTTCAAATTCTAGACCTTGTCTAAACCAAAATAAACTAGAGGTTTGGTTTTCAAATAAATTCACTTATTTGGAAAATTTCTAGCTACCAAAAGTCCATATGCCAATCTACCTCCCAAGAAATCCATTTAGTACACCATTGGTTAGTTTTTTGTCTTCCTATATTCTTTATCAACCTCTTCTAGTGATTCTTGAAAGGTGGATACTTAAATCCTTCCTAAAAATTTGAGCTCTAAAATGAGAAGACATACAAGGTCATTTTAAGTCATTCTTCTATCCAATTATAAAAACTAAGTGAATATTTCTACATATTGATTTCTGTCCCATAAACTGTACAATATATGTGGAGTTGCCTCGCCCTAAGCGAGATGTTTAACAAACATAATAATAGAGAAAAAATTAGTGACGTCACCAAAAGATGTAGCCTCTTCAAGGTATCATATCCTCTCATCAAGGTCAAGAATCTATTCACCAAAAATGTCCTATGGAAATGATGGTTTAAGAAACAAAACTAGACAAAAACCTTCAGTGAGAACAAGAAAATCTAAAACCTCTTCAAGGTCTTCAATCTGCTCGTAAAGTTAAATTACATGTCTTGATCAAGTCCAACAACAAAGAAACATTTAGTGACAACACCAAAATCTACAACTTCTTCAACATCTTCTAAACCATCTTCAAAGTCAATATTGTGTGCATCAAATTCCTCAGCAAGGTCATCCAATGGAGTCATCAAAACTACTATTTCAAACTTCAATGCCAAAAATAAGTCGAAAGAATTCAATTTCTCCTCCAAAACCTTCTTCTCTAAGCAAAGCTAGCATGATGTCGAGAAATTCAGTAATTCCACAAGGAAATTCTATCAAAGTTAAAACAAATCCTTTTTATCCATATTTAATGCCTACTTTTTCAGGTGGAACACCTCCAAATTTAAGGACCACAATGACATAAAATATCTCCAATCAAGTATACATGACTCCAATTTCAATTAGCAACAATGGCAGTTCTAAGTATGGTGCAAACATTGCTCTAGATCCTTAATGGGGCATGTTTGATGACAATAATTTGGGGAGTGAGAGAGGTTAGGTAGGAGAAAAATTCAAGGAATCCACGGGAAATTGAAAAATATATAACTAATAAGGTGGAAGACATTTGTAACCTAAGAGAGAAACCTGTTAGGAAATGGGTGAAGTTGGTATTACACACCCAATTGGACAACCTCGAGGAGAAAACATTTCTGCCACTTTGTTTGTTGGCATAACCTAGTAAGTGTGATTCACTAGCATGTATTTTGTAAAGGCCTTGACCTAGTTCCCATTCAACTCCATCCACCAGGTTGTAGAGGATTCCAAGCCTAATTTCATGAAAAGTAAGTTGGGTATGATCACATTGACCTACTTGATGACGTGTTTATGAAGATTAACTACCTTGAACTATTTTTTTGCATAGGGAAAGAGACACATTCCCATGTCTGAGCATGAAAACGTTATTTGATATTGTTAATGCCTCTAGTGTTTACTTCTACAAGTTCTATAGGCAGAGTCTGTAAAGGGCCAGGTAGCCTCTGGATCTCATCTTTTATGAAAGGTGACATATCTAGTAAATGCCCTTACAGTCAATCTCTGGAATGGATCTAAATAGAAGTTCTTCATTTTAATATCCATAAAACACAACAAATTTAAGGTAAAATATGTACATGTGTCATTTCTCCCACAAACTAAAGTGTATAAGTGGTAAATTTTATACCAAGTGTGCTCCCACCATGTAAAGTGCAATTTGGTGAACTTATCATTTTTATAATATCTTTTTCGATTAAATTTAGTTTCACACATGATCAATTATTGCTTTGAAAGTTGTGTTCTACATAATTTGTGTACACTAAATTACAAATTGATTTTTTTAAATCTATTTTGTGTAAATGTCGACTAATAGATATATATCATGGAGGATGAATGACGAAGATCAGTCGAATCCCATATGGAGGCTCAGGGATCGGGGGATGTTCACAGTATTTAAATATAATCCTAAATCTCCATACATGTGTGTACATATGAAATTGATTTTTTATTAACTTTGTGAGTTAAATTAGTTGTTAATAAGTTTCATATTTTAATTTTTAGGAGGTAAGAGGAGAAGGGTTTCTACTCCATCCATGGAGTGTGGCCAAGGTTCAACCAGTCGAGGTATGAGCGGTAGCAGGTTGCGGGAAGGGGGTGATATTTATTCCCCCGAAGGCCAATCAATGGCTGCTAGTTCTCAACAGGGTCATTGTGGGTCTGGTTCTCAGCAGCGTCATTCTAGGTCTAGTTCTCAGCAGGGTCATGTTGGAGAAGATGTTAACCAACAACATCAAGGTTGCCAACAATTTCAATATTTTTTCATTAAATTTGTACAACTTTTTTTACACGTGTTTTTTCTAATATCCGAAATTTTATATGTATTAATGCAGAGGCCAAAAATGTTTGAGCTAGTGGTAAAAATAGACGCAAGGCCAATGACCGATTCATTTGTAGAACTAATGAGAAAGAGAAAAGAAACAGTGATGCATCTCGATAAATGGGAGGACATAAAACAAAAAGTTACAAGAGAAGTGGCCAAGTCAATGTTTAATTATAAGGAAGGGCCAAAAAGAAAAATGTTGAAGGTGCAGTATTTCAAGCAGCCAAACAAAGCTCGTTATTTGTAAGATCGGCATCTTGCGGCCTTTGGAAGGCTTCCATGGAACGATGAGGTTCCGGTTTATTTTGCACAAATGTTTTATGCAGAATTTTTTTTGGGTATGAAACCCAACTACGATGACCTTCCTTCAGAATTTTTTGGCCTCGGGAAAGGTCGATTATATGACCATAAGGGCACTAAGTGAGATGTGGAGTTGCCTCGCCCTGAGCTGCCATTGGTAAGTCGACCGTTTCGAGTCGAAACTCTGCGATCAGAGATGGATGAGATATCTCAAATAAGTTGAGAAGCAAGGGATGTTATGATCGACAATGTTCATAGTGGATTGAGTGGAGTCAATCTTTTCTTAAATCGACAAAGAGCACATGAAAATGCATGTGCCAATTTTATTTATTATACAGATGAGGAGATTTACAACATGAATGTTTAAGATCTCTGAACATATGCAATAAATTGTCGCAATGGTTTGCAAGACCTAATTTTTCATGGGAAAGAGGGCACCGGAATGGTATGTGTTAGTGACCTTAGGGTTTGAAATTATTTTTGCATATACATGTGTACAATTTGTAATAAATACATGTGTCTGTACATGTATACATTTATTTGTATGTGTACATTAATCTAAAAAAAATGTATAATTATATGTTAAAACACCATTTGCAGTTCTCAGGCATGATGCGTGACGAAAATGTTAATATCATGTTCAGGACCTCTATTTCAAACGATGCAGATGGGTCTTACCATCATGATATGTTGGCAAATGTTAGTGTTTTTTAAGTGACTCTAAAATAAATAATTGTTGCCACACATGTACATGTATGTATATATATAATTTGATAAAATGTTTTAATAGGTACCGATTCCGTCTGATGTTTTTGGGATGGCAGTACCTTCGTCTTCCTTGGGAGATGTACCTTCTACTTCCTTGGGAGATGAGCCACAAGTATGGACAATTTTTCACAAGTTTAAAATTTATGTTTAAAAGTTATATATATATATATTCTACCTCAAAAAGTTCCATTAAAAATTGAGATATATATATATATATATATATATATATATATAGAGAGAGAGAGAGAGAGAGAGAGAGAGAGAGATCTATATTTTGAGTTATTTAAAATTTTTTGAATTTAGGTTCCTATAGAAGATTTCTTTAATCCGGGGACTCTAGCGACGGAGATAGGAACATCCACAGCATTTGAAAAAGTTGTCTTTAGTTCCTTTTTTTAATATTATTGAAAATAAGTTTATATATGTACACGTGCATTTTCATTTGAAAGTTTTTAATTTATATAAATTATTTATATATATATTTATATTTAACTGTACATGTATATTGTACAGTTTACCGCTGCAGATGTTCCTATGGGAGAACTTGTTCATCAAATGGAGAGGGAACCTTATGAGGTATTGCATGATTTTTTTGTTATATTTTGTTTTTTACATGAAGTTCTAGATATATATATTCTCATTAATTTTTAAAACATCAAATTTTAATGTTCAAGTACATGTGCATTGTGTATGTAGGTTTCCCATTCACAGGATAGGGCGCGGACTAAGACTCTAGTAGGGAAGATGCTAGATTCATCTCCATTTGATGGACATGATTTATAGTAGATTTGATTTCAAAATTTAGATGGTTTTAAAATTTGTTAAACTTGATACAGTTTGATACTTGTGAGATTTACAATTTTTGGACATATTTTATTACATTGTTATTATATAATTTGTTTTATTTAATTTTTGGATGGTTTCAATCTAAATTTTGCATGTGATATTTAATGAACTTTAAATGTTTAATGTTTTAATGTTGCATAATATATAATCAAAAGGTTTTTAAAACTTAAAGTTTTGGATGGTTTCAATCTACATTTGCACATGTGGTATATAATGTTAAATGTTTCTATTGGATCTAGTTGAACTATAATTGGCATGGCATGTGAAGTAACGATCTATATATAATTTAAATTTTTTTAAACTCAAGTTTTGAACGGTTTCAATCTACATTTCGCATGTGATGTTTAATGTTTTAATGTTGCATGATATATTATCAAAAGTTTTTAAAATTTTAAAGTTTTGGATGGTTTCAATCTACATTTGGCACATTTGGATGGTTGAAGTACATTTGGAATTTTAAGATTGCTTTTGATCTCTCCATGTAGTTTTGTTTGAATGAAAAAATTTCCAATAGGAACAACATCTAGCTTTTCAATGCAACTAACCATGTATCAATTGAGCTCTAATTGAAAAAAGAGTTTAAAGAAGTAGATATATGTACAAATTATCCCTTTAATTTTGATTGGAAATATAAGTCTCTAGTACATATATATGTTTGTTGAATTTGGGTCAATGTCGTTAATGCACTCAAATAGGTGGCCTTGTCGATTTATTTACATTGTTGAAACTTTTTACCAAAAAATCCAACTAGTTTTTCATCAATGCACATAGAAAAACTACTTGGAACAATTAATAATATATATATCCAATAAATATAACATTTTTCATCAATGCACATGTATGTATGTAAAACTACTTTCAAGTGATACTAGAGCACGTGCTTGTACCCAAACAATTTGTACATGTGCAAACACTTGCACAAATAACATAAGCAGCTCAATTTTTAGTTGAGTACTGGAAGTTCTAAAACATATTTAATCCAAAGATAATAAATTTTTGGACAATTCACTCAAAAAAATTCTAATGGAATTCCATCCTCAATAATCCGTTCATGATCGGATTTTGACATTTTCCATCTCTTAATTTTAGATTTTTTCTTTGATTGAACTTCTATCAACTTTATGCGTGCTGCACACACCAAGTGACTATATACAACTTATGGAATCAAGTTCATAGTCTTCAAAGTAAACAAAGTCTCCACTTTGATGAGTTTGTCTGAAAAAATAACCTTTCAGTATAATAGACCCTCTGTCATACTGAAATCCGTGATCTTTATAGTTTTGTAATAATTTCATTTTTCATTCAGTGCAATACATCAAATAATACTTCAAATTTTCATTGTTGTCAATAGGTGCAATTACAGCAAAAACATCTCCTGCACAATAAAATAAATTTAACAAAATTATGCATATTTAAATTTATTTCTAGATTTTTAAATCATTAGAAAGTAATTCAAATGTTACCTTCTCTAACAAGATCAGAAACTCGATCACCATCGGATGATATTGTAGTTTCCTCTGATTGCATTTCTTCAAACATTGCAATAGACATTTTTCCCTTTGTATTTAGCTCTGTATGTTTCCAATCATTCACATACATTTTGTTTTCACAAACATCATTGGATTTTGTGTTGTCTATGCAAACATCACAAAAAAAAGAATATTTTCTTTTATCCAATGCAAACACATTTCTGGACGACTTTGTTTGAATTGAATGCAATTTTCGAGTCCCTTTTATTGTTTCAACGTCACTTCCAATTGATCTATCTATGTCTTCAATTCCAATATGCCAGAAAAACCTTTATATGGAAAATTAAAAGAAGAATTTGTAAATATGATATCAAAATACAATCAAAGATAATCATTGCATGATAAATGTACAATGTTTAAAATTAGATTTCCAATATAAATTAAATTGAATCTACCTTCGCACGTCTCTTGATGGGTTTCTCTCATGGCTTAGAGCAGCGATGAACCATTGAACAACTTCTTCAGCGTTCACAAGTTGGCTTGCAGAGTGGTTCATTTGATATCTTCGAAGTACTCATTTTATGCATGCTCCTACACCATCATGTTCTCCTTTTCCATGGCCAGTCTCAAAGAAATTCTAACAATGTTTAATGTAGGTTTTCTTATGAAGACAACACAACCAAAAGAATGATCGTGTAGATTTGAATTGACACTGAGCATCCATATCGACCATATCCAATGTTCATTGAATTTTATTCCACGATTTTTCAATGAATCATAAATTTTTTCCAAAACAATGTTGTACAAAACATGTATCATGTGTACGATCGTCACTAATATAAAAGTGATATTCTTTAATGATATGTCGATTTTCACTCGTTCTTTCTATATGATCGACATTTTGTTCAAGCATGTCTATATAGAATATGGACGAGCATGGAGACTTGGTCGAATGATAGTATTCACTCGAATTTCTTTTTGTGGAACAAATGTGTAGTTTTTCGCAAAATCAATCACAAAAAAATGGTCCATGGTGGAAAAAACTTCACGAGATTTTTTGAATTACAATTCTTGCCATTGAGCTCTATAGGGAATGCTTGGTGTATTTGTAAATTTCTACCTCAAACTTTCTCAAAAAAGTCTATCGAAAAATTTCGTCTTCTAGTAATTCAATTCTTTTAACACTATTTGCACCTTGAATCGATGTATCGATATATTCATATCTCTTCCATTTCACTTTCATGTTGGACAATGATTGATCATTTATATCAATACTATATTTGTTTTGAAATTTAGTCAAATTTCCCACAATCATCGCATCTTTTACCACCAACACATTTCTTTTTTGTAAAATAGTTCATAGCTTTCTCTTTACATAGAATTTGAGATATGAAATCACGTATAGTGGAAGGAGGAGGTGAATTCTTCCATAATGTTCTACCGAAATCAAGGAATGTGTCATAATATAACCCAAATTCCACATGATACCCAGCAACAACAAGTGTCGCGTATGGTGATAGGTTTTACATACCATGGTTTTTGTTGAACAAAAAGCACTTTGAGTGAGACATGAATTTGATGATTCTCTTCTTTGAACTTGTTGAATAACTCTATACTGAGTGGTTTCAAGAGATGTTTTTTCATGTTCTTGTGCTCGATTTCATGTTATTCTTCTTTGCATCACACATGCCTTGCAGTTGGTGAAACACGTGAATTTTTCTTCCAATATTCATATATTATTTTTTTTACATTTTCTCCAAGTCTATCTTTGTATGGTTGCCTACAAATAGCTCTCCAACAAGCGAGTTCATCATTTACATCTATTTGCAACCGGAATTTCCGATGTTTTGGTAATGTTTTTCACGAGGTTCCCAATGCTCAGGCCATAGATGTTACCAAACGATTCTCTTGAGTACTTGAGGAAACCATTGCCATCTGTATTCCTCTACGCACAATTGAAACATATTTCTCTCTAGATCTCTTAATTGACTTTATAGCACTAATATTTTTTATCACCTCTTCCTTCATTTTTTTATCTTTGGTTGATTTTCGAATACCCAATAGTGTCGTAGCTTCTTTTAATTTCCTTAATGATAGGAGACCTTTCAACATTTGAGCCTGAACTGTCACCCGCTCATTTAAGAAATACTTTTCAAAAATGTAGTTAACACGATATCGTATAACATGGTCACGTTTTTTATCTCCATCTGTGTGAGTGTCAACATTTTCTAACATCTCATTATCGATAGTGATTTCATCTGTACATATTCGAAAAAATATTACATGTTCAATAAATAACTAAATTAATAAGTATATCTAAAATTTCAAATATTTTACAAATTAGTTCATCAAATAAAAATTAAGCCTAACATTTTACATTAGGAAAATTTTAAATATATCAATAGATCGTAATATTTGCATTTACATACCTGCTTCAATTTCTTCTTGAGGTTGATTTTCTTCTTCAATATTTTGAGGAATATCTCTCATACGTTTTACATTAAACAAAATATTTTTCAAATTAGTTCATCAAATAAAAATTAAGCTTCACATTTTACATTAGAAATTTTAAATATATCAATAGATCATAATATTTACATTTATATACTGCTTCAATTTCTTCTTGAGGTTGATTTTCTTCTTCAATATTTTTGAGGAATATCTCTTCTGCTTTTACATTAAACAAAATATGTTTTCAAACTAGTTCATCAAATAAAAATTAATCTTCACATTTTACATTAGGAAAATTTTAAATATATCAATAGATCATAATATTTACATTTACATACCGCTTCAATTTCTGCTTGAGGTTGATTTTCTTCTTCAATATTTTGAGGAATATGTACTGTACATTTTACATTAAACAAAAATATTTTTTTGAATTAGTTCATCAAATAAAAATTAAGCTTCACATTTTACATTAGGAAAATTTTAAATATATCAATAGATCATAATATTTACATTTACATACGTTTTTCAATTTCTACTTGACGTTGATTTTCCTTTTCAATATTTGAGAGGGCTTCTAAATTTCTTTTGTGAGATTGTCTCGTCTCTTCTTTACGTTCTTCGAGTCTCTTTTTTCAGTCATATTTTCTGCACAAGTTCTTCGATTTTCCATGATAATAAAGTGTATGAAGTTCAAAAAATTTCCTTCAAAAAATTAGACAAGAACTCAATTACAAAAAAATATCACAAATTATTTAATTTAAAAAAAATTAAAGTGTAAATTTTTTGCAAAAAATACATACTCAATTCAAAACACTTACTTTAAAAAATTCGAGAGAAAAATATCAAGTATAAAAAATGGAACGAGCTCAAAAGATTTACTTCAACTCAAAACACGTACATACCTCCAAGAAATGTCTTTTTAAAATACGTCAAGAAATTTTTTAAGTTCAAAACAATTTTTTCCAAAATAAGGCTGCCTCAAGAAAAAGTCTTCAAAAAAATTCTTTAAACCCAAAACAATTCTTTATAAAATCAATTTGCTTCCAGAAATGTTCTTAAACCCAAACCTTGAAGATAAGTTTTTGAACCCAAACCAAGATCTTTGTAAATGAGATGCACTGCAAGAATGGATAGAAGTTTCAAAGCCTAGGATGTTTCATTAAAACATATAGTCATTTGATGTAGAAAATATATAAGCAATAAAAGAAGAACTACATGATTTGAGATGCAATAAAGAACCTACCTCATCAATAGCAATGATGGCAAGAACAACAATAATTACAAAAGGTTAATCAAATGGTTTTCCACAACTATCAACACATCCTAATAAATCCACTTGAAGGATAACATGAAGTACACATAAGAAAATACACATTTATGAATCATTGAAATTGAAAGTGGAATTTTACCTCCACATGTGTAACATAAACTGAATCAAATAGCATATCATCGAAAAGATGTATTGGATATTTAGGTATTTCAACTATTTCATTTTGTCTCTAGAGAAAATTCTATCGAGTGGAAGAGAATGAGGAAGGAGATTATCATGCTATGAAAAAAATAAAGAAAAGGAATTTGTCTAGACTAATTGCATAAGTTTAGTTATGGATAAACTAGAACAAGTTTTGCCTTCGCAAAAGTGATGATCGATTGGACTCAATGCAACAAATAGTTCATCATCTTATTGCTAAAAAATGTTCAAATGAGAAATAGGTATAGCATTCATAACAACAAAATAAGAAACAAAAGACATATGATTTATCCTCTATACTTGAGTAGGAAATTTCCATGTTTAAAGAGGTAAAGAATAACTACGAGAACCAATTGATAGGCTAGATAATCTTAACGTTATCTTGAATTATTAAATGACGAATTTGACAACCCTACGCAATGGATTTCAGATTCGAAAGGTGCTTTATTAAGGAATTATTTGAGAAGAAGAATTTCATGTTTGATGTTTGGGAAGTATCATCCCTTATACTTGGCTTTCAGTTTGGTTTTCATTCTACATTTGGTACTTATTGGTTTGGTCAATGACTAATCTTTGTCTTGTTTTGATAAGCCAAGTGTGCAATGCCTTTCGAGGTTTATAATAAACAATCCTTAAATGTGGAATATATGTAATTTTATATGAGTTGATCACCTAAAATTTTCTTTATTATGTTCGACCCGCATTATAATATGGAATGTTATGATGCATTTTCGTAAAAGAAGCGAGAAGAGAATTGCACATGGGTTCTTCATTTGACTTTGTCTTAATTTCATGGATTTGGGGCTTTCCTCCATGGTTACTTGTGTTTTCACATCATATTAGGGTCGAGTAACAATTCAAATGCATGCAATTTAACATAGTGTGTCCATAGGATCCTCGCTTTTATGACTTGAGCCAATATTTTCAAATGCATATTAATGCAAGTGACTATGCCATGAGTGCAAGTACTCATGTAACATGGTAAGACCATATGTTTTCATTCGAAACTTTTAATGGTGTCTTGATTAATTATCCTATATATGACAAAGGAATTTTATGCATTGGTGAAAAGTGTAAAAAAGTGCAAACACCACTTGATGGGTAAGGTAACAATAATTCACATTAATCATCAACCACTTTGCAATACTTGCAATCACAAACATAGTTGGAGAAATCAAGGCACTTTCGATGGATGGGATTTCTTCAACAATTGCACTCGGTGATAGCGTATAAAAAGGTATCTATAGCAAATTTTTTGATATGATTTCTAGGCTTATTGTTAATGTTGCTACTATTCTTAAGCATAATTCGGTTTTTCATGAGAGATATGTTGAACAATATGCTTTAGATAGTGATTTTGAAGATGTATATGCGACTTTCAGGTCAAGGGAAACAAGTAGAGGAATTGGATTATGATATGCATGATAACTTGTTCTACCATCTTGGTAAGCTTTGTATTCCACGGGGAGAAATAGTAAACATTATAAAAGAGGCATATACATCTCTTATTCTTGTTCATTTCATTGTAGGTAAGATAGTGGCACAACTACGAGAGTATTGTTATTGGCCTCATATACTTGAAAAGTGTGTCATGTTGTATTAAAAGGTTGTCCGTTATGTGTTGTCGGTAAGCTCTGGCAATAGAAAGTTAGGATTGTACACACCACTTCCCAGTACCTTCTCGTCCATGGGAGAGTGTTTATATGGAATTTTTGGGAGGTACTCTTATGTCAAAAAGGAATCATGATTATCTTTATGTAGATTTGGATACATTCAACATTGTGTATTTTAATGCCATGTAAAAAGAAAATTACAATTGAAAAAACTATTGAGATATTCTTTCACAATGTGTGGGTGAATTTTGGATTTCCCACATCCATTGTTAGTGATCAAGATTCTCTCTTTTTTTTGGAATTTTTGGTCAAGCTTGTGGGGATCCATGGACACCAAATTGAAAAAAGAGTACAACATTTCATTTGCAAAAATATGGTCAAACAAAGGTGGTGAATAGGACGGTGATACATATTCTTCATGGGTATTGTAGAAATCATCCCAAGTTGTGGGATGAATAGTTGCACTATATTCAACATTCTTAGAACTAGGCCCAAGCACTCTTCAACTCAAACATCACCATTTTCGGGAATGTTCGAGATAATTGCCTAAATCACCTTTGGATTTATTTTTGGAAAATATATTTCTATTGATGGTCATAGTGACATAAAAAAAAGATAAAAAAATCATTGGAAAATCCAATTGGTACACAAAGCAATTCAAGAACAAGCTGGAAAAGAGCCAATTCAGAGTACAAAGCAAGGCAAGGCAAGCATCATTTAGATCACAATTTCTAAGTTGGTGATGAAGTTTGGCTTTGCATTATCAAAGAAAGGCTTTAAGGAGAAGGTAAAAAAGCTGAAACCAATTCAATATGGTCCATTCAAAATTTTTAGAAAAGGTTGGTGATAATGGCTTGAGGTTTGGGTTTGCCTTCATATATGTAAATTTATGTTGTTCTTAATGTTGAGAATTTAAGGTTGTATGAGAGTGATTTGATTGAATTTCAAGTCAGTTAATGTTTAGATTCCTTCTATTGAGAGTTTCTCTCATCAATACCTTGAGGAAATATAGCAAGATACCATTCTTAACAAAAGAACAAGGACTTCAAAATGAGGGAATGTGGAGTACCTTCATGTGGGGCTCAAAAGAGAAAAAATCCAAGAAAATCCAAATAGATCACGATTGGAAATGCGACGAAACTGATACCCTCATCTGCAGAAAAACTAAAAGTGATATTTTCGGGGTCCAAAATCTTCCGGTGGGGAGGAGTGATCGAGTGCTCAAAAAATATGCTTAAAAATAAAAAGTTATAGGAATAATGCAAAACCTATGCGCTTACTAGTAGATCTCGTTTTTATGAATTTGATGAAACTCGTTTTGCAGAAATCTAACACCATATGCTCCCATAAATGAGGTTTTGTTTGTTTTTCGAAACTATGCAAAAGTTGTGCTGACTACCAGTCAGACAGTCGTGCACACGACTAGGCCTACGACTAGGCATGGTTAGCTGGGCTCCATTGCGTCAATTATCGCTACGCCACTTGTCCGAATATTATTAGGGATGATTTTGTTGCATTTTATTAGTTGAATGGGTGGACAGCCATAGGTTTCCACGTGACCCAACTAGAGGATGTGATGTTGTAGCATAGGGGCAACCAAAATTGGTTAGAAGTCCGAATAGACTCCACATGAGTTGAACCTTTAACCTCTTAGCAAACATCGCATCACCCTAACCTGGATGAGCTAACCAATGGTCCTCATTAAAGCCAATGAAAAGAACCATACTTAATTTTTGATGGCAAAGTTAATGGGGCAAGAGTCAGTGTCTTCACCCTGTCTCCCCAAAAAAATCCTTACCATATGAATTTGGCACAAAAGCTGAGGGCACGGAAGTTAATAACGACACGTGCCCCCCCTCACTAACTACATTTTTTCGGAGTTTAGGCCTTGGCGAAATTTTATCCACCCCACAAATTCCACTAGATTTCCTCCAATTTGTCACTCTGTTAGTAGAACTTGGAGCTAAAGTGCAAGACCAATGTCGGATTTTGGGGGAAATTGTATAGCAACTAGTATCAAAGCTACGGTAACTCATAACTTCTTCACTTTTTTGACCTTTTTGGAAGTAGAAAGAGGCTAAATAGGGGTTTTGAATAGTTACTGAAGCTAATGGAACATGTTTTGAAGCCACTTGATGACTTTAAACTTATTGAATCACCATTTTTTTATCATAATGATATAAGGCAAAGCTATTTGTAAGTTGGACCAGGAGACGTAACTTAGGAAGGGTGAACTCCTTCATCACTTTTTGTTTTATTATTCTTGTTATGCTATATTTCTCGATGTTTTGCTACTATTTCGGAGTTTAAATTCATGCTTATGTGTGTAAGAATTTAACATAAAATCTCATAAATAAAAAAGAAGACTCAATTTTAACACTTACAATTTATAAAACCTCAAACACATTAACATATAGATCTCATTCAAATAATCAACCAATATTCCCCCCATAATATTATGATAAATGAGGTGGATCATGTAGAAGGTTCAATCGACCCTTCTTTAATGATAATATTCTTAAGGATCTGGAGAAATTATAAGTATTATCTTACGCTTGGTCCAATGTGATATTTGGGTGATAATTGGTATTTGGTATTTGTTATTTTAGTGATATTTCTTGACGGGGTCGGTTAGTTTTTCAGAGCTAAATCCTTTAGTAAGTTCAAGGAATTGAGACACATGGTAGTGTTATATGGTTTATATGCGGCCCTAGTGTTAGTACTAGGATGTGACATGGAGTGCAACATGGTGTAGTAGGGGATAGTTGTGTTGCACATGAGTTGCATTGAAAACATGTGAAATAAATCAATCATGTGTGAAAAAATTTGGGTCTTGAACCCAATGATGAATGAAAAATGGTTTTATTCACGATTTTGAATTTTACCTCCAAAATTTTGGAGTTTACCCATTGTGTAATCCATTCAAAGATTCATTAAACCTAGCATACGGGAAAAAGACCAATGAAAAATGGTGATGGATAATCATGATACCATATTAATGGTAAGGATGATATTCATTGATTATGTTAGTAGAGGATGCAAAAAATAAGTAGAAAACCACAAATGGACCTAAAATAGGGGTCATGCAATGACATAGTAGTGCCATATGGAAAAGAGATGGTGACCATGTAGAAAGGGAGTTTGCCAAGAGAGTAAGAGATTCATTTAAATTTTAGGAGACCTTGATTGGATACCCAATGTAGTTTTTAAAAATTATTTTTTGTTAGCGGGTTAAAGTAGAGAAAGGAATCAAAGAAGTTCTATAAAAACTTTCCTTCGAGGAATGTTTTGCCTCCCTCCACCGACAAGTGCCAAAATTTGGGCATGATGAGATGGTGACATCAACCAGGAGGAAAGGTAAAATAAAAGAGTCAATATCTAGTGACATCAACATGATTTCATGAAACTTAGAGATTCAATCATGTGGAAGTGAATATAGTCATATCCCACTCAAAGCATATTTTCTCGTAGGCTTTTTCCAAGCCAACCATAGAATCCAATGGATTATTTTGCTGAGGCATGACATTAAGGTGATGTAAGCCCAATAAGAATCATATTGAGGGAAATGATATGGTTGATTTAATAAGCCAACAACTATTGGAAAGGGCCCATTAGTAATGGTCATTAAGGAATCTCTTTCCCCGAACTACTAGGAGGCTCAGAAAATTTGTTGATGATGGAAACCCACAGGTTAAGGTACTAGTCATTGAGTCATGATTTCACACTATAGGCTGATAAAAGGAATATACATTGAGGATACAATTGGTATTGTGGGGAGGCATTATTGCTCTAGGAAAGCCATGGTCATTGAATTTTAAGATCTCCCACTACCATTATATTGCTATGGTGGTTGGGGAATGCACTAGTACATAATATATTTTAGTGAAGGAAGGAATGGAGAGTAAGTGAAGGATCACGAAAGTGTAGAATGAAAACTTGGTAATATGGAAGAATCATGATTTGGTGTATGAATATGGAATAAATCTCGGTGACACTTGAGAGAATTAATATGACTCTTCTATTCTCTGCACAAGACAATAATGAAACCGAGTAGATGTAATAACATGGTATCGAGCTTGAAATTATGTGCCCCATTTCATGAGGAAATTAGGTACGTGATAGAGGAATCTAAAAAGTGGAGGGGATTGGGGGGAAGATGACGCAAAGGGGTATTTTTGATTATGAGGACTTAGTGGTAGAGGAGAGGAGAGCGGGTATATTTATTGTTCCATGAATTGTGAGTTTGTTTTATATTTCCTTAAATCATCCACATGTTTTTTATTTCTATAAATCACACGAACAATTTTAAAGAACAATTTTTTTTACGGGAGATAAATGAGGGAAATGTGAATTTTAATGCAACATGAACATGTTTCATAATACCTAAACCATTCCTCATCATAAATTTATGTGTCACATCTAATACGAGCTAGGTGTCTTCCTTGGAATGAACTTCGGTGAAAACAAGCCTAAATGTTAGAGCCTAGCTAACTTAACTAGCACTCTAAATATATAGTTCTTTTATATCCTCCATTTCTCTCTCCATCCATCCATGTCTCTTTCCATCACACTCCTTCCCTGCATTCCTCCCTCCCTATCACACCCTCTCCCTCACTCTCTTTTTCCATCCCTCTCATTCCCTCTCTCTCTTCCTACCTATTTTTCTCTCTCCTCCCAGATTTCTCTCTGAAAACCCCTATCCTCGTATATATAATATGTACTAATATATATTATACAATAAATAAGATACAAATGTTTTTCAACACTATAAAATGTATAAAATTAATAACAATGAAAAATTCTAAAAGAAATACATACATACATATTTGTAATGAAATAATAAAAAAATATACCAAGTATAATAAAAAAATTGCAAACCATACAATAAGTAACACCCCTAGTTTATGTTTTCTTTCAAATCTATACATTTGAACTTTAATCCTAAAGGGAGTGGACCCCAAATGGATGAGTATTTTATGGATGTTATTAAATATTTAATTTTAAAAAAATGAGTAAAATAATTACATGATTGACCAAAATGAGAATTATGAGATCACTTGCTAAATCCATGAGGATGGATAAAGGAAAATACATTCCCCCACAAATATTTCAAAAATCCTTGAAAGAATTTATTTCCAAATTAGATTTTGAGGAAAATCTAGTGTCCCAAATGATGTGGAGAGTAGTTGGGAAGAGGTAAAAGCAGGGGAAAAGCAGAAGCGACTTTAAAAGTCCCTAAATAGGGAAGCCTAGGCAAACAGGGAAGAAAATCATCCCGATATTCGGGACATAGAATTAGAAACGAGGCTTTGGGGAGCAAAAGCTTAAATAAGCTATTCTTGAACAGATTAGAGGTCGGTCTATTCTAGGAGGTGATCTCGGCTCGGGGGTGAGTTACGGAGATGAGGGACTCTACGGTTGGGAGGATTGGTCAATTACCAAAAGCGGTATGCCCACAGTAATTATGAACAATTGAAAATGTAATTGTGTTGTGAATGACTATAGTTACCTATATATATTTTGTTTTCTAGTTTATAACGGTGTTCCACACATTTACTGAGTTAAGAAGGGATTAAACCCTCTCAAATTTCGCATGGTTGTAAGAACTATAAAAATAGAGGAAAAAATCATTCGGAAGCTCTAAACCAGCCTTTGGCTTTGAATACGGGAGATTTATGTTACCTCATAATTCATAATTATGTAACTTTAATACGCTTCTATTAACAATAGGATTTAAAACGATCGGACACTAGAGACAATTGAAAGATGTGAGTGGTAACGAATTTGTTAAATTACCAAGTAAAGTAAAGACCTGTAGGTTTCCAAAAATAGCAATACATGTCTATCTATAAGTTTCATTCGACAATAAGGATAGATTGGAAGAGCATAGATTTAGTGCTTTATATAATTTCAGCTAATAAAGAGACCTAGCTAACCATAGTTACCAAATACGCAAACAATTGTAGTATGAGAAATATATATATAAGCGGTGTGTGACTAACATCCTACACAAAGGAATGGTCCAAACAGAACACTTATTGGAAAATAAGATGAGCATGTGAATTTCCATATAATGCATGCAAGCTTGTAAAAGTTTGAAAATTAACACATATTTCACCCACGAGATCTATATAAATTACTAGTCATGAGTATTGGCTTAAACAATATAGATGCTGACTGTTAAACTAGAAAACTTTATAAGTGTATAGTTGCGAAAACATTATGAATAAAATAAGTGAATATTATTATAAAACCTCAACTAAGGAGTATACATAGAGTTCCTTTGCTATGTTATATAATGTACATGAATTTATAGACTACGTAGGCATGGAAATTTCTCATGCACTTTGAAAGATTTAGACTTGAACACTCAACAACAAATAGAGATTTACATGCATTATGCTAGTGACAATACGGAGGAAAAAATGAAAACAAAATAAGAGTAGCAAGCTTATAAATTTCTCCAATCTAACTCATACGGATAGATTTCTAGGAGAAATAATTCATATAAGTATTTATACGAAAATGATAAAGCGAGACCCATTAGAGAATATCATTGATTTTCCATGAGTAATGGAGGAAAATAATAAATAGATAAATATATACATATCAATTTCTGAACCGTATGGAATTGAAATTTCAAGAGTCAATTGTAATACTACAAAAATTAACCATTCAGATAATTTCATCATTGAAGAAAATTTGTTAATAGTCCTATTATACGGCATAAAGGATTACTACAATAAAAACTTCTACGACAACGATTTGAATTATCTAAGAAAAGTTTCGGATAATAATAATGAAAGAGCACGGTCACACGTCAGATTTAGGAGGTGTCAATACACGACTGAAAATCCCATATTAAAACCTATATCAAGTCGAAGGAATTTTCAAATCCACGCAATACTGCTAAATAAGAACCCTCGAAGCTATTCGAACTTACCTACGCAATCAAACGAGGAGATATCATTACCATAAGACAATAGTAGGACACTCGAACATAAATTATGCGAGGAGAACATAAAACAAACTACGGTTACCTTAGGAACGGAATATGTTCTCATCAAATCATGACTTGTATGAAGAACACGAGGGGTATTGTCAAAAAAAGTCTTCACTAAAATGAAAATGAAAACTCGAGAATAATGTTGTTCCAATAATACAATGGCTTACCGAGGAGAAATTGACCGCTATGAGCAAGGATAATTCGAGAAAAGGGAATAGACGACCTTAAAAAAGTCACTAATGACGAAAAGGAGTAAATACTAACAAGAGCGAGGGGATAATAGCGTTAAATATCATCATCGAAAATGAAAATTCCATACTAGAAAGAAAATCGTTGTGAGAGATTTGTGCGATCGAGATAAAAGCTAGGAAATGCAACGCCACGAGTTCTCGATAGCAAACGAGACCATAGAAAGAAATGGTGTAAATTAAAACTTAGGGCCTCATGCATGATAACTCGAATGTATTAACATACATATTAAGAATAAAAAGCCTCACAGTTAAAATAGCGTTGTGCTCATATGGTAATACACCTTATGAGGCGATGAGAGATGAATATGTTCACGAAGACCGGAATAGATAACGCCTCGCTTCTCTAGCATGCGAGAGACTCGGCTATGACCGAGAGGAGAAAAAAAATGAGGAACGAAAAGAACGAGTCTCGAAAATGAGCTCGAGATTTATACAAATGCCTCCCAAAAACCAACAACAATGAAACATTAATGGGATAGGAAAATCTCCGCCTTCCAAGTGGCAAAGAATCCGAGGGTTGGGTACACGGATCGAATTGGTGGAATTGGCATTTAAAACATGGTCGTTCAACATTAAATTGACAATCTATGCAATTAATCTCATGTGTACCTCCGCTCATGTTGCGTGGTTTGCATAGTTGACAGCGATGCAGCATGGCAATTAAAAATGCAAACGTGGATACATACCACTTGAGCGTGAGACAAAATGAAATCCAATACAATTCAAAACAAATCAACAAAGAGCCTTGCGTAAATTGATATGGGACTTGATACAATGTTTTCGGTTTCCCAAAATACATTAACTCGCCTTTTCCAAGGATGCGATACATGTACTCTGCGAAGTTAAAGGTGTCCATATTTACATAAATTTCAAGATAAATAACATGCTATAGGAAATATATTCGAGTAAACGTCTGGAACATGCATTATGAATTTTAAACCTTGACTACAAATTCATGGAACTAGCCATAAGATCGACATATAAATAGACCTCTTAAGACATAGAAGAAGTCGAAATTCGACTATAGGACTATAACTATTGGGGTTAATACAAATGCGTTTACACCACGAATACCATATCGACCCCCATACAAGAATGCCATCGAACTTTAGAATGCTTGTATAATAAAGCCTACAAGTGTTGGGAAAAAAATGTAAGGAATACATTGACATGCATGAGTCCCATATAGATAGGATAGCCTATATGGGTAATTTCCATCATGCGTAGATAGATGTGAATAGGAGCAAAGTGTAACCATACGATATATATGGGAACATATATATGTGTAAATTTTATAAGCCATAAGTTATGAGTGAAAGAAAATAATGACACTATAACCCAAGAGTACCGGATCATAATTGAAGAAATTGGAAGTAGAATTGAAAGTAGATGTGAAAATAGAAGCACGATACTAAACTAGAAAATAGATTGAGAGGGGAAGGAAGACGTTACAAATGGTATCAAAGCCCATGTTATACAAAGCCTGGGTTGTTGTTGTGTATGCTCACTTGTATAAATGAATTCTTGTTGAATTTTTTTCTTTTTCTTTTTATTCTACGATACGTGTTGTGTAGTGTACGATGGTGTCGGAATGGCGAAGGTGAGGAAATTTATGTCGATCACGTGTGATGAAGATAATACACCGGATCCCAACGCTCCGGTGATGGCTATGTTTCACGTTTGCAACGAGAAATGGTTGAGATAAGGGAAGCGAGCAAATGACATATTACCATTAGCCGGAGAAGGGAGAGAAAAGCTCATCGAGAACTAACTTCGCGGACAGCCCAGAAGGTGAAGGTTCGGAAAGGAGGAAGACTCGATGAGTTCGAGGAAGATGATGCTTTATTAGGCATCAATATAAGAAGAAAAAGGAATTACAGGGGGAATTCGAAAAGATCAAGCCTCCCTCCTATGATGGGAGAAGGAGGAAGATGTTGAAGCTTGGTTGTTGAACGTGATTAAGTATTTTTCAAGTCTATGAAAATGAAAGCAATCTGAAAGCAGATTAGTTGTCTACCGGCTACAATGTAAGGCTAGCTTGTGGTGGGAGGAGACGAAAATGTTTCATGCCATTGATGAAAAAGACGGTTACACAGGAAAGATTTCAAGGTTAGTTTAAAACCCCTATTTAAATGAACGTTATTATGATGATAAAGAAAAGGAATTTCATGAGATTAGGCTGGGACAACTTACTATTGATGAATTTGTCACTAAGTTTACAAATATGTTGAGATATGTCCCTTACATCCATGAAGAGAAGGCAAAGGTGCAAAGGTTTCGAACTGTTTGATTTACTTTGTATACAAAGATAAAATCGAGTTTGATAACCAAAACACTATGGACGAGCGATGGAGGAAAGCTAGATTATGCTATCGACGGTTTAAAAGGAAATTATTAGCGTGGAAAAGGCTGGCTAAACAAAGGTGAAATTAAAGGAAAGGAAAGGAATTTTGGTAGGGACCATCGGAGAAAAAGTTTAATAAACCCAAAGAAAGCCAAAGCAACTCGATCTCAAATTGGTTCCAAACAGCTAGATGAAGGAAATAAGAAGGAAGAACAGATCGAAAATGAAAGGGAACCTTTGAAATGTTGTGGATGTGGAGAACCCCATCTTTTGAGGGATTGCCCCCATCAAAACATTCGGATGATTATGAGAGATCGAGAAGCTATCACAATAAATGGCATAGCAAGAAATATACCCACTATCAATGCGCCTTGGAAAATCGACAAACGAGAACACCAAGCTACCATGGTTGAAATGGAGAGGTAAGATTTCTAACCAATATGTTACTATTTTTATTGATGCGGGTGCTTCTTTGAGTTACATTAGTCAAAAAATGTAGAAAAAATGCAACTTCAAAAGCCGAAAAAATTTCAGAAATCTTGGTTGGTCCACTAGCCATCGGCACCAAAAGGAAGGTAACTCATAAGTTACCTCAAACACCAATTAAATTAAATGATTTTCAAATAGAAGTAAATCTAAACATTCTACCATTAGGTTACGTATGACACCGTGATAGGAATGGACTAGTCAGAAAGAGAAAGGCGATGATGAATTGCAGGATAAAACTACTGCATTCAATAGATGAAAAAGGGAAACCATTTATTCTCAAGGAAAACAAAAATCCTTCTCTGTAAGAAAAAATATCGAGCATTACAATTAAAATGAACGACTAGGAAAGGATACCAAGTCTATGGAGTACATGTAGAAGAGACATAACGAAAGCGAAGAAAGTCTGCTGGATGCTTTGCCGTAGTAAGAGAGTTTAAGGAAGTCTTTCCAAATGAGATTCCTCATCTTCCCCCCAAAAGAGAGATTGACTTTTCAATCGATTTGGTGCCCGAGCAACACCTATTTCCTGAGCCCCTTATCGAATGAGTCCTCAGGAACTCATGGAATTGAAAATGCAATTGCAAGAATTGTTGGATAAGGGCTATATCCGACTGAGTGTGTCTCCTTGGGGAGCACCGGTTCTATTTGTGAAAAAGAAGGATGGAACCTTTAGGATGTGCATTGATTATCATCAGCTGAATAAGTTGACCATTATAACAGTATACCCGTTGCCCTAGAATTGATGATCTTTTTGACTCAAGTGAGAGGGGCTCGAGTATTTTTGAAGATTGACTTAAGGACTCGGTTATCACCCAAATTTCAGAATTAAGGAGGAAGAAATTAGTAAAGCAAACTTTTTCTAACTAGGTATGGTCACTACGAATTTGTAGTCCTACCCTTTTGGTTTGACAAATGCTGCCACCTTTATGTGCTTAATGAGCGTGTATTAAATAAGTACTTGGATAAATTCATGACTTTTGTTCATAGATGATATTCTAGTTTACTCAAAAAGTGAGTAAGAACACAAAGAGCACTTGAGGATAGTATTGCAAACTTTGAAAAGAAAACCAATTATATGTCAAATTCAGGTAAATGTGAATTCTATAAGGACAAGATCCAATACCTTGGTCATATTATTTCCGAACCGGGGTTGGTTGTTGACAACCCGCAAAAGATAAAGGCTATTAAAGAATGGCCTATGCCAGCAGTTGTTTCGAGCGGTGAGGTCATTCATGGGGATTGCGAGTTATTATCGCGATTTGTGGAGAGATTTTCACTGCCATAGCATACCCCATAAACTCACTACAAAGAAAAGGGAGGTCAAATTTTAGTGGACTGAAAAGTGCCAAAATAGTTTTGAACAATTAAAATTAAAACTCACCACAACCCCTATATTGAAAATTGCGGATACTCGATAAAGAATTTTTTTGTATGTACGGATACTCGTAGAGACGGGTGTTAGAGGAGTCTGTTGTAGGAAAATTCGGTTATTGCATATGAATCTAGGAAACCGAAGACACATGAACGAACTATAGTGCATATGATTTGGGAGTTAGTTGTTGTTATTCATGCCTTGAAGATGTGGCAACACTATCTTCTTGGGGAAAAAATTTGTACATTGATAGTCGATCATATTAGTCTTAAATATTTCTTTTCCCAAAGCTCGATTTGAATGCTAGACAAGCCATATGGTTGTCTTTTCAGATGAATTTGATATGGACATAAAACATATCGGGGGAAAAGAAAATAAAATTACGGATGTTTTGAGCAGAAATTCTTGCCAAAATATAAATAGTATTACAGTGAAAAAGGATAATTTTGATAAGTAGTGCTAATTTTGATTTAGAAGATCTAGTGAAAAAAGGCAACGAGACCAGAGATTCAAATTATGAAACACTACGAGTGAAACTACTAAAGAAGGAGATGGTCGATTACACTCAAAACCAAAAAGGGCTGATCTGCATATAAAAAATAGATTATATATCCCCAATGTGGAGTCCTTGAAAAGAGAGATTCTAGATGAATATCACAAAAATCCGTATGCGCCATCCCGGGATATTAGAAAATGTTAAAAGCTTTTTAAAGAAGTTGTTTTGGCGAGGAATGAAAAGAGATGTAGTGAGAATATTTAGCCGGATGCATCGAGTGTCAATTAGTTAAAGTTGAACATCATCATCCTCGTCGTCTTATAGAAACTTTGCCGATTGTGCAAATGGAAATGGGACAGCTTTCTATAGATTTTATAACATGGCTACCCAAAACTAAATACCAACACAATTGATGATGGTAGTAGACGACACACAAAAGTTGCAGCTTCATACGGCTTGAAATCTACTTTCGAGACAACCCAAGTAAGCAGCATGTGTTTCTAAAAGAGATAGTAAAGATTACATGGGGGTCCTAAGATGATTGTTTCGCATAGAGATGCTAAGTTCACAACGACCTTTTCGGGAAAGGTCTATTTGGAGGTATGGGCACTAAGTTGAATTTTAGTACTTCCTATGACCCTCGTGCAACGACTGCGCAGACTGAGGGAGAACTAATTAGATTTTGGAGGATATTCGAGAATGTATGTGATGGATAGACCATCACAAACTCGGGAAGACTACTTGCATTTCATGTTGAATTTGCCTATAATCATAGTATCAATCCTCCATCAAAATGAGTCCATTTGAGGCACCGTATGAAAGGAAATGTACGGACTCCTTTGGTGCTAGAGCCAACTTCGAGGATAAGCTGATGTCGGGACCAGGATGTTTTACAAGAGATGGAAAGAATTGTTAAACAAATACAGAAAACATCAAGACAACACAAGATCACCCGGACTATGCTGATAAGAAGAGAGTACATTGAGAATTTAAAGTGGGGAACATGTAGTGATAACGTATTAAACCCCAAAAGAGCACTATCCGAAGTTGTGCAAAACTCGCCTCCTAGATATTTTGGTCCTTTTGAAGTATTAGAAAGGTGGGACCCGATAGGCTTATCTGTACCTCCTCTCCCATGTTAAATTTCATGATGTGTTTCATGTTTCATTATTAAAAAATATATACACATGATGCTTCTCACATTGTTTATTGGAATGTGATCGTGGAACCAAAGGGAGTTCCTTCCGTAGCCGATTCAAATATTGGATGGGAATAAATTGAATTGAGGAATCGAACGGTAGTAGATTAAAGGTGCAATGGAAGCACTTTACTACCGAAGAAGCTACCCCAGGGAAAGAGAAGCGAAATGATGGGAAAAATATCCATTTTTGTTTGAAAAATGAACTCTAGTAATTAGATATTAACAGAGGACGGTGTTTGCATGGAGAATATGTAACACCCCTAGTTTATGTTTTCTTTCAAAGCAAGACATTTGAACTTTAATCATAAGGGGAGTGGACCCAAAATGGATGAGTATTTTATGGATGTAATTAAATATTTAATTTAAAAAAATAGAATAAATAGTAGATTGATTGACTCAAAATGAAATTATGAGATCACTTTGCTAAATCCATGAGGATGGATAAAGGAAAATACTTTCCCCACAAATCTTTCAAAAATCCTTGAAAGAATTTATTTCCAAATTAGATTTTGAGGAAAATCTAGTTTCCCCCAATGATGTGAGAGAGTAGTCGGGAAGAGGTAAAAAGGTGGGAAAAAGAAGAAAGTATCTTTAAAAAGTCCCTAAATAGGGAAGCCTAGGCAAACAGAAGAAAAGAATCCTCAATACTGAATGTGGACGAATGAGAAATGGGGCTTTGGGAGAGAAAAAGCTTAAATAAGCTATTCCTAAACACATTAGAGGTTGGTCTGTTCTAAAGAGGTGATCTCGACTGGGGTGTGTTCCGGAGATAGAGGGACTCTACGGTTGGGAGGATTGGTCAATTAAACAAAAAGCAAGATGCCCATGTAATTATGAACAATTGAAAATTTAATTGTGCGGTGAATGACCGACAGTTACACAGTGTATATTTTGTTTTTCCGTTTATATGAAGGTCCACACATTTAGAGGATTAAGAGGTAATTTAAACCCTCTCAGTTATGCATGGTTGTAAGAAGTAAGAAAAATGAGGAAAAAATCATCCGTAAGCTCTAAAACCGCTTTAGTTTGAATTTGGAGATTTATGTTACCTCATAATTCATAATTATGAAACTTTAATCGCTTTCCATATCAACAATAGGATTTAACAAATGACGGACACTCAGAGACAATTGAAAGATGTAAGTGGTAAGGAATTTAGTAACTTAACAAGTAAAGTAAAGACTCGTAGGTTTCCAAAATAGAAATACATGTATATCTATAAGTTGCATCCTACAATAAGGACAGAGATTGGAAGAACATAGATTTAATACTCATATAATTTTCACTTAGTAAAGAGACCTAGCTAACCATAGTTACCGAATCCGCAAACTATTGTAGTATGAGAAATATATATATAACTCGGTGTGTGACTAACATCCTTCACAAAGGAATGGTCCAACAGAACACTATTGGAAAATAAGATGAGGATGTGAATTTCCATATAATGCATGCAATCGAAAACAGCTATGAAAATTAACACATATTTCACCCACCGTATCTATAAATTACTAATCAAGTATTACCCTAAACAATATATAGATAAACACCTAAACTAGAAAAATTTTATAAAGTGTATAGTTGCGGAAACATTCATGAATAACATAAGTGAATATTATTATAAAAACCTCAACTAAGTAGTATATATGAGTCCATTTGTGTTATATAATGTACATGAATTGATAGACTCGCAGGCATGGAAATTTCTCATGCACCTGAAAGATTTAGACTTCAACACTCAAACAAAAAATAGAGATTTACATGCATTATGCTAGTTCAATACGGAGGGAACAAGAAAAATAAAACCACTAGCGAGCTTATAAATTTTCTCAGTCTAACTTATACTGATAGATTTAGGAGAAATAATTCTCATATGTTTATATGAAAATGATAAACCGAGACCCATTAGAGAATATCATTGATTGTCAATGAGTAACACAGAAAATAGTAAATAGATATATACATATCAATTTCGACCGAAATCAGGAATTAAACTTTCAAGGGTCAATAGTATACTACGTAAATTAACCATTGCGAGAATGTCATCACTCGAAGAAAATTTGTTAATAGTCCCTATTGTCACACATGAAAGGATTACTACGATAGTCAACACGCGACAGAGAGAGATTGAAATTATCTAAACAAAGTCTGGGATACAAAATGAGATGAAAGGGTTCTAGTCACGTAGCGATTTAGGAGGTGTCGATGACCGCACCTGAAATCCCCGGATTAAAAACCTACATCAAGTCGAAGGAATTTTCAAAGTCCACGTGCAATACCACTGTAACAAAACCCTCGAAACTATTTGAATCCATACACTGCAAACTGTGAGGAGAGATGTCGTTACCATAAGATGATAGTGGGACACTGCAGACATACAATTATGCGAGGAGACATAAAACAAACTTAGGTATGTGAGAACGGAAGATGTTCTCATCAACACGACGTCATGAAGAACACGGTATTGTCATCTTTACCAAAACAGATGAAAAACTCCAGGAATAATGTTGTTCCAATACTATGACCAGCTTACTCGAGGATAAATTTCCCTACATGCCAGGATAATTTGGCAAAGGAGATGTGATTTGACCTTAACCAAGTTGTAGTGATGAAAAGGAGTGAAATCCTAAGCAGAGCGAGGGGACAATAGCGTTAAATATCATCATCATAAAATGAAAATTCCATACTAGACAGAGAAAATCGCGGTGAGAGATCTCGGCCATCAGATCAATGAGTCAAAAGCAAGGAATGCAATGCTACAGTTCATTCTCGCCGATTATCTGCATTAAAACTCAAGTCTCACGCAAGCATCGAACGTATTAACATACATATTAATAATAAAAAGCCTCACGAGTTTAAAAATATGCAGTGCTCACATGGTCATACCTCGCAGAGGCGCATGAGAGACGAGTATGCTTTGCGTGGCTCGGAATAGATAACGCCCCGATTCTCCGGCAAATGACGCAGGGGGCTCAACACGCGCGCGAGCAAAATGAGAGACGAAAGAAGACTTTCCTTCGAAAACATGAGCTTCGAGATTTATACAAAATGCCTCACAAAAACCAACAACAACGAAACCTCAATGGGATAGAAATCTCCGTCGTCCAAGTGGCAAAGAATCTAGGCGGGTACACGGGATCGAACTAGCAGAATTGGCATTTCTAAACATGGTCGTTCAAGAGATTAAATCGACAATCTATGCACCAATCTCGTGGTACCTTCACTCACATGTTGCCAGTGAGCCATAGTTGCCGGAGAGTACGGCGTGGCGATTAAAAACACAAACGTGGATACATATAACTCAGGCACAGACAGAAACGAAATACATGCTAATTCAAAGCAAAAATCAACGAGACCCTCGCATAAATTCGATCAGTGGAGACTTACTACAATGTTTAAAGTTTCCCATATACATTAACTACTTCAGCCTTCACCAAGGACACGAGTAGCATGTACCCATCAAAGAAGTTAAAGGTGTCCATCTTTACATAAATTTCAACATAAATAACATGTGCGGGAAATATATTCGATGACACCAGGAACATGCATTATGCATCTTTATACCTTGACACTCATGGAACTAGCTAAGATCGACAGCACAACAGACCTCTTTAAGACACGATAGAAGAAGTCGAAATTTGACCATGCCTATAACTATGGGGTTAATACAAAATATGTTTACACTGCACTGGTATGTTCCTATCGACCCCATACGAGAATGTCAGTCGGAGCCTTTTAGACGCTAGTATAATAAGCCACATGGGTACTGGGAAACACCGTGAAAGGAACACATCGCGTGAGATGAGTCCCATATAGATGGGATAGCCTATATGGGTACCTCCATCATGCGTAGATAGATGTGAGTGAGCAAATCCAAAACCATCATGATAGATGTGGGAACATATACATGTGGTAAATTTTTATAAGCCACAAGTTATGAGTGAAAAGAAAATAATGACACTATCACCACAAAGACACGAGATACATATCGACGAAATCGGAAGTAGAATTGAACGATTGTATTGCAAACCAGAAGCACGCGTAGTAAAACAACAAATAGATTATCCTTATATGTGAAGAGCATTACATACGCACACTAATGTGCACAATATTAGTTGTTGAATGCCATGAGCTCGTAGAAACACTATCAGTCAGTTGAAAGCATAAATTTAATGGCATATGTGCATATAGCTCTATCGGAAAGCTGCATGGGTCTCCATCAGCTCTGCTAGCTTGATGGAGCTATGTACTTTAATCGAGGGTTTTATTTAGCTATATATTGGCTAAGCTTGATGGAGGGCTTAAGTACTACCTCGCAAAGCTACATTTTCAACCTTTGGAACACAAGTTTCTCCAAAAAAGAGGCAAACCTCCTCCAGCATGGATTCACCCTTATTTTGGTAATCTGACATGACAATGCATATTTATTTATCTCGGTGGGGTTATTCACCAGCCCTTAGATCCATCGTAACTTCCGGATCCTCTCAAGTGATGGAGAGGGATTCAAATCTCTTTAGTCGCAAACCTCTCTTTCAGTGACAGGCAGGGAGGTTTGCTACGTTACGAGAGAAATTTGAGTCCCTCTTAGCACTTGATATATCTAGAGTTAAGATGGATCTAGGTTGAATTTCAGACCATGTGCGAGCAATCAACATAGGATTAGAAATTATCTACATTGAAATCAATGTATCTAGTGCAGATGATCAAATATCATTAGATCAAAATCTACAGCACTAAAATCAATCGCATCGTAGTTCAAGAAATCAAATAGGAGCCAGAAATCACCACTACTGATGCATATCGATATGACTACTGCATGGTAACATTCTTCCCTCTCTCTCAATATATATCTATGTTCTCTCCATATATCCTTCTCTTTGTCTCTTTATCTCACCTCAAACACACACCACACTCTCACTCCATATTTATCACCTTCTTTGTCCCTCCCCTCCTATCTCCATCTATCTCATCTTTATCTTAGCTTGCCATCTATATCTTTTTCTCCCTTTGTCTTTCTACAATATATCAACCCCAAAACATACACTCACTCTCTCCAATATATCTACTCCTCCCTCTCTCTCTCTCTCTCTCTCTCTCTCTCTCTCTCTCTCTCTCTCTCTCTCTTTCCCCTCACGCTGTCCCTCTCTCTCTCTCTCCCTCTCTCTCTCTCTCTCTCTCTCTCTCTCTCTCTCTCTCTCTCTCTCTCTCTCGACTTTCTCTCTCTCGTATTTCTTCTTACTTCCTTCTCTCTCTCATCTCATATCCCTTTCTCCCTACACTCTCTCCACTCTCTCTCTGCTTTCCTCTCTCTCCCACCTCTCTCTCTCTCTCTCTGCTTTTCACCTTCAAACTTTAATATATGTGTTTCTCTCTCTCTCATGCTCACTTCTCTCCATCTCTCCTTCTTTTTATCTCTCTTTATCTCACAGACATATACATACTCTCTCTCACCCCTCTCTCTGTCACTCTCTCTCTCTCTCCACTCTGTCACTTCCATGTATTTATTCTTCCCTACCTCTCTCGTCGTCCCTCCGAAGTCTCCTCTGCTTTTCCTTCTCTCTCTCTCTCCCTTTCTCTCCTTACCTCCCTCTTCTTTCACATCATTCTCTCTCTCTCTCTCTCTCTCTCTCTCTCTCTCTCTCTCTCTCTCCTTCAGTTCTCACAATCTCACTCTATTCCTCTCTCTCATCTCTCTCCATCCCTCTCACTCGCTCTCTCTCTCTCTGTCTGTGTGTCTCCCTCGCTCTCTTTCGCTCTCTCTCTCTCTCTCTCTCTCTCTCTCTCTCTCCCCCAGTCAATATATCTCTCTCTCTCCATAACAATTTCTACTACTACATCTCCATTACTTTATTTTCTGGTCCTCTCTCGCATTTCCACTCTCTTCTTTCTACGTTCCTCTGTCTACGAACATACACATACTCTCTCTAGACATCTCCTTGTCACTCCATCTCTCTCCACTCACTCCTCTATGGCTATTCTAAACTCTCTCTCTCTCTCTCTCTCTCTCCAAAGCTTCCCTCCTTCTCCCTCCCTCTATCACTCTCTCTCTCTCCCACCTCCCATCTATATGTGCTATACCTCTCCCTCATGCCACTCTTTCGCTCTCTCTCACTCCTCTCTCCCTCTCTCTCTCTCTCTCTCTTCATCCCTCCTCTCCCATCTCCTTCAGGTTGTAGTCCATCTCTCCTTTGTCACTCTCTTGCTATTTCTCTAGTTGTATCATATGTATTTGTTCTTCCCTCCCATATATATCTAGACTATATATATATATATCTATATACACACACACACACACAGATGTATATATATATATATATATATATATATATATATATATATATATATATATATATATATATATATATATATATATATGTATATATATATATAAATTAATATTGTATTAATATAAAGTTATTGAATTTAGTAAATATTAATATGAATATTAGATTTAATAATAATATGTAATATTTTGATATTACATGTGGGGTTATTAATGTGCATGCTATGCTATTGTTAGTTTATGGTCCATAGGCTTGTCAGTATATAATTAGATGTTGATTTATATACTCATATTTGATATATATTTTTATTTATTTACCTTGAGTGCTTTACTTCTTTTGTAAATATATTTAGTCTGACATGGCATTAATAATGATTTGTCCCGTGACTGTACATGGGACTCACTCATAAAAACCTCTTTATTTTGCGTTTCTTTGTACTTTATTATGAGATTTATGGAGTAAATATAAAAGAGGTTGTATTTAAGTACCATAGCTATATTTTATTTATATTTTTATATTTATTATATCATATAAATTATAGTTTGTTATTTACCCATGCCTCCATTTTATTTATATTTGTATTTCTTATACCATATACTCTTTTTGGGTTTTCTGTAAAACTCTCCATCTTTTAAATTTATATTGTGTAAACTTATTTTAAATTAAGCTTTATTTATATGGGTTTTTAAGTTATTCTTTAAGCCAGCATTATTTTAGATTTTATTTTAGTTCTTTATTTTGGCTTGAGCATTGTTACACTTTGGGGTCATGATGGTGTAGGGTTAACCCCGCCTAGTCCATCTTAACTCCGGATCTATCAAGAGCGAGAGGGATAAAATATATTGAGTTGAAAACCTCTTTTTGAGTCTGGCTTGACGAAGGTTTGCACCTCGATATATTTGATCCCTCTCGGCGAGGCGACCGATAGAGGCTGGGTAGAATGGATCTGAAATTTGCAGTTCTACAGTCAGTGTCTTTGATCACATACAAAATTTTTTGAACATCTAATTATTTTGATCATTTTAAATATGCTAAAAATGTCTAAGATTAATGATGAATGATAGAGCAGTTGATAACTTGAATGATGAAAAATGATGAAACAAAAAATTGAGAAGAAAGTGACATGTAGGAATGTTGAATGATAGAAAATGTGAGTAATAAAATGAAGTCAATTACAAGCAATATTCATTACGTCAATCTAAAACTATTTTATTTTATTTTTCTTATTATGCATTTAGTTACTCTCATTCTTTAGTGTTTGAATGAAAAGTTTTACCTATTTGCTACTTTTCACTATGCGAGGGTTTTTATAGTCAAAAGGATATGCTAGGCATTCGAGGTCACAATGAAAAAGGAAAGGGAAGGAAAATACATTCAAACAAGGTCTTCAGGACAAAGAGAAAAAGTAAAACAAATCAACAGACATAAATTCTAGCAAAAAGCTATGAAAGCTAGAATTCCAAAGATATTGAGACAACTATGCGAGGATGGGAAAGGATGATGACGATAGAGAGGATGAAATTCGAGAATCAACGAGTAATAAATTTCCTTTCCTGTCGGAAATCCAAGGAGATTTTCTCTATTTCGTGATCTATTCAAACTTATTGGAAAATCAAATGTGTTCTTACTAATATTTATTAAGTACACGAGATAAACAAATCAATTTTTCCCATTGTTTGACCTCAAACTGATTAAACGGAGATATGAGGAAATGAAAAAGGAACGGCTACAAATTAATGTAAGTGGAAGATGGAGTAGCAACTACTCAATCTACGGCAAGTTGGTACTTTAAATTCATTGCAAAGACCATGCCTATTGATTCATCGAGATGGTTAACTTATTTTCAAGTTATTTTTGTGGCTTTGTTTTGAGGATATTAAAATTACTCTAAATTTAACTTTTTAATACATACAATAACAATGGGATTTAAAGCAATGGGACACTAAGAGACAATTGAAAGATGTGAGTGGTAACGAATTTGTTAAATTTACCAAGTAAAGTAAAGACCTGTAGGTTTCCGAAATAGCAATACATGTCTATCTATAAGTTTCATTCGACAATAAGGATAGATTGGAAGAGCATAGATTTAGTGCTTTATATAATTTCAGCTAATAAAGAGACCTAGCTAACCATAGTTACCAAATCTGCAAACAATTGTAGTATGAGAAATATATATATAAATGGTGTGTGACTAACATCCTACACAAAGGAATGGTCCAAATAGAACACTTATTGGAAAATAAGATGAGCATGTGAATTTCCATATATTGCATGCAACTGTAAAAGCTGTAAAAATTAACACATATTTCACCCACCAGAGCTATATAAATTACTAGTCAAGAGTATTGGCTGAAACAATATAGGTACTGAAACTGTTAAACTAGAAAAATTTATAAGTGTATAGTTGCAAAAACATTATGAATAGCATAAGTGAATATTATTATAAAACCTCAACTAAGGAGTATACATAGAGTCCACTACTGTGTTATATAAGGTACATGAATTTATAGACTCTATGGGCATGGAAATTTCTCATGCACTGAAATAATTAGACTTGAACACTCAAACAACAAATAGAGATTTACATGCATTATGCTAGTACAATATAGAGGAATAGAAGGAAATAAAATAAGACTAGTGAGATTATAAATTTCTCCAGTCTAACTTATAAAGATAGATTTCTGGGAGAAATAATTCATATGAGTATTTATACGAAAATGATAAACTGAGACCCATTAGAGAATATCATTGATTGGGCATGAGTAACAGAGGAAAATAGGAAATAAATAAATATATAGATATTGATTTTTGAACCGTATGAAATTAAACTTTCAAGGGTTAGTAGTAATACTACAGAAATTAAACATTCATAGAATGTCATCACTGAAGAAAATTTGGTAACAGTCCTATTGTCTGGCGTAAAGGATTACTACAATAACAACTTCTGCGACAACAGAAAGAAAATTTGAATTATCTAAACAGAGTTTGGGATAATAATAATGAAAGAGCCTGTTCACGCGCCGAGGTAGGAGGCGTCAATACCGACCTGAAATCCCAGATTAAAACCTATATCAAGTCGAAGGAATTTTCAAATCCACCCAATACCACTGAATAAAAACCATCGACGCTATTCTAACTTACCTAAAATCAAACAAAAAGATATCGTTACCATAATATGATAGTAGGACACTCCGAACATAAATTATGCAAAGGGAACATAAAGCAAACTCTGGTTACCTTGGGAATGGAAGATGTTCTCATCAAATATGACCTGTATGAAGAAAAAAGGGTATTGTCAAAAATCTTCACCAAAATGAAAATAAAAAACTCCAGAATAATGTTGTTCCAATAATACAATATCTTATCGAGGAGAAATTGGCCTCTACGAGCCGGATAATTCGGCGAATGGAATAGACGACCTTAGCCAAGTCACTATTGACGAAAAGTAGTAAATCCTAACAAGAATGAGGGGATAATAGTGTTAAATATCATCATTAGAAAATGAAAATTCCATATTAGAACAGAAAATTGTTGTGAGAGATTTGTGCAATCAGATAAAAGCAATAAAATACAACGCCAAGAGTTCTCGATAGTAAACGGGACCATAGAAAGAAATGGTGTAAATTAAAATTGAAGTCTCGCACTATAACCTAAATGTATTAACATACATATTAATATTAAAAGCCTCACAGGTTAAAATAACGTTGTGCTCATATGGTCATACCTGCCTTATGAGTCAATGAGAGATGAATACGTTCGCAAAGCCTAGAATAGATAACGCCTCGCTTCTCCAGCATGCAAAGGCTCGGCACCGAGAGTAGAGCAAAAAAAATGAGGAATGAAAGAACAGTCTCGAAAATGAGCTCGAGATTTATACAAATGCCTCTAAAAATCAACAACAACGAAACCCTAGTGGGATAGGGAAATCTCTGCTGTCCAAGTGGAAAAGTATCCAAGGTGGGCACACGGATCGAATTGGATGAAATGTCATTTAAAACATGGTCGTTCAACATTAAATTGACAATCTATGGAATCAATCTCACAGTACCTCCGCTCATGTTGCGTGGGTTGCATAGTTACCAGAGCAGTCAGGCATGGCAATTAAAAATGAAAACGTGCACACATACCACTTGAGCATGAAAGAAATGAAATCCCACACAATTCAAACCAAATCAATAGAGAACCTTGCGTAAATTGACGTGGAGACTTGATACAAATGTTAGGTTTCCCAAAATACATTAACTCGCCTTCGCCAAGGACACAGTACGTGTACTCTGGAGTTAGAGGTGTCCATCTTTACATAAATTTCAACATAAATAACATGTACAAGAAATATATTCGATAAAACTGGAACATGCATTATGAATTTTAAACCTTGACTACAAATTCATAGAACTAGCCATAAGATCGACATATAAATAGACCTCTTAAGACATAGAAGATGTCAAAAGTCGACTATAGGACTATAACTATTGGGGTTATACAAATACGTCTACACCACGTATACCATATCGACCCCATATGAGAATGCCATCGAACTTTAGAACGTTAGTATAATGAGCCTATAAGTGTTGGGAAAAAATTGTAAGGAATACATTGACATGTATGAGTCCCATATAGATAGGATATCCTATATGGATAATTTACATCATGCGTAGATAGATGTGAATAGAAGCAAGTGCAACCATACGATAGATATGGGAACATATATATGTGTAAATTTTATAAGCCACAAGCTATGAGTGAAAGAAAACAATGACACTATAAACACAAGAGTACCAGATCATAATTGACGAAATTGGAAGTAGAATTGAACAGTTGTGGCAAATAGATGCACAGTACTAAACTACAAATAGAAAAAAAAAATTGTCTAAGGGGAAGGAAGAGACGTTACAAATGGTATCAGAGCTCATGTTACATAACACTGGGTTGTTTTTGTTGTGTTCACTGTTGTTGTGTGCTCATTGTATTTGTTATTTAATTTTTTTTATTATTATTACTGATCTATGTTGTGTAGTGTATAGTGGTGCTGGAATGGCAAAAGGTGAGGAAATTTATGTTGATTTACGTGATGAAGATAATACACCAGATCCCAACGCTCCGGTGATGGCTATGTTGCACAGTTTGCAACGAGAAATGGCTAAGCTAAGAAGCCAGAATGACAGATTGTCATTAGCCAGTGAGGAGCAAGAAAAGCTCATCAGAGAACTAACTTCATGGAACAGCCAAGAAGGTGAAGGTTCCGGAAAGAGGAAGACTAATGAGTCTGAGGAAGATGATGCTGTTAGGCATTAGTATAAGCAGAAAAAGGAATTACAGGGGGAATTCCCAAAGATCAAGCCTCCCTCCTATGATGGGGAGAAGGAGGAGGATGCTGAAGCCTGGTTGTTGAACATGATTAAATATTTTCAAGTCTATGAATATGAAAGTAATCTGAAAGCCAAATTAGCTGTCTACCAGCTACAAGTTAAGGCTACCTTATGGTGGGAGGAGACGAAAATGGTTCATGCCATTGATGAAAGGACGATTACTTGGGAAGATTTCCAAGTTAAGTTTAAAAACCACTATTTAAATTAGCGTTATTATGATGATAAAGAAAAATAATTTCATGAGCTTAGACTGGGACAACTTACTATTGATGAGTTTGTCACCAAGTTTACCAATATGTTGAATATGTCCCTTACATCCATGAAGAGGAGAAAGGTGCAAGGTTTAGAAGCATTGTTTGACTCGCATATACAAAGAGAAAAATCGAGTTTGATAACCAAAACACTATAGATGACGGTAAGAAGCTAGATTATGCTATCGTGATTCAAGAAATAATTAGCATGGAAAAATTTGGCTAAACAAGGTGAAATTAAAAGGAAAGGAAAGGAATTTTGGTAGGGACCATCAGAGGAAAAAGTTTAATAAACCAAAAGAAAGCCAAACAACTCAGTCTCAAATTGGTTCCAAACAGCTAGATGAAGGAAATAAGAAGGAAGGCACAGTCAAAATGAGAGAACCTTTGGAATGCTAGGGATGTGGAGAACCCCATCTTTTGAGGGATTGCCCCCACTGAAACATTCAGATGATTATGAGAGATCGAGAAGCTGCCACAGTAAATGACATAGCAAGAAATATACCCACTATCAGTGTAGCCTTGGAAAATCGACAAGAAGAACACCAAGCTACCATGGTTGAAATGGAGGGTAAGATTTATGACCAATCTGTTACTGTTTTGATTGATCCGAGTGCTTCTTTGAGTTACATTAGTCCAAAAATTGTAGAAAAATGCAATCTCAAAACTGAAAAATTTCAGAAATCTTGGTTGGTCCAGCTAGCCACTGACACCAAAAGGAAGGTAACTCATAACTTACCTCAAACACCAATTAAATTAAATGATTTTCAAATAGAAGTAAATCTAAACATTCTACCATTAGGTTCGTATGACCTTCTGATAGGAATGGACTAGCTGGAAAAGAGAAAGGCGATGATGAATTGTTGGGATAAAACTCTGCATTGCATAGATGAAAAAGGGAAACCATTTATTCTCAAGGGAAAACCAAAAACCATCTCTGTAAGACAAATATCAACACTGCAATTAAAGCGAACAACTAGGAAACGATACCAAGTCTACGCAGTACATGTAGAAGAGACAGAACAGAAAATGAAGAAAATCTGCTGGATGCTTTGCCAGTAGTAAGATAATTTAAGGAAGTCTTTCCAGAGGAGATTCCTCATCTTCCCCCCAAAAGAGAGATTGAATTTTAAATCGATTTGGTGTTGGGAGCAACACCTGTTTCCCGAGACCCTTATCGAATGAGTCCCCCCGAACTCATGGAACTGAAAATGCATCTGCAAGAATTGCTGGATAAGGGTTATATCAGACCGAGTGTCTCTCCTTGGGGAGCACCAGTACTGTTCGTGAAAAATAATTATGGAACCTTTAGAATGTGCATTGATTATCGTCAGCTGAATAAGTTGACAATCAAAAATAGATACCCTTTGCCTCGAATTGATGATCTTTTTGATCAGGTAAGAGGAGCTGCAGTATTTTCTAAGATCGATCTAAGGACTGGTTACCACCAGCTCTGAATTAAAGAAGAAGACATTAGCAAAATAGCTTTTCGAACCAAGTATGGTCACTACGAATTTGTAGTCCTACCTTTTGGTTTGAAAAATGCCCCTAGCACCTTTATGTGCTTAATGAACAGTGTATTAAATAAGTACTTGGATAAATTGGTACTTGTGTTCATAGATGATATTTTAGTTTACTCAAAAAGTGAGGAAGAACACAAAGAGCACTTGTGGATAGTATTGCAAACTTTGAAAGAAAACCAGTTATATGCCAAATTCAGTAAATGTGAATTATATAAGGACAAGATCCAATACTTGGGTCATATTATTTCTGAACAAGGGTTGGTTGTTGACCCTGAAAAGATAAAGGCTATTAAAGAATGGCATGTACCAACAGATGTTTCAACAGTGAGATCATTCATGGGGATTGCAGGTTATTATCGCAGATTTGTAGAGAGATTTTTTGCCATAGCATACCCCATAACCTCACTACAAAGAAAGGGGGTCAAATTTGAGTGGACTGAAAAGTGCCAAAACAGTTTTGAATAATTAAAATTAAAACTCACCACAGCCCCTATATTGAAAATTGCAGATCCTGATAAAGAATTTGTTGTATGTACAGAAGCTTGTAGAGAGGGGTTGGGAGGAGTCTTTTTGCAGGAAAATTCAGTTATTGCATATGAATCTAGGAAACTGAAGACACATGAATAGAACTATAGTGCATATGATTTGGATTTGGTTGTTGTTATTCATGCCTTGAAGATGTGGCAACACTATCTTCTTGGGAAAAAATTTACATTGATGACTGATCATATTAGTCTTAAATATTTCTTTTCCCAAACTGATTTGAATGCTAGACAAGCCATATGGTTGTCTTTTCTGAGTGAGTTTGATATGGACATAAAACATATCAGGGGAAAAGCAAATAAAATTGCGGATGCTTTGAGCAGAAATTCTTGCCAAAATATAAATAGTATTACAGGTGAAAAAGGATAATTTTGATAAGTAGTGCTAATTTTGATTTAGAAGATCTAGTGAAAAAGGCAGCAGACCAGGATTCAAATTATGAAACACTACAGGTGAAACTACTAAAGAAGGAGATGGTTGATTACACTCAAAACCAAAAAGGGCTGATCTGCTATAAAAAAAATTATATATCCCCAATGTGGAGTCCTTGAAAAGAGAGATTCTAGATTAATATCACAAAAATCCGTATGGAGGGCATCCTGGATATTAGAAAATGTTAAAAGCTTTTAAAAAGAAGTTGTTTTGGCCAGGAATGAAAAGAGATGTAGCAGAATATTTAGTTGGATGCATGGAGTGTCAATTAGTTAAAGTTGAACATCAGCATCCTGCTGGTCTTCTAAATCCTTTGCTGATTGCAGAATGGAAATGGGACACTGTTTCTATAGATTTTATAACATGGCTACCCAAAACTAAATACCAACACAATTCAGTGATGGTAGTAGTAGACACTTTAACAAAAGTTGCACACTTCATACCGGTGAAATCTACTTTCAGGACAGCCCAAGTAGCAGATGTGTTTCTAAAAGAGATAGTAAGATTACATGGGGTCCCTAAGATGATTGTTTCAGATAGAGATGCTAAGTTCACAACAGCCTTTTGGAAAGGTCTATTTGGAGGTATGGGCACTAAGTTGAATTTTAGTACTTCCTATGACTCTCAGACCGACGGTCAGGCAGAGAGAACTAATTAGATTTTGGAGGATATTCTGAGAATGTATGTGATGGATAGACCATCAAACTGGGAAGACTACTTGCATTTAGCTGAATTTGCCTATAATAATAGCTATCAATCCTCCATAAAAATGAGTCCATTTGAGGCACTGTATGAAAGGAAATGTCGTACTCCTTTGAGCTAGAGCCAACCTGAGGATAAGCTAATGTTGGGACCAGATGCTTTACAAGAGATGGAAAGAATTGTTAAACAAATACAAAGAAACATCAAGAAAGCACAAGATCACCAGAAAAACTATGCTGATAAGAAGAGAGTACATTGAGAATTTAAAGTGGGGGAACATGTGTATTTGCGTATTAAACCCCAAAAGAGCACACTTTATGCTGGAAGTTGTGCAAAACTGCCTCCTAGATATTTTGGTCCTTTTGAAGTATTAGAAAGGGTGGGACCAGTGGCTTACAAGCTGGCCTTACCTCCCCATGTTAAATTTCATGATGTGTTTCATGTTTCATTATTAAAAATATATATACATGATACTTCTCACATTTTTTATTGGAATGTGATACAGGTGGAACCAAAAGGGGAGTTCCTTCCAGAGCTGATTCAAATATTGGAGTGGGAATAAATTGAATTGAGGAATCGAACGGTAGCAAGATTAAAGGTGCAGTGGAAGCACTTTACTGCTGAAGAAGCTACCTGGGAAAGAGAAGCTGAAATGATGGAAAATATCCATTTTTGTTTGAAAAATGAACTCTAGTAATTAGATATTAACACCGAGGACGGTGTTTGCTTTCAGAGGGGGAATATGTAACACCCCTAGTTTTTGTTTTCTTTCAAAGCTAGACATTTGAACTTTAATCATAAGGGGAGTGGACCCAAAATGGATGAGTATTTTATGGATGTAATTAAATATTTAATTTAAACAAAATGAATAAAATAATTCTGTGCAGATTGACCAAAATGAGAATTATGAGATCACTTGCTAAATCCATGAGGATGGATAAAGGAAAATACTTTCCCCACAAATCTTTCAAAAATCCTTGAAAGAATTTATTTCAAATTAGATTTTGAGGAAAATCTGGTTCCCCAATGATAATGGAGAGTAATTCGGAAGAGGTAAAAAACTGGAAAGAAAGAAAGTATCTTTAAAAGTCCCTACGTGAGGAGAAGCCTAGGCAACGGGGAAGAAAAGAATCACAGTACACGAATGTGAGGAAATTAGAAATAGGCACGGGGAGAAAAAGCTTAAATAGTATTCCTAAACACATTAGAAGTTACGTTGGGAACTAAGGTCTCGGCCTGGGGGTGAGTTACGAGATGAAGGGACTCTACGGTTGGGAGGATTGGTCAATTACAAGCGATGCTCACGGTAATTATGAACAATTGAAAATTTAATTGTGCGCGAATGGCTTGTAGTTACTATGCTATTACTGTTGCAGTTTTATAACGATTATTTCAACCACATTTATAGAGTTAATAGGTCATCCCTCTCGGTTATGCATGTTGCAGAACTAGAAAAATGAGGAAAAATCATCCAGAAGCTCTAAACCAGCCTTTGGTTTGAATTTGGAGATTTATGTTACCTCATAATTCATAATTATGTAACTTTAATCTGCTTCTGTTAACAATAGGATTTAAAACAACGGACACTAGAGACAATTGAAAGATGTAAGTGGTAAGGAATTTGTGAAATTTACCAAGTAAAGTAAAGACCTGTAGGTTTCCGAAATAGCAATACATGTATATCTATAAGTTGCATTCTACAATAACGACAGATTGGAAGAACATAGATTTACTACTTCATATAATTTCAGCTAGTAAAGAGACCTAGCTAACCATAGTTACTGAATCTGCAAACTATTGTAGTATGAGAAATATATATATAACTGGTGTGTGACTAACATCCTTCACAAAGGAATGGTCCAAACAGAACACTTATTGGAAAATAAGATGAGGATGTGAATTTCCATATAATGCATGCAACTGTAAAAGCTATGAAAATTAACACATATTTCACCCACCAGATCTATATAAATTACTAATCAAGAGTATTGGCCTAAATAATATAGGTACTGAAACTGTTAAACTAGAAAATTTTATAAGTGTATAGTTGCAGAAACATTATGAATAACATAAGTGAATATTATTATAAAACCTCAACTAAGCAGTATATATAGAGTCCACTGCTGTGTTATATAATGTACATGAATTGATAGACTCTGTGGGCATGGAAATTTCTCACGCACTGAAAGATTTAGACTTCAACACTCAAACAAAAAATAGAGATTTACATGCATTATGCTAGTTCAATACGGAGGAACAGAAGAAAATAAAACACGACTAGCGAGTTTATAAATTTCTCTAGTCTAGCTTATACGGATAGATTTCTGGGAGAAATAATTCTCATAAGTATTTATACGAAAATGATAAAATGAGACCCATTAGAGAATATCATTGATTGTCCATGAGTAACACAGGAAAATAGTAAATAGATAAATATATACATATCAATTTCTGAACCGTCTGGAATTAAACTTTCAAGGGTCAATAGTAATACTACAGAAATTAACCATTCAGAGAATGTCATCACTGAAGAAAATTTGTTAATAGTCCTATTGTCTGGCGTAAAGGATTACTACGATAACAACTTCTGCGACAAGAGAAAAAAAAAATTGAATTATCTAAGCAAAGTTTCGGATAAAAATAATGAAAGGGTCTGGTCACACACTGATTTAGGAGGTGTCGATACCGACCTGAAATCCGAGATTAAAACCTATATCAAGTCGAAGGAATTTTCAAATCCACCCAATACCACTAAATAAAAACCCTCGAAACTATTTGAACTTACCTGCAATCAAACGAGGAGATATCATTACCATAAGATGATAGTAGGACACTTCGAACATAAATTATGCGATGGGAACATAAAACAAACTTCGGTTACCTTGGGAACGGAAGATGTTCTCATCAAATACGACCTGTATGAAGAACATAGGGTATTGTCAAAAAAATCTTTACCAAAATGAAAATAAAAACGCCAGAATAATGTTGTTCCAATAATACAATGGCTTACTGAGGATAAATTTCCCGCTACCAGCCAGGATAATTTGGCAAAGGGAATAGACAACCTTAACCAAGTTACTAATGATGAAAAGGAGTAAATCCTAACAAGAGCGAGGGGATAATAGCGTTAAATATCATCATCAGAAAATGAAAATTCCATACTAGAACAGAAAATCGTTGTGAGAGATCTGTGCAATCAGATAAAAGCAAGGAAATGCAATGCCACGAGTTCTCGATAGTAAACGGTGTAAATTAAAACTCAAGTCTCACACAGTAACCTGAATGTATTAACATACATATTAATAATAAAATCCTCACAGTTTAAAATATCGTTGTGCTCATATGGTCATACCTGCCTTATGAGGCGATGAGAGATGAGTATGTTTGTGAAGCCTGGAATAGATAACGCCTCGATTCTCCAGCATGCAGGGGCTCAACACCGAGAGTAGAGCAAAAAAAATGAGGAACGAAAGAAGAGTCTCGAAAATGAGCTCGAGATTTATATAAATGCCTCCAAAAACCAACAACAACGAAACCCTAATGGGAAAGGGAAATCTCCGTCGTCCAAGTGGCAAAGAATCTAGGGTGGGTACACGGATCGAATTGGCAGAATTGGCATTTAAAACATGGTCGTTCAAGATTAAATTGACAATCTATGCAATCAATCTCATGGTACCTTCACTCATGTTGCATGGTTTTCATAATTACCAGAGCAGTCTGGCGTGGCAATTAAAAATGCAAACGTGGATACATACAACCTGAGCGTGAACGAAATGAAATCCAATACAATTCAAAACAAATCAACAGAGACCCTTGCATAAATTGACGTGGAGACTTAATACAATGTTTCAGTTTCCCAAAATACATTAACTCGCCTTCACCAAGGACACAGTACATGTACTCTGAAGTTAAAGGTGTCCATCTTTACATAAATTTCAATAGAAATAACATGTACAGGAAGTATATTCGATGACACTAGAACATGCATTATGAATTTTATACCTTGACTACAAATTCATGGAACTAGCCATAAGATCGACATACAAATAGACCTCTTAAGACATAGAATAAGTCGAAATTCGACTATAGGACTATAACTATCAGGGTTAATACAAATATGTTTACACCACGAATACCATATCGACCCCATACGAGAATGTCATCGAACTTTAGAATGCTAGTATAATAAGCCTACAAGTGTTGGGAAAAAATTGTAAGGAATACATTGACATGTATGAGTCCCATATAGATAGGATAGCCTATATGGGTAATTTCCATCATGCGTAGATAGATGTGAATAGGAGCAAATGCAACCATATGATAGATATGGGAACATATATATGTGTAAATTTTATAAGCCACAAGTTATGAGTGAAAGAAAACAATGACACTATCACCACAAGAGTACGAGATCATAATTGACGAAATTGGAAGTAGAATTGAACAGTTGTGGCAAATAGAAGCACAGTAGTAAACAACAAATAGAAAAAAAAAAAAAAACATTATATGGGGGTTGAAGAGACGTTACACAATACCATGTGCAATAATATTGGTTGCTGAATGCCATGAGCCCGTAAAACACTATCATTAAGTTGAAGCAAAATTTAATGGCATATGTACATATTATAGCTCTATCAAGCTATGGGTCTCCATCAAGCTCTATAGCACGATGGAGCTATGTACTTTAATTGACGGTTTTATTTAGCTATAGATTGACTTTTTAAAAGCTTGATGGAGGGCCTAAGAAATACCCTCACAAAGCTACATTTTCAACCTTTGGAACACAAGTTTCTCCAAAAAAGAGTAAACCACCTCCATGGATTCACCCTTATTTTAATTTGACATGACAACAATATAAAAATGATTTATCTCAATTGGATTATTCACCAGCCTAGATCCATCTTAACTCTAGATCTCTCAAGTGATGAGAGGGATCAAATCTCTTTAGGTGCAAACCTCTTTTTTTAGTGACAAACTTGAGGAAAGGTTTGCACGCAGAGAGATTTGATCCCTCTCGGCACTTGATATATCTAGAGTTAAGATGGATCTAGGGTGGTTTCAGTCATGTGCAAGCAATCAAATAGGATTAGAAATTATCTACATTGAAATCAATGTATCTAGTGCAAGTAATCAAATATCATTAGAAATCAAAATCTACACTAAAATCAATGCATCTCGTTCAAGAAATCAAATAGGATTAGAAATCACCATCTACAATGCAATCAATGCATCTATTGCAATAAATATTCTTCCCTCTCTCCCCCCTCAATATATATCTATATTTCTCTCCATATATCCTTCTTTGTCTCTTTATCTCACCCCCAAAAACTTACACACACACTCTTACTCCATATTTATCAATCTCTTTGTCCCTCCCTCCTATCTCCATCTATCTCATCTTTATCTTCACCTTGCATCTATATCTTTTTCTTCCTTTGTCTCTGTATATCAACCCCAAAACATACACTCACTTTCTCCAATATATCTATTTATCACTCCCTCCTCCTCTCCCTCCCTCTCTCTCTCTCTCTCTTCTCTCTCTTCCCTCCTGCTATCCTCTCTCACTCTCTCTCCATATTCCTTCTCTCTCTCTCTCTCTCTCTCTCTCTCTCTCCAGCTTTCACTCTCTATGTATTTCTTCTTACTTCCTTCTCTCCCCCCCCCCCATCCCCATATCGCTTTCCCTACCTCTCTCCACTCTCTCTCTTCCTTTCTCTCCCACCTCTCTCTTTCTCTCTATTTTCACCTTCCAACTTTTTTAATATATGTGTTTCTCTCTCTCTCATTCTCTCCTCCCTTCTCTCTATCTCTCCTTCTTTATCTCTTTATCTCACCCCCAAACATATACACTCTCTCTCAATCTCTCCCTTGTCACTCCCTCTCTCTCTCCACTTGTCACTCTATGTATTTATTCTTCCCTCCCTCTCTCGTCCTCTCCCTCAAGTCTCCTCTGTTTTCCTTCCTCTCTCTCCCTTTCTCTCATACCTCCCTCTTTCTTTCCCCATCATTCTCTCTCTCTCTCTCTCTCTCTCTCTCTCTCTCTCTCTCTTGTTCCCCTACAATCCTCTCACTTCCCCCTCACTCTATTCCTCTCTCTCATCCTTCATCCCTCTCCCTTTCTCACCTCCCTCCCTCGCCCCCCCTCCCCCCCTCTCTCTCTCTCTATGTGTGTGTTTGTATGTGTGTGTATCCCGCCCTCTCTTTTCCCTCTCTCTCTCTCTCTCTCTCTCTCTCTCTCTCAAATCCTCTCTCTTCCACAATCAATATATCTCTCTCTCCAACAATTTTACTATATATCTCCATTTTTTATTTTCTATCCTTCTCTCCCCCCTTATTTCCATCACTTCTTCTACGTCTCTTTATCTCATCCCTGAACATACATACTCTCTCTCGATATCTCCCTTGTCACTCCATCTCTCTCCACTTCTCACTCTCTATGTATTTCTTCTAAACTCTCTCTCTCTCTCTCTCTCTCCAAACTTCCCTCCTTCTCCCTCCCTCTCTCACTCTCTCTCTCTCCCACCTCCATCTATATGTCTCCCTATACCTCTCCCTCTATTACCCCCTTCTCTTTCTCTCTCACTCCTCTCCCTCTCTCTCTCTCTCTTCATCCCTCCTCTCCCATCTCCTTCAGTTTATGTCCATCTCTCCTTTGTCACTCTTGCTATTTCTCTAGTTGTATCATATGTATTTGTTCTTCCCTCCCATATATATCTAGATTTTATATATATATGTATATATATACACACACAACACACATACAGATATATATATATATATATATAAATTTAATATTGTATTAATATAAAGTTATTGAATTTAATAATATTAATATGAATATTAGATTTAATAATAATATTAATATTTTGATATTAATGTTAGGGTTAATAATGTTTTTTTTTGCATGCTATTATTATTAGTTTGGTCCATAGGCTTCATATATAATTAGATGTTGATTTATACTCATATTTGATATATTTTTATTTATTTACCTTGAATTTTTATACTTCCTTTATAAATATAGTATTTGGCCCATGGCATTAATAATAATTTGTCCCGGTATTTGGCCCATGGGATTCACCTAAATAAAAACCCTTTTTTGAGTTTTTGTAAATATAAAGAGATTTATGGAGTAAATATAAAAAGAGGTTGTATTTAAGTACCATAGCTATAGTTTATTTATATTTTTATTTATTTATCATAAATTATAGTTTTATTTATTTACCATATCTCCATTTTATTTATATTTGTATTTCTTTACCATATCTCTTTTTTGGGTTTTCTTAAAACTCTTCATCTTTTAAATTTATATTGTTTAAACTTATTTTAAATTGTTTATTTATATGGTTTTTTAAGTTTATTTTTAGTAACATTATTTAGATTTTATTTTTAGTTCTTTATTTTGCAGCTTAAGAACATTGTTACACTTTAGGTCATGATGGTACGTAAGGGTTAACCGCCTAGATCCCATCTTAACTCCCGAAGATCTATCAAAATTTTGAGAGGGATAAAATATATTGAGTTGAAAACCTCTTTTTTGAGTGCAGGCTTGTGAGTTTGCACCTCATTGCGTATTTGATCCCTCTCGAGGCGCTTGATAGGGCTGAGTTAGGATGGATCTGGGAGCGGGCCCCAGTCGTGTGCGGTCATACAAATTTTTGAACATCTAATTATTTTGATCATTTTAAATAACAAAATGTCTAAGATTAATGATGAAAGATGATGAGACGGTTATTAACCCAGATAGGTAATGATAGAGCAAAAAATTCGGAAAAGTGACAATGTAGGAATGTTGAATGATAGAAAATGTGAGTAATAAGAATGAAGTCAATTACAAGCAATCTTCATTGCGATCAATCTAAAACTATTTTATTTTATTGTTCTTATTGTCACACATTTAGTTATTCTCCATTACCGTGTTTGAATGAAAAGTTTTACCTATTTTCTACTTTTCACTATACAGGGTTTTTTATAGTCAAAAGGATATACTGGGGCATTCAGGTCACAATGAAAAAAGGAAAGGGAAGGAAAATACATTCAAACAAGGTTGCTGGGACAAGAAAAAGAGGAAGTAAAACAAATCAACAGACCCTTAAAATTCTAGCAAAAAGCTATGAAACTGGAATTCCAAAAGATATTCAGACAACTATGCAGGGATGGGAAAGGGATAGTGACGATGAAGAGGATGAAATTCAGAATCAACAGGAAGTAATAAATTTCCTTTCTAACCCAGGAAATCCAAGAGGGAGATTTTCTCTATTTCAGCAGTCTGTTAAAACTTATTGGAAAATCAAATGTGTTCTTGCAAAAGCACTGTTAAGTACACAGGATAAACAAATCAATTTTTCCCTGTTGTTTGACCTCCAACAGATTAAACAGGATATGATGGAAATGAAAAAGGGACAGCTACAAGTCAATATGAGAATTGGGAAGATGGAGTAGCAACTACTCAATCTGCAGCAAGTTGAGATGCTAGGGTCAACTGCAAAAGACCCTGCACCTATTGATTCATCAGATGGTTAACTTCTTTTCAAGTTATTTTTTGTATTTGTTTTGAGGATATTAAAATTACTCTATATTTTATATGTAATTTCTATGGACATATTAAAGGATTATTAGTTGTCAGTATAAGGAAAAAACAATACCTATTTTTGTTGGCTTATAACTCTTTAAGGTGGCCAACAGACCTAGCTTCCTTCGGGCAGGTTGAGGCTACCAAACATTGCATAATTTTTATAGCAACTTGCTCTTTACAAAATAGAAAATAGACAGGTCCTACGAAATTTACAGAAAAAGAAAAGAAAAGGGATTAAAAATGTTGAATGATGGAAAATGGGAATAATAAGGATGTAGCCAATTACAAATTGTTTATAGTTTCAAGAAGAAAACATTTCAAGTAAGTGAAAATTTTATTTTAGATGAAAATTCAAGTTTTGTATTTATGGTTGAATTATTGCAACACATAAGTTAACTCGTGTCATGAATATTGTTTATGTGCTCACACTATCAGTGTGTGTGCGTGTGTGTGTTTTTGGGGTGAGATAGAGATATAGATGGAGGGGAGAAGAGAGCTGCAAAGACAGAGTGGGGAGGAATAGATATAGATATGGAGAGAGAAGTGTGTGTGTGTGTGAGAGAGAGAGAGAGAGGGAGAGAGTGTATGTTTGGGGGGTGAGATAGAGAGATAGAGAGATAAAGAAGAAGAGACAATGGGAGGTAGAGATATAGATGGAGGGGGAAGAGATGTGCTTACACTGAAATCAATGTGCACTATTAATCTAATTACTTTGAAATTAATGTACATAATACATCTATTTGCATCAAATCAGAAATCAAAATATACGCTGAAATCAATGCATCAAGTGAAACAATCAAAGAAAAAAAATTATACACTAAAATCAATGCATCTTCTGCAAAAAATCAAATAGGATTACAAAGAAAAATCTACACTAAATTCAATTCATATATTGCAAGCAATCAAGTAGGATTAGAAATCAATATCTACGTTGAAACCAATGCATAGAGGGGAGAAGAGAGATGAAAATACAGGGTGGGGTGGAAGAGATATAGATATGAAGAGAGAAGTGTTAGAGAGAGAGAGAAGGAGAAGAGAAAGAGGGGGGGTATAAAATGGAGGGAAAGAGAGGGAGAGAGATAGATATATATGGAGAGAGTGTGTGTATGTTTTGGGGGTGAGATGGAGAGATAAAGAAGGAGATACAATGGGAGATAGTGATATAGATGGAGGGGGCATAGATGTGCTTACACTGAAATTAATACATATTATTAATATAATTACTTTGAAACTAATGCACTTCATACATCTAGTTGCATCAAATCATAAATAAACATCTACACTGAAATCAATGCATCTAGTGAAAACAATAAAATAGGTTTAGAAAGAAAAATATACATTAAATTCAATGCATCTATTGCAAGCAATCAAATAGGATTAGAAATCAATCTCTACACTAAAACCAATGGATCCCATGCAAGCAATCAAATAGGAGTAGAAGTCAACATTTTCACTAGAATCAAGGCATCTAGTGTAAGGTATTAAATACGATTAGAAATCAATGTGTCTAGTGTAAGGTATTAAATAGGATTATAAATCGACATCTACACTAAAAACAGTGCATCTAGTGAAAGTGATCAAATACATTTAGAAATCAATATCTACACTGAAATCAATGCATCTAGTGCAATCAATCAAATAGGAGTAAAAATCAACATCTAACTAAAATAAATGCATCTAGTGTAAGGTATTAAATAGGATAAAAATTGGGATCTACATTGAAATCAATGCATTTAGTGAAAGTGATCAATTTGGATTAGAAATCAACTACTACACTCAAATCAATACATATATTTTAGTGAAAAACCAAAATATTCATGACTTCCTAGATATAAATTCTATGTCTATATGTGTCTTTGTGTCCACCTTCCATTCTGTGTCTATCTCCCTCCCTCTCTCCTTCTCTCTCTCCGCCTCCCTCTCTCTCTGGTCTCTCTCTCACCACCTCTCCCTCCCTTTCTCTATCTTTATCTTCTTCCCTCTCCCCCCTCCCATCTATATCTATACCTCCCTCCATCCCTCCTTATTTTTTTCTCTATCCCATACTCTGAAACACATGGCATGATCTACCCCTCTCTCTCTCTCTCTCATTTTATTTGTCTCTCTCTTCTTCTCTCTTTCCCCTAAGTCTCTATCTCTATCTCTCTCCTAGCCCCCAAGCATTTACACTATCTCTCCATATATATCTATATATTTATATCTCTCTCTGCCTCCCTCCCTCCCTCCCTATTCCTCTCCCTCTCTCTCTCTCTCTCACCGTCTTCCTCTCCCACTCTCTCTCTCCCTCCCTCTTCCTCTCTCTCTCTCTCTTTGTCTCTCTTCCTCTTCTCCCTCCATATATCTCTCTTCTCCTCCCTCTCTCTCTTTTCCTCTCTCTTATTCCCTCTCTCCCCCTTCCATCTATATCTCTATCTCCCTTTGTCTCTCCTTATCACCCCAAAAACACACACACTCTCTTTCCAGAAATATATATATATATATATATATATATATATATCCCTCCCTCTTCCTCTCCTTCTCTCTCTCTTCCTCTTCTCTCTCTTTTCCCCTTCTCCCTTGTCACTCCCACTCCTTCTACAACTTTCTCTCCCTGTCTTTCTTCCCCTTCCAACTCCATCTATCTTCTCCTCTCTCTCTCCTCTCTCTCACTTTCTCATCCACCTCCCTCTATCTCTCCCTCCCATCACACACCAATGATATAATATAATGTTTAGATCTTTCCACGATTTAGATTGAGAGATATACGTATATTGGCTTCACCTAAATAAAACAAAATATAGGTATATCTCTCAATCTTATTTGATTTCCATTACAAATATAGTTTGTCAACTTTACCTTTCCATTACAAATATATTGAGCTGACATTAAAAAACTTTACAAACTTTCTTACATTACATCTATGCATTAATATGAATATTAGATAATAATATTATTTTGTCCCATAGTATTTTTCCCATAGGCTTCACCTAAATAAAACATCATTTTTGAGTGTCCTTTAATATAAATATGATTATGGAGTAAATATAAAATATGGTATTTGACCCATGGTATTTAGCCCATGGTATTTTTAATAATCTGTTCCATGGTATTAATAATAATTTGTTCCATGGTATTTGGCCCATAGGCCTCACCTAAATAAAACTTCTTTTTTGAGTTTTCTTCAATATATAAGGAGGTTTATGGAGTAAATATAAAAATGGGTTTTATTTATTTACCATACCTCATGAATAAGTATAAAAATAGGTTTTACTTATTTACCATACCTCTGGTCTTTTTATATTTTTATTTATTTACCACACCTTTTTGAGTGTTTGTAAATATAACTTTGGGCTATAAGGTAGGGATAATTATTACAAATTTATTGCTTACAATTACATTACGTCTACACATATACCCTATATATTCAACCCACATTACAAAAGTTTACAAACTTTCTTACATTACATCTACACATATACCCTATATATTGAACCAACATTACAAAAGTTTACAAACTTTCTTACATTACATACACATCTACCCTATACTCGGATCAATAATGTTTTTTTTACATGCTATTAATAATAATTTATTCCATGGTATTTGGGCCATACACTTCATATATAATTAGATGTTGATTTCTAATCCTATTTGATATATTTTTATTTATATACCTTACCTATTTATACCTCTTTTATAAATATGGTATTTGTCCCATGGTATTTGGCTGATAAGCTTCAGCTAAATAAAACCTATTTTTTTATTTTTGTAAATATAGAGGTTTATGGAGTAAATATTAAAAAAAAAGGTTTTATTTATTTACCATACCTCTAATTTATTTATATTTTTATTTATTTACCATATATTTTTTAGTGTTCGTACACCTCTTCATATTTTGGTAAATTTAATTTTTAATGAATTTTTAATTGCTTATTTATATGGTTTTCTAAATTATTATTTAAGCCGACATTATTGAGATTTTATTTTTAAAATTTTCTTTAGTTTTTGTTATTTTGGCTTCTGACATACTTACACATGTCATACTGTGCTGGGTCATATTGGGATGATGTCTTTTTGCATGCTATTAATAATAATTTATTCCATAGTATTTAGGCAATAGACTTCATATATAATTAGATGTTGATTTCTATCCTACTTGATATATTTTTATTTATCTACCTTACCTATTTATACCTCTTTTATTTTAATTTGTTTACCATACCTCTCTTATAAATATGGTATTTATCCCATGGTATTTGGCTATAAGCTTTAGCTAAATAAAACCTCTTTTTTTTATTTTTGTAAATATAGAGGTTTATGGAGTAAATATAAAAAAAAGGGTTTTATTTATTTACCATAAGTTTAGTTTATTTACCATGCGTCTAGTTTATTTATATTTTTATTTATTTACCATATATATTTTTAGTGTTCATAGACCTCTTCATATTTTGATAAATTTATTTTTTAATGAATTTTTAATTGTTTATTTATATGGTTTTCTAAATTATTCTTTAAGATGACATTATTGAGATTTTATTTTTAATTTTATTTTTAGTTTTTGTTATTTTGTCTTCCGACATACTTACACATCTGGGTCATACTGGGCTGTAGAATGCGCCTCTTGGCGCAATAAAATAAATAATTATGTATTATGGTTTTCTGTATTTATTTGTTCATGAAAATAATATAAAAGATAAATAATTGAAATAAAATATTTAAAAAACAATTACTTTGAATTTTTTGTATTTATGGTGCAAATATACATAAGTGAATTTTAGTTTTACATGTAAATATGAGAAACAAATAAAACAAATAAATATTATAAAATCAATATTTGTGAGTTTTGTTCTAATTTATATATTCATAAATTAGATATTTGTAAATTTTTTTTATGTTTATGGTGGCAATTCACATAAATAGATCCACTTGTACATGCCAACATGGCAAATACAAAGTTAGCTACCCTATTTTATAGAACTTGCCAATATAACATACACCACTTCTTTAAATATATTGTCATATACTCCACTACTAATAAGATCAATAAAATATATTCCACTTTAACACCACATAGTAATAATAGTGCTAACTTGTTCATCAAATACAAATATGGTAATATACTTAATTTTTAATATGATACATAAATATTTACATCACATAACATAACTTATAAGACAAAAAAAAGTTTTTCTTATTACATTGCATGTTGCATTTTTTCACAGCATGTAACACAAGGTCTTAAACATATCCTATGGCTGGATGCTTCTTTGCACCTCTCTCCACATGCTGCATTGCAATATGCATTAATCGATCCGATAAAAAATGAGTGATGCTAAGGATGAGAGATGACTTCATAGGAGAAAACGAAAACAGCAAGCAAGCCATAACAACACCAATAAAGACTAAAGATCCGCTTGGAATTCACAAAAAATACAAACACATCAAGAAGAAATTTCAGCAAGAATAAAGACTGAAGATGAGCCTGCGATTAAAAAGTAAAAGCTGCAGCCAGAAACGCCTAATATAAGCCTTCACTTCACAAAAGAATGTAGAAAGCAATAACGGAAACAACAATCTAATGATGCTAAAGCTGAAATAACAAATGCCTTAAACGAGCCTTCGACTTCAGAAGAGAATTTGAAAGCAACCGAGGAAACAACTACAGAGGATATCAATGATAAGCAAGGGCTGTGGCCATTGAATTTGAACAACCACCTTAGTAACAAAAGCAATAGAAACAACAAATAACCTAACAAGAAAAGCTGTGAATCCACAAGAACTTGAAGTCTCAATGAGGTTCGAATCGCTAAGAAAACGTTGAAGAACCATTAGCAGCGATAACCATAAATTGATAAGAAAATGTTGGTTCGAATTCACAAGAAACAGTTATAAAAGTTGGTTCAACAATTATGGAAAATATAGTCTCGTGAGTGCCTTTCAGAGAATTTACCTATGATCTTCAGGGGCCTCCTATTAATTCCATGTATCTGCAGCTAGAATCGGCAACAAAAAAAAGGTAGCCCTGTGTGATTAGTTAAATATGTGTAAAGACCAGCCTCCTAATTATATCTATGAAATAGCGGTAGAGATATTATCACCCCATCTGTTGTTGAAGCTTCAATATCAATGTATTTGGCACACATCTGCGGATTCATTAATCAACTCTGAGTTAATCTTACAACTATATTTCCAGGTATCAGATGTGAAAGCATCAACTGCAGCAGATATTTGTTTCAGAGCAGAAAGACTTACATTAATGAACATTTAGATGCAAGCGCCAATTAAAAAGTTATAAAAGAAGACTTCTGACCGGAACAACCAGTACTATCATCAGAAGATATAAAAGAGAGAAACAGCGTTTAGAAGCCATGAGAACAGCTTACACTGAAGAGTAATTATAATAAATATTCCAATAATGAGATTATATATACCAATAATGAAATCTCAGATAGAGAATACCTATCTTCTTCTCACTCTGCAATGCAATAAGATGCAGGAAGCTCTCCTTATAGGGAGCAGAAACGATGGAAAATGCCATATCTTGTAAGTTGCGTTATTGCTTTGCACTGTGAGATGAATCTAGGTCATTGCCAACGGGCTCTAGGTTATCCGCTGTGAGTTGGATTTAGGCAATTGCCATCTGGGTATCTGCATTGCATTGTAGGCTGGGGCCAAATCATTGACAACTTGCATATCATTGTTTCATTGTAATTAAAAGCATCTTCCTGGTCATATCTTGTAAGTTGCGTTATTGCTTTGCACTGTAAGATGAATGTAGATCATTGCCAACTGGGTCTAGGTTATTCGCTGTGAGTTGGATTTAGGAAATTGCCATCTGGGTATCTATATTGCATTGTAGGCTGGTGCCAGATCATTGACAACTCGCATATCATTCATTCATTGTAATGAAAAGCATCTTTTTGGTGCGGTAAGAAATATAAGTTTGAAATATTTTGTCATGTGGATATACATTAGGGAAGGGAATTGAACTTGTAAGGAATGCCATGACAATTTGCTTTTTAAATTTAATTAAAATCTACTAACATAAATAAACTTTAATAATTAAATATTAACATAAAAATATTTAATATATACTTTTGAGCGTTAATTTAATTATTCTAATTCCTATCCCAAAAAAAATTGCAAATAAAATGTGACAAGATTCATTTTTGTAAAATTAATTTTGTATGGAAAAATAGGCTTAATATATGACTTTTGAACTCCATTTCACCAAATTTATGTTACTATTCTTTTGCAGTATTCTTACCTTTTTTAGGTTTTTGCTTCATTTTTTCTACAATACAATGCTGAATTCATTGACGTACCAAAAATACATATAAAACAACCAGAAATCAAAATCTGAAAGAAGATATTTTTTTAAGATATAAAGAAAGGATTTAAAATAACACAAGCAATCATGGTTTATAAAATAAATAAATTGCACCCTTTTCTTTTCAATCAAGTGAACCTCTCTCGAATGAAGAAGATTTTTTG
>CM076570.1:1399823540-1400017354 GCA_034641835.2 Pinus albicaulis
CTGGATGGATCCACCAGATTACCTCGTTGAACCCTTGGTTAAACTCAGAGGGGGTGGGGGGGGGGGGGGCGTGGAGGGGTCGAATTGCTGCATTAAATACAAAATATCAACACATAATCATCATGCACATAGATTTCTAAATGTGATATAAGTGGAAAACCATACGAAAGAAAACCACATATTATTATTGTTGTGATGCAAAGGCAAGCTCCAACTCCCTCTCACCACTGATTTTCTACAGGCTCCAACCTACAGGAGCCTACTACCTCAATTCTGCAAGCTACAACTTGCAAGGAAGCTCCAACTCCCATCTATTTTCTGCAAGCTACAACCTACAGGAGGCTCCTACCTTAGCTAGCTCCAATTGGACATCTATCAAGCTACAACTTGATATGGAAGCACCAACTTCCTCACACTACTATGAAAACACATGTTGATTTACCTGGATATCAGCTCTGTTATATTCCTTCTTCACTGTTGTCCTCCACCCTTCATATCTACCTTATAATATCTCTGGAACTTCACAACTTCTTTGTCTGCCTCTTCTTCTTCTTACTCTCTCTCACTCCTTTCTCCATTCTCTCTTCCTCATGCATATGCCGGTAACATTATTTATAGGGATCACTACATAACTGTTTGAATTCCACAGGGAATTCGAAATGAACAGGTATGACTCTTTGCCTTCCACCTTCTTATTTTCTCGCTCAGCATATTTAGGTTGTTACAACAATATATACAATTATTACAATATCAAATTGGAGTTTTTCTTTGCCTGCGGAGACTTGCCTTTACATCACAAACAATAGAAATTCAATAATACATTTATAGTTACAATCAAACATTTCAATTCAACCCTTTCGGCCTCTTGCTTTTCTGTTTATTTTGTCTTCTCTGCCTGCTATTGTATTTCTAACTGTTTTGCACAGGAACGGGTCCTTTTAACTGCGTGAGCCTTTCCTTGCCGTGATCAACCTTCACCGATCTTCTAAACACATGATTCTGCCTTTTTCTCTGTGTTGGGTCCTTATCCGAGCCTTTCTACCTGTGTTCATACTTTACTTTTTGTTTTCTGTTATATTCCTTCTTTTCTCTCCGAAACGATTTAACAAAGGAAATCCACATACTTCTGAACTTGAAATACTTTAGTTTTCAGCTTTGGTCTTCATCATGTCTGTTCTCTTTATCGCATTTCGGCGATTCTAGTTATCCATCTGCCTTCGTCCATCTGATCTCCTGATATGCGATGTGTGATGGGTCCCACTTGACTTTATCTCTTCTTCGCATTGCAACTTCTGTAACTTGCGAATTCTTATCACATACGCATCGCCGATTGCGATATGCGATATGCCGCCACGTGTCCCTTCGCATCGGCACATCGCATCGCAACTTCTATTACTTGTGAATTCTTATCACATACGCATCACCGATTGTGATATGCGATATGCTGCCACGTGTCCCTTCGCATCGGCACATCGCATCGCTTCTATCCATCGCATCGCAACTTTTCTCTTACAATCTTCACCCCTCCGATCTTGCGATTTGTGATACATGGGCCAGGTCCACGTCATCTCCATGTCATCGTGCCATGTTACCTTGCTACATCATCACCATTTCATTGCCACGTCATCCCCACGTCATCATATCGCACTTCGCATTTTCTGTGACCACTGTGTTTGTGCGATTTTTCTCCTGCCCCGATTGCGATATGCGATCATATCGCATCACATTCATCAAACTCGCTTCCGATTTATGATCTAATTGATTTATTTAATAAAAATGCACCACAGAAGCTAAAAGTCCCTTTTCCCTTTCATAACATTATAATCCAATTTTATAATATTCGGAAGCAAAATCCCCTTTTTAGCCTTCGGAACAATATGACTCACTTTAACCCAATGTTTTAAACCCTTTCAGAATGAATATCAGAACCTTCAGAAATGTTTAATTTACTTTTAAAAAAGGTTAAAACTCCCTCGGTAGTGTATTTCTGAACTTCCACCACTTTAATAAAACTCCATTGAAATATCATTAATCCTTTGGAAATATTAAAAACCTTCGGAATCTTTAGACCTTCGGAAATAATTCCGGACTTCAAACCCTTAATAAAACTTCATTGCATACACTATCGGGTCCATACCTTATTTCACTGTGCCTCTCCATAATATTTCCAGAGCTTAAAATTTATGTTATAAGGTTAACATAATACTTTATAACTTACCCTTTCCTCCTATCAACAGGCCACACATATGTCGAGGCATGCTTGCACGTTAAATCATATATGACCCACAATTTACCAAAAGAACATATGCTCATACATCCGACGGCTAACACCTCATCGTGCTCCAACTCACCAATCCAATGGCTATCGCATAACTAAGATGTATGAAATTTAACATACCTTGTTTTAAACCCCGTGCAATTACCAACGCGAACACCGTCGGATCTCCCACAGATTTAATCGGACGACAATTGCGTTCATTCCACCTCCGTAGATTATCAACCAAAAGTGACGCGAAATGGGTGGTATTGCACTCGTGATGTGTCGCAATATCATTCAACCGTGTTCGAAATGAATAAAACCTCTCATATGCCAAAAGTGGCGTGACAATAGTGTATGGTTTCTCTAAAAAAGCTTTTCCTTCAAACTTTGTTTTAAATCGCATTCAAACACAGATTTTCACTAGTTCTTCGTTTAACTTTAATTTCTCATGAAAAACCTCCTTTTCATTGCATAACTCAATAAACAGAGACTGATTATCATTGTGTTCTTAACCAAAGAACTAGAGTTCTAATTTTCTTCCGAACCCTTATTACATAGGTTAACAACTCTCGATGCTACACAGAAAACCATAAATCAATGAATTTCCAAAGGGATAAAAACCTCCTTTCTTCTGCGTAACTCAATAATCATAAATAGATTAACACTGCCTGATATCACGAAAACAAACCAGAATTCTCTGCAAAATGTATAATCAAATGGATTTCAGAGAGGTGAATCCCTCTGCCACTTTACATTCTTTCTTTGCAACCATTTCATCTGAATCTGATCTTCTCCCTTGTCATGGTGCTGCTCCTTTGTGCTCCTTTTCCATCAATGAAAATATTTCCAACAGTCTCCCCCTTTGGCATTGATGGCAATACTCCAAAGCCTCCTCTAGGACTTCCTCTACTTGCTTTTCTGAAGACCCTTTCATTTTTGCTTGCTTTTCCTCCCCCTTTGATATCAATGACAAAGGGTTGCACATTTCCCAATGTAGTTTCGATTTTTTCATTTCCTCTGATCTTGAGGACCTGTTCCATGCACTGCTCCATTGTTCTAGATCTTTTATTACAATTTATTGACTGCTCTCCCCCTGGAGTGATGCTTTCTTGTCTGATATTGACTATCACTTGTCTTCTGCACTAATCCCATTTCTTGTCTGCATCCCTTATTATCATTTTTGTTTTGTTTTTTTGTGTGTTTTTTTTTTCAATCATATCAAAGAGTAACATATGCAAACACTACCCCTAGTGTGTCTCTTAGATATTCAAATGGTTCTTTAGCAAGAGGTTTTGTTAATATGTCTGTTGTTTGTTCCTTAGTTGGTACATATTCCAACTTCACTAATTTTTGTGCTACTTGTTCTCTGAGAAAGTGGTACTTTATTGGGATGTGCTTTGTTTTTTAGTGAAGTACAGGATTTTTTGATATACTTATTGCACTTGTATTGTCACATTTGATAGAAATAGGTTCAGCAATGCTTACCTTCATGTCTTGGAGAGTTTGTTTCATCCACATTACTTGTGTGCAACTTGTTGCTGCTACTATGTATTATGTTTCTGCTGTAGATAGAGAGATAGAAGTTTACTTCTTGCTTAGCCATGCCACTAGATTTTTTCCCAAATAGAATGTACCTCCACTTGTGCTTTTCCTATAATCCACACAGCTGGCCCAATCTGCATCTGTGTATGCTGTCAATGTGAAATTTTTTACTTTTGGATACCATAGGCCATAATGTGAAGTACCTTGTAGATATCTAAATATTCTCTTGATTTCTAGTAAATGATTTTGTTTTGGTGCTGCTTGATATCTTGCCACAAGTCCTACTGCCAACATAATGTCTAGTCTAGAATCTGTTAGGTATAGCAGACTTCTTATCATGGATCTGTAAATTTTTTGATCTACATCAGTTGATCCGTCATTAGCACATAGTTTGCATCCAGTGATCATGGGAGTTGTCACGGGTTTTCAGTCTTCCATTTGAAATCTTTTCAACATTTCTTTTAAGTGTTTTTCTTGCGAAATGAATATTCCTGTGTTTTTTTGTTGAATTTGAAGTCCTAAATAGAAGGTGAGCTCTCCAATCATAAACATCTCAAATTCTGATTTCATTTCTTCAGCAAATCCTTTTTCTAACTCATATTTGTTGCTACCAAACATGATGTCATCTACATACACTACTACAATCAAGAGTTCATTTTCATTAGCCTTTATGTACAAATTGTTGTCTACTCCTCCTTTCTTGAATACTTGTTTTTGTAAGTATTTGTCCAGCCTTGAATACCATGCACGGGGAGCTTGTTTCATACCATATAAGGCTTTCTTTAATTTGCAAACATAGTCATGTTTATCTCTTAATGAGAATCCTTCAAGTTGTTCCATGTATACTTCTTCCTCTAGATCTCCATTCAGGAAGGTAGACTTCACATCCATTTGAAATACCTTGAAATCATGATAGCATGCAAAGCCAAAAAAATTCTGATTGCTTCCATTCTGGCTACAGGGGCAAAGGCTTCATCAAAATCAAGACCTTCAATTTGTGAATATCCCTTGCATACAAGTCTGGATTTATTTCTGATTACCTGCCCTTGTTCATTCATCTTATTCTTGAATATCCATTTTGTGCCAATGACATTTTTCCCAGTGGGTCTTGGAATTAATTCCCAGGTATTGTTCTTCTCAATTTGGTCTAGTTCTTCATTCATAGCATTTACCCAGTTTTTTTCATTGCTGGCTTCTTCGAACTTCTTTGGCTCTATTTGAGATAGCATGGCCAGGTATACTTCTTCTGTCTATTTAGCAAGTTGTCTTCTTGTCTGGACTCCCACACTCTTGTCCCCAATGATTTGATCTTCTGGATGGTTATTTTGAGTGCGTCTTGAGGGACCTTTTGAGTTTGATTCAGTATCTTCTGTTGTTTTTCTCAGTTCGTAATTATCTTGGTTCTCATCTTCATGATCATCTGGAGGATTGTTGCATCTTGTGCTTCTTGTTTCGTTTGGTAGATCTTCATCAAATATTACATCAATGCTTTCCACAATTTTGTGTAGTATTTTGTTGTAGCACCTGTAACCCTTACTCTTGGATGTATATCGTAAAAATATTCCTTCATCAGCTCTTGAATCAAATTTCCCAAGTTTTTCATCATTATTTTTTGTGAAACACTTGCTTCCAAATACTCTAAAGTGCTTGATTGATGCTAGTTTACCATGCCATAATTCGTAAGGAGTCTTATCACCATTTGGTCTTAGATGAGCTTTGTTAAGAATATGAACAACAGTGTGTACTGCTTCTGCCCAATAGGTTTGGGGAATGTTACTTTCTTGCATCATGGCTCTTGCAATCTGTTGTACTGACCTGTTTTGTCTTTCTACCACTCCATTCTGTTGAGGTGTACCTGCAATTGTAAATTGTTGTTTTATCCCATTTTCATTGCATAGTTCTGCAAAATCATAGTTTGTGAATTCACCTCCTCTGTCTGATCTAATGCATTTTATCTTGCATCCTGTTTGATTTTCTGCTAATGCCTTGAATATCTTGAATTTCTCAATTGATTCAGATTTATATTTGAGAAATGCCACCCACGTCATTCTGGAAAAATCATCTATTATCAGCATGAAATAAGATTCTCCACTTGGTGCTTTAGTTCTTGAAGGTCCACACAGGTCCATGTGTACAAGATGAAGTGGCCTACTTGTTGATAGTTCATATTTGGTCTTGAAATATGTGCGGGTATGTTTTCCCAATTGGCAAGATTTACATATCGTATTTGAAGGATTCTTTATTGCTGACATATCTCTGACTGCATTCTTCTTGCTCAGACTGATGATGTGGTCAAAGTTTAGGTGTCCCAGTCTTTTATGCCATAACCATGATTCATCAAGTTTGCTTATATGGCATGCTTCATTCCCTTCTTCTACTATATAAACAATACTTTCTATTCTAACACCTTTGATCAAGGTCTTTCCTGTGGTGCTTAATCTTACCTCACAATCTTGGGCTTTGAAAAGGACCTCACAGCCTTTATCACACATTTGAATAACACTTAGCAGATTGGCTTTCAGCCCATCCACAAATAGTACATCTTGAGCCTTTCCTCTTCCATTATTCAGACTGACTGAGCCTTTTCCTTTGATTGTCCCTACTTTATCATTGCTGAATGTTACATTTCCAGATTTCTTTTCATCAAAGGTTACAAACTTTCTTCTATCTCCAGTCATATGCTTTGAGCATCCACTGTCCAAATACCATTGGATTTTCTGATCTTAGGCTATTAGAGCCAGGTCACACTTATTCAACTTCTTTTTCCACTGCAGGCAACTATTTGTTTGGCACCTTTTCTGAGAATATGGACTACATTCTTTGAGAGGACATTTGGAAGACATGTGTCCGATTTTATGGCATACAAAGCATTTGATTATATTTTTAAATGGATTATGTGTACAAGTGAACTTTTCATTGTTCATAAAAATTCTTGGGGTTTTGAACATTAGTCTTTCTCCATATGTTCTGCACTTCATGGCTCTATGGCCGAACCCCTTACAGCGAAAACAATACCCATGGAAACGATTAGTGTACCTGGTGAAGGGTTGTCCTCTCCATTTGTTTTCTTGAGGTAGTCTTTTCAATTTCTGCATCTTTTGCTGGTTGAAATCGATTATATTTTTTTGACAGTATGCAACAATATGTCCCAGCTTGTGGTAGACAAAACAAGTGATATTTCTCATAGGAGGAAAAAACCTCTTTTGACAGCTTCTGAATTTATTCAATTCATATTCAGGATTGTAAGAGCCTTTTTCAGCTAACAGTTTCTTCATTTCGTTCTTTGTCTCTTGATGTTGCTGCTTGTTTCTGTTTGTTTCATCACACATCAGGTTCTTACTGGATTCTTCTTCTGTGGTTCCTTTTTGAGTTGTTTCATTATCCTTTACAGCTTTTACAAAAATGATATTGTTGTTATCTTCTACCTTAGACGTACTGGTTTCTCCTTCATATCCTATCCTAGCCTTTATGAGAGGAGACCTTTGAGCATTTAGAATCATGTCCAATTTTTCAGTGCTTGTCATTCGAGGAGTGTTCATTGACAATTCCCTTTGGGTTTTTTCTATTTTCCTTCTCAGCCATACCACTTCTTCTTCAAATTTCTCTTACTCCTGATGTTTATCTTTAATTTTCTTTAGCAGAGTGTCTTCCACCTTCTTAGCTTCTTCAAGTTCTACTTTCAAATGAACGAGGTCTTCTAAATTTGATACTTCTTTTACATATTTGAGGAGAATGTATTTTTTTTTCTGCACTTGAGTTTAATTCTGTCTATTTTCTCCAGGGCACTTCTTAGCTCCCCCTCAAGATCTACCTCACCTTCTTCCTCATCTTCTAGAAGGAATCCTTCAGACTCTTCCTTGGAAATCAACACAAATTCAGAGGTTCCGTCTTCATTTGATGATTCATCTGAGTTTTCAGATGCACTGCTATCTTGCTGAACATAAAATGTTCTTCTATTGAATCTCTTCCCTTTCTGCCAGTTATTTTTTTTGGTTTTCTCTGTCTCTTGAGTCTGATTCTTTGTTTTCTTAAGAGCACACTTAGATGCATAGTGCCCAACTCTTCCATAGTTAAAGCATTTAAATGGAAGTTTACCTTTATACTTGCCTAAGCCTCTATCCAATCTTCTAACAAATTTGGCCTCTTCTTCATCAGAGCAGGAGCATGTACCTTATTTTTCTTCTTTGCTCTTCTCTGTCTTAAAGGCTGCCTCCCTCACATTTCACTTCCTCTGTGGAAGTCTCATCTCATAGGCTGTTAAGTTTCTAAGTAATTGGTTCATGGTCAATGTTTCCCAATCAGCTGTTTCCTCTATGGTAGAAACCTTGGGGTTAAACCTGGATGGTAAAGATCTCAATATCTTTTGTACAATTACACATTCTCTAATGGTTTCTCCTAGAGATTTCATGTTATTTACGATTTCTGCAACCCTTAAGAATAAACTGGCAACATCTTCTTCTTCATTCATTTTTATATTTTCAAATTGAGCTCTATAGACTTGCAACTTGGTAGCCTCCACCTTTTTATCTCCTTCATGGATACTTTCTAATGTATCCCATATTTCTTTGGTAGTCTTGTTGTGCATTACTTTGATAAATTAAGCCTCACACAAACCACTTAAGAGAGCATTCATGGCTTTTGCATTAGCTACAAAATCTAGTTTGGCATCTTTCTCTGAGTCAGACTCCTTTGGGGCATATCCCAATTCCACAGCAGCCCAAACTTCTATTCCTAGAGACATTATGTATGTCCTCATTCTAATTTTCTAGAAGGCATAATTTGCACCAGTGAACAAAGGGGCTTTATTTTTTGAGCATACTTCTAGACTAGCCATCTTGGGGACCTAGGATCTCCTTCCAATTGTTAAAATGATACAGAAAGAACTCCCTCTGATACCAATTGTTGAACCCCTGGTTAAACTGAGAGGGGGGGGGTGAAACAGTTTAATGCAGTCATGGTCTTGTAAAACTTTATTTTACACTTATTTACATCTTCATTTTGTGATCAACTTAATACTCAATTGAACAAAAATCTTAATAAGTGAGAAACAGGTATTAAGCAAATTAAATACAGAATATCAACACATAATCATCATTCACATGGACAACAAATATAAGTGGAAACCCATAAGGGAGAAAACCACATCTTATTATTGTTGTGATGCAAAGGCAAGCTCCAACTCCCTCTCACCACTGATTTTCTGCAGGCTCCAACCTACATGAGGCTAATACCTCAATTCTGCAAGCTACAACTTGCAAGGAAGTTCCAACTCCCATATATTTTCTATAGGCTACAACCTATAGGAGGCTCCTACCTCAGCCAACTCCAACTAGACATCTATCAAGCTAAAACTTGATATGGAAGCACCAACTTATTCACACTACTATGAGAACACATGTTGATTTACCTAGATATCAGCTCTGTTATATTCCTTCTTCACTGCTATCCTCCACCCTTCATATCTGCCTTATACTATATCTGGAATTCACAGCTTCTCTGTCTGCCCATTCTTCTTCTTACTCTCTCTCACTCCTTTCTCCATTCTCTCTTCCTCATGCATATGCTGGTAACATTATTTATAGGGATCACCACATAACTATTTGCATTCCACAAGGAATTCGAAATGAACAAGTATGACTCTTTGCCTTCCACCTTCTTATTTTCTCGCTCAGCATATTTAGGTTGTTACAACAATATATACAATTATTACAATATCAAATTTGAGTTTTTCTTTGCCTACAGAGACTTGCCTTTACATCACAAACAATAGAAATTCAATAATACATTTACAGTTACAATCAAACATTTCAATTCAACCCTTTCGACCTCTTGCTTTTCTGTTTATTATGTCTTCTCTGCTTACTATTGTATTTCTAACTGTTTTGCACAGGAATGGGTCCTTTTAACTGCGCGAGCCTTTCCTTGCCGTGATCAACCTTCACCAATCTTCTAAACACATGACGTTGCCTTTTTCTCTGTGTCGGGTCCTTATCTGAGCCTTTCTACCTGCATTCATACTTTCCTTTTTGTTTTCCGTTATATTCCTCCTTTTCTCTCCGAAACGATTTAACAAAGGAAATCCACATACTTCCAGACTTGAAATACTTTAGTTTTCAGCTTTGGTCTTCATCACGTCCATTCTCTTTATCGCATTTCGACGATTCCATTTATCCATGTGCCTTCGTCCATCTGATCTCCTGATATGCGATGTGCGATGGGTCCCACTTGAATTTATCTCTTCTTCACATTGCAACTTCTATAACTTTCGAATTCTTATCACATACGCATCGCCAATTGTGATATGTGATATGCCGCCACGTGTCCCTTTGCATCAGCACATCGCACGTTTCTATCCATCACATCGAAATTTCTATTACTTGCGAATTATTATCACATATGCATCGCCAATTACGCATATGCGATTTGCCGCCACGTGTCCTTCACATCGCACATCGCATTAAGTCCATCGCATCACAACTTTGCTCTTATGATCTTCACCCCTCCGATCTTGCGATTTGTGATATGTGGGCCAGGTCCACGTCATCTCCATGTCATCGTACCATGTCACCTTGCTATGTCATCACCACGTCACTTCCACGTCATCCCCACATCATCTTGATTTATTTGCAATTTGTGGGGTCATGTCCTTTGCTCATGTGCCACGTCACTTCCACGTCATCCCCACATCATCACATCGCACTTCGCATTTTCTGTGACCAATGTGTTTGTGCGATTTTTCTCCTGCCCCGATTGCGATATGGGATCATATTGCATCTCATTCATCGCACTTGCTTCTGATTTATGATCTGACTGAATTATTTAATAAAAATGCACCACGAGAGCTAAAAGTCCCTTTTCCCTTTCATAACATTATAATCCACTTTTATAATATTCAGAAGCAAAATCCCCTTTTTAGCCTTCGGAACAATATGACTCACTTTAACCCAATGTTTTAAACCCTTTCAGAATGAATATCAGAACCTTCGGAAATGTTTAATTTACTTTTAAAAAAGGTTAAAACTCCCACTTTAATAAAACTCCATTGAAATATCATTAATCCTTTGGAAATATTAAAAACCTTCGAAATATTTAAACCTTCGGAAATAATTCTGGACTTCAAACCTTAATAAAACTTCATTGCATACACTGTCAGGTCCATACCTTATTTCACTGTGCCTCTCCATAATATTTCCAGAGCTTAAAATTTATGTTATAAGGTTAACATAATACTTTATAACTTACCCTTTCCGCCTATCAACAGGCCACACATATGTCGAGGCATGATTTCACGTTAAATCATATATGGCCCACAATTTACCAAAAGAACATATGCTCATACATCCGACGGCTGACGCCTCATCGTGCTCCAACTCACCAATCCAACGGTTACCGCATAACTAAGATGTATGACATTTAACATACCTTGTTTTAAACCCCGCGCAATTACTGACGCGAACATCGTCGGATCTCCCACAGATCTAATCGGACAGCAATTGCGTTCATTCCACCTCCGTAGATTATCAACCAAAAGCGACGCGAAATGGGTGGTATTGCGCTCGTGACGCGTCGCAATATCATTTGATCGCATTCGACATGAATAAAACTGCTCATATGCCAAAAGCGAGCGACAAAAAGTGTATTATTTCTCTAAACCACTCTTTTACTTGCAACCTTTGTTTTAAATCACGTTCAAACACAGATTTTCACCATTTCTTCGTTTAACTTCAATTTCTCATGAAAACCTCCTTTTCATTGCATAACTCAATAAACAAAGACTGATTATCTCTGTGCTCTCAACCAAAGAACCAGAGTTCTAATTTTCTTCCGAACCCTTATTACAGAGGTTAATAACTCTCGATGCTACATAGAAAACCATAAATCAATGAATTTTCAAAGGGATAAAACCCTCCTTTCTGCTGCGTAACTCAATAACCATAAATAAATTAACATTGCTCGATCTCAAGCAAACGAACCGTAATTTATAGAATGTATAATCAGTGGATTTCGTATAGACAACCCTCTACCACTTTACTTTTTCTCTCGCAACCATTTTATCTAAATCCGATCTCAAGCCCTTATCATGGTGCCGTTTTTTTGTGCTCCTTTTCCATCAATGACAATATTTCTCCAAATAAATTCACCACGGGGTTTTTATCCCGGGATCAATGTTAGAACTCCCCAGGCCAAGTTCTCAACCCAAACACAATAAGATATATAAAACCAGAATGCATCTAAATGCCTAGCTTGTCTCCCCTTTTATAGGCTTGATGGACTTTCTAGAGACCTTATTTTATTATTTTTCTCGGAAACCGACAACAAATACTATGAGCCAATACCATGGGAAAATACCGCGGTAAGTACCATGGATCAATTCTATCCACTTTGACTGGATCAAGAAAGGGAGTATTACATTCCTTGAGTTTTTTCTCTATAATTACCTTATTTTACCATTCTTTGAACATTATTGGGGTACTTTTCTTTCCCTAATATGACCCAATAAAATCCCTTACATCTTAGTACATCACCCACATGGGATATTCATGAGAAATAGTTCATACTAGTATTAAAAATATCATTTTTAAGTGTATATAATAAACTATGTAGGAAATATGCATTTGAAATATGAAACATACATTTTGGATGGAAAGCTCTCATTCGTTGCTTAAAAATTATGACATTGAAAACATATTTTAGATATAAAATTTATGCCTTTTCAAAAAAATGCTAAAAGGATGATCAAAGTGCTATGTTGTAGGTAGAAACTCATCCATGTGGTGATAGATGTACAATGATTTTTTTTAGTAAAAGAAAATAATGTTGTTTCTCTAAATTTTCCTATATGGTCACATTTACAAATAAATTACATATAAACCTATTTACTTTTATAAAATTAGCATACTGGCTTTTAATATGAAGTTACTATTTAAATTAAATTAAAAATGCATGAAAAAATTAACATAAAAAGGGAAGGTTGTTTTGCTGTGATTCAATTTTATAACTAGATTGAAATACATTCCCAATGACATGAATTTTTCCAAACTCTAACTTGAGAAAAAGGGGGACTTCAACTTCAATTTGACTAGTTTCTCGAATTCCCTAATGTAACACCCTCCTCCCACATCTTACCAAGCAATCGGCACACCCGGTTAAACATGTGACGAGAGGCTACTATGATTTGATTCAACTCCCCATGTAAATTTAAGGCAGTGGAATTACCGATCCATTCTAGGATTTTAGCATCACAGTAATCAACTGGTAGGGCTAATAGACGAACCCATCCTAGAGCTATGAGAAATTGATCCCAATCTAGACTGTAGCATTCCTCCCTTTATGTCATAAAGATGTGTTGATTGTAGTAAAAGTATGGATTGTTTTCGAAGATTCTCTCCTTGCCTTGCAAATTAGAAAAAGTCACTGTAAAAAACCTCATGCTCCAAACTTCAGATCTATATGGCCCTTTGACTGGAATTTTTGTTCAATCCATTTATTAGGTCCTTTAATGTGGGCCAAATGTCAATAAACTTACAAATTAGGGCATGGTCTTTCATGTAACTGTGATAATTTTCCAGTTTGTTGAATGGGATCACAAACTAGGGTTTCTAGGAGCTCTTGGAAGGCACTTCCCTCATATTCTTGCTTGGCATTGGGATCCTAGTACAAGGCTTGTGTTAGGGCTGATGCCCTCTTGAGAACCTAATGGAATACTTCTTTTGATTCACGTTTCACTACACTTTGATAGAAGGAGATCGCTCCCTCATTCTAGGGCACTCAGTTCCCTATCGATCCATGGTTTGAGAGCCTCCGATAAAAATAATGATGTATAATTTAAAAAAAAAAAATTATAAAACATTTCATTATAGTTATAACAATTTAAAATAAATTTACATTTTTTTTAATTTTCATTATTTATTATTTAAATTTTGTTAATTTGAGATATTAGATGTACAAATGTTTTAATATCTTTAAATTTTTTGAAACATTTAATTTTTTTTTTATAATAAATAATTATGCTTTAAGACATTTTTTATTTGAAAACAACTTTCCTAGGTGCTACTCTCATTATTTTCTTTGTTATCATTGGATTAAATCTTTAGACGATTAAAATGTTTTAGGCCATTAGATCCATACCTCCTAACTAACTAACTACCTAACTACAACTCACCAAGCCCTATTAGTGTTTTAGTGTCTCTAATATCATCTTCTAACGGTCAAAACCAGCAAAGCAGAGCGTTAAACAGATCGCCAGACCAGACAGATATCAAGATCCACGTCCAGAGTCTAGCAAGATGATTTGTGAGCGTTTTCTGATGCTATGGAGGTTGTGGTGAACGGGCTAGATGTTGACATATAGACGCACACGTACATTTATTGTTTGTCTTGTCTAGTTTCCAAACCATGTTTCCATGCCTTTTCTATGTCCAGGATGGATAAGTTATGTAAGTTAATGCAGAAAGGTTTAATTCACTTAATGCAACATTCTATCTCTTCCTTCGAATCAATCTTATCGATCTCCAAAGCCGGATAATACTGCCTTTTTCTTTTGTGCAGTTGCAGGATTCACAAATCTTCAGAGAAGGAAATGAACGTGGTTGAGCTTTCGGGTTGAGCTTCCGGGGAAGGAAATGAATGCGGTTGAGTATTTTCTCACTGGTTCAAATATATGGAATGTGAGGTCATAGTCTTATATGATGTTAAATTGGTTAATCATTTAGTTTTTTTGTTTTTATATATATATATATATATAGGAAACACAGTGCACAGAAAATGTGAAATAGAGTAGTATTTTGATACTTTGTCTATCGAAGAGAGAAAGTAACCCAAATTTATACTCTTCTGGAAGTCAATTTCACGATCTCCAAATACTGTGTTTGTGCACTTTGCAGGATTAGCAAATATTTTACTTTTCTACTGGAACAACCATGTAAGTTTACAAAATATGTATCAAAATATATTGAGTTTACCACTGAAATAGAGTCTAAAAACAGAGTATTTTGATACTTTGTCTCTCGAAGTAACCTAAATTTATACTCTTCTGGAAATCAATTCCACGATCTCCAAAGACAGATAATACTCCCTTTTCTTTTGTGCAGTTGCAAGATGTGCAAAGCTCTTACTTTTCTTTTTCATGTTACTTTTCCAGTGGAACAACAATGTTAGTTTAGAAAATATGTATCAAAATATTGGATTTTACCACCGAAAGCTCTGCATTTTCACACTATCATTGTTATTATTATTGCATACTTCCTCGGCCATCGGCCTTGGCTGATTTCAGGTGGACAGATAGACACGATGAAATGAAAAAAGTAGATTCTTGTAAGATACCTCTGATCATGGCAATGGTAATTTCGTTACAATATTTATATAGAGAGATGAGTTTTTATAAATGGAAATATTTTTCCACGGTGGATATAGGGCGGACATATTTGGTGTTCTTAGAGGTGGGAAATTGGTCTTTTACACTCCATTTATAATTCTAAAAATGTATAAAAATATAAATAAAATTAAATTAAATAATAAAAAATATATACGTTTTTTAGTTTTTTTTCATATATGTGGAGATATAGGTTTTTATTATATCAAATACCATAGATTGATTTTAAGATTTTATTATAGGAAATACTATGAATTGATTTTATGTTTCATGTTATTGGTTTATAATTATGAATGGTAAATCTATCCTTAATTGTATTAAGGTTATCTTGAGTATTTTATGACTAAGTTAAGATTAAAAAAGAGTAAATATCTACTCCTAATGGGTGAATATTGTCGATTCAAGTACAATCTATCTAGCATAGATATAAATAAAGAGAATTTTTATTAATATAAATAGAGTTTGCTTCAAGTTTATCTACACATCCGAGCACTTTTTTCTTATCATATCTAAAACATAGTAGCAATTATTCACAACATAATATAGTTTACAAACAACATAATTAATTGTTGGGAGAATCCAACATAATTTAGCATACATTTGCTTCTTAGAAACAAAAATATTAAAACAAACAACATAACTATTGTTGGGAGAATCCATCTCTATGAGGGTGGGGGCTTGCTTGTCTTTTTCAATGACTTGGACTTGGAAGTTTGATAGTTTCTTGGCTAATAGTAAAAATTTAACTTTACCGTCTCATTTTTTTTTTTTAATGTGTGTATTTAAACCTTTCTGCTTGTTTAAGAGTTTGTTAGGTGGCATAATCTCCATGAGGGGGATTAATGTGGTTGTTTTCTCAATTATCATTCAACATGGTGAAATTTTTATTTTACTAATATGTTAATTTATTATAGTAATGAGTGGAGGGAGGTTAAAAGACTAGAATTTCATTACTCTCATTATCCTCATAAGATGTGTGTATTTAAACCCTTCCACTTGTCTAAGAGTTTGTTAGGTGGCATAATCTCCATGAGGGGGATTAATGTGGTTGTTTTCTCAATTATCATTCAACATGGTGAAAATTTTATTTTATTAATATGTTAATTTATTTTTAAGTTCTAATCATATTTTCAATAAATTAAAAGGCTAGAAATTGAATATTATAATAAATATTTTGAAATTGTGATTTAATTAAAGTGCACACAAGATATTTTAAAAGAATCTACTTTTCATTTTTAACCCTCTTAATATCATATAAAGATAAATAACAAATTCTTTCTATTTAAAGTGTTTTAGGAATTATTTAAGGATATATTTCCGAGTCTTATCAAATTTAAATTATTTTAGAATTTTATTTCCCATTTTTTAATTAAATGTACGGTTAGAAACAAGATTCTTTTTAATTTGTTTTAGGATTCCCATTTTTTAATGAAATGTAGAAACAATATTATTTTTAATTTACTTTAGGGTTGAAATTTGAGTTATTTCCCATTTTTTAATCAATGTACTGTTAGAAACAAGATTCTTTTTAATTTGTTTTAGGATTCCCATTTTTTAATGAAATGTAGAAACAATATTCTTTTTAATTTATTTTAGGGTTGAAATTTGAGTTTACCACTTAAAGATGTTTATTAAATATTTTTATGATTGTTAATATATTTTTAAATATTTTTATTAGGTTTTATTTTATAGAGTAGTTAAACATAGTTATAATATTTTTATTATTATTTTTAAGATTTTATTTATATGTTTTTTTATTAATTAGTATAATTTTGTATTAAACATAATTATTGTTGGCAGAATGGGAGAATCCACATGAAGGTGGGGGATTTCTTGACAACTCTTCCTCTCAAGTTAGAGAAGAAAATACATACAACATTGAATGTTAGATGATTGAAGATTTGTGTGTCATCATATTAGTAGTTAGAAAAAATAGTTAGCCATCATTAAAAGTTAGAGAAAAAACAACATACAACCCTTCCTCTCAAGTTAGAGAAAAAACTACATACAACCCTACAAAATCTCAAAAATATTGTGTCACACATTAGTAAAGAAAAAATAGTTAGCCAAGATAAAAGTAGAGAAAACTACATACAACCCTTCCTCACAAGTTAGAGAAAACTAACAGACAATCTTTCCGTCAAGACTTCTACAAAATCTCAAAAATATTGTGTCTCGAATCTACAAACTCTCAAAACTCTCAATCTACAAACTCTCAAAACCCTACCTTTCGTGCGTAGTTGAAATTGGATTGTAAACTTATGTAAACTTAATGAAGTATTTTGGTGTGCATATTGAATTTATCTCACGATTGAATTTATACCTTAAAGGCTGCTTCCTTTGCAATAATATCTAGTAATAATAAATAAATTTAAATTAAAAAATTGTATTTAATCTAAATATACATCCAAAATTAACGATTATAATTTTAGTAGATATTGATTACAAAACCAAAAAAATTAAAATGTATTATAAATATTTCAAAGAAAATCTTAGCAAAAAGCATAACCATGGGAATGATACACGTTTATCCCATGATTGTTTTTTATTGATATAACAAAAAGTAACCAACTCAAATCTACAATGAACTTTTTAGAAAAATATAAATAATTTTACTAAAAAACATGAATACTGCTTTTTTATTATACAAAGTTTATAATATGTTATATAAGTTGGGAGCTAGTCCGATAGTATTGCGGCAGGTATAATTTATAGTAGGCAGCTAGATCATTTGTTCTATCAGCAATTTTATGATGAAATTTAAGAAAATATAAATAATTCTATTAAAATGTGTCAATAGAATTTTTTTTATTATAAAATGCTTAAAATACATTATTTAAATTGTAAGCTTGCTCGACAGTATTGCAGCATATGCAATTTACTGCGTGGATACCTGGGATGGTGAGAGCTCTAACTTCCCAACTTTCTGTCTGAAGTTTCTTGGATGACTTCACAAACTAAATTAATATTTTGGTGCAGTCAGAGCACGCTCATACATTAAAAAACATTATCTGGCTGGATATTTCCGTTTGAAGTTTCTTGGAAGACTTCATAAACTACATTAATACAGAGAAGATGTTTTTTCTTACAATGAATGAAATGCAAGTTGTCAATGGCCTGGCCCCAGGTTACAGTGGCCGGTATATACCCAGATGGCAGTTGTCTAAATCCAACTTACAGCGAATAACATAGGCCTAGTTGGCAATGGCCTAGATTCATCTGAGAGTGCAGAGCAATAACGCAACTTACCATGCATAGCGGATAACAAACTCGAAATTGGTGAATGGAAATGATGGAAGTTGTATTCACGTTGGCCCAAATGTGTTGGGATTCGTAAATGTATTAAAATTATGATAGAGTTCCACTTTACTGCACTTTAGGGGATTGATTATGGTCAATCATGCAATAGTAAAGCAGTACACAATCTGATCAATTGCTGACAAGGATGGCACTCACCGCCACGTTAATATTCTGATGAAAGCGCCCACAAGACGGTAGGAAGTTAGATTTGCCATCTCTTCTGCTCCCTATAAATAGAGAGCTCCCTGCACCTCATTGCATCGAAGAGTGAGAAGAAGATACGTAATTTATATCCGACCTTTCATTTTCATTTTCATTTGTATCTGAGTTTTCACTATAATTACTCCGACTCTAAGCTACTCTCATGGCTTCTACAGGCCGTTTCTCTTTTATATCTTGTGATGATATTGCTGGCTGTTCCGGTAAGAAGCCACTTTCATTTACCTGCTTTCGGCTATAACTCTTTCTTCCTTAATAGAGTTTATTTTTTCTCTGAATCGAATGTTTGTTTTCACATATGATACTTGGATATTTTGTTAAATATATCTGATTGACCTTGAAGATAAACTTAGCTGATTAATGTATCTGCAGATGTATGCCGAAGCTATTGATATTAGAGTTTCAACAGCAGTTGGGGTGATTATATCTACACCTCTATTTCAGTTTTATTACATGTGTAGAATATCATTCATTGATATAGTTAGGAGACCCGGTTTTACATATATTTAACTAATGACACTTGTCTCCCTCTTTTTCCCTATTCCAGCTGCAAACACATGCAATGAATAGGAGGCTTCTGCAGACCATAGGTAAGTGATTCGAAAGGCACACATGATATTATATTTTCTATAGTTGTTGAACCAACCGCTTTAATTGTTTCTTGTGAATTCGCAGCTTAAGACATCAACTTATTGTTCTCGCTGCTAATGTACAGTCGGAATTAACTGTTTCTTGAATTGGTCAGCGCAGATTGTAAGGCAGCCTGCGGAGAACGATGCAAGGAAGCATCACGCCAGAACGTATGTTTAAAGCTTGTGGTACATGCTGTACCAAACGCAAGTGTGTTCCTCCTGGTACATATGGAAACCAGGATCTCTGCTCATGTTATGCCAGCCTCAAGACACATGACAACAAACCTAAGTGCCCTTGAGTATGCTATATCCAGTATTATTGTTTTGAAGTTGTAAGGACTTCAGACATATATGGTTATTACTTTTTACCATAGGCACTGGATTCTCAGAAAGCTTATTATCAGTGTGTTTATGGTTCTATAAAAATATTGAATGAATAACCGCTTAAGAATGTTGGTTAAGAATGTTGGTTGGGTTACTACAAGTTCAGCCAATGAAGCTAAGGCTTATAGCTTGAAAGATATATTGTGTTGCTAACATCGTTAATGTCATAATAAATTTGTATTGTGAAAAACAATGTTGGTTAAATGTTATTGGAAGAGAATTCCTTGATATGTATAATCACGTGTAAATTCCTACACTTTTTATTATTTTGTGGAAAATCTATATGTTCCTACACTCTTTATTATTTTGTGGACAATCTATATGTTCGATGGTGGGAGAGAATTCATTGTTTATTGCTTTGAGAATGACATTTTGGAAGGAAATTACTTCACACTAATCATGACAATGATTGACTCCAAAGAATTTATTCCACATTAATCATAACAATCTTCTATAACAAACAAACTTCACTAATGTTTCTACACTCTTTATTATTCTGTGGACAATTTATATGTTCCATGATTGGAGAGAGTTTAGAATGTTTATTGCTCTGAGAATGACACTTTGAAAGAAATTTACTTCACACTAATCATAACAATGATTCACTCCAAAGAATTTATTTCACATTAATCATAACAATTTTCTATAGCAAACAAACTTCAGATTAAAAAACCAGCTTTAAAAATATATTAATTTGTTAAGTAATATAATAAAAGCTGTTTTAAAGTGAATAATTAAATTAATATTATACAAAAATAAAATAATAAAATGGAAGAAAATTGTACATTATTATAATATTCCAAAATAATAGAAATGAAAAAGAAAAAATTAACAAATTTATAAAATGTTTAATATAATAAATTAAATATTAATTTTTGTTTACAAATAATTTTTTTTTTAGCATGTTATATTAAAAAATATGACATGAAAATAAAAAAAACTTATACAATCTGATTTTTATAGAGATATACAAAAATTCACATCCATATTTACTACAATAAAGAACATACACAAAATGACAACCTTTTCTACTGTAACAACAAAAGTATAGTAAAACTAGAGTTTTCCTTTTTTCATTATTTTTCTTGCCTTGAGACTTGCAACAATTCAAATCGTGAACTACACCAAAGATTAAAACAAGAGGGGCAAGGTAAATTGGGTTTTACAAATTGGAGAGTATGGTTTATTTATTGTATTCAATTTTATGTAGTAAGTTTAAGTTACAATTGTATTTTTACTTTTCGCGTTGTTTTTATTTTCTACTCTTTTTTTTTTAATAGAGATAATTTCACAATTTTGACTTTTCAAAACAATTATAATTTTTTTTTTCTACTTTTTCCATTTTTTTAATCTATTTATAAATAAATTTTCAATAAATAAAAGCATCATTTTTTTTCTTACATATTTTTTCTATTTATTTTTCCAAAAGCTTTATTATATTATTCTTCTCTATTTCTCATCTTCCACAATGAAAATGTCTGTGTAGTGACTTACTATAATCACTTTTAACATTGTTTCATCTAGGTCATCAATTATTTTAAAATCTAGCCATATTTTAAGAGAGAGGGGCATTAATATAGTGATCATTTGGTGAAATTCTAGACATCCAATATAAAAGTTACCTATCTATGGGCAGGGCATAGATCTCACATATATACCTCACTCATTTTTCAATTTGATTTGAAAATATTAAGTGAAGAATTTACAATTTTGAATTTATATGAGTAATCTTTATTGCATAGCAAATTATGAGGACTTAGAGACATTATCTAATTCTTAAAATAGGAGTTCATCACATCCTATTGGATAAATTGCTATTTAGCATTGCCCATGATTCATGAAGATCATAAATTACTTCAAAGTGAAGTAATACATTGACTATTTCAATTATTCCTTAAGTTTTTTCTCTATAATTGTCTTATTTGACCATCCTTTCAATATTAATGGGGTACTATTCTTTCCCTAATGTGACCTCTTAAAATCCTTTACATCTTAGTACATCACCCACATGGGATCTTCATGAGAAATAATTCATAATAGTATAAAAAATATCATTTCAAGTCACTATAAGAAACTATGTAGATCAAATTTAATGTAGGAATATGCACTTGAAATATAAAACATACATTTTGGATGAAAATATTTCAAAGCCCTTTTAAAAAAAATGAGAAAAAGATGATCTAAGTGTTATTTTGTAGGTAGAAACTCATCCATGTAGTGATAGATGTACAATAATTTTTTGAGTAAAAGAAAATTATGTTGCTTCTCAAAATTTTCCTATATACTCATATTTACAAATAAAATACTTATAAAACTATTTATTTTTATAAACTGAGAATACTCACTTTTGATATGAATTTAATTTATATAGTGGAGTAGGAACTGAGTTTAATGCATGGAGCTTTCCTACAATGCATATTAGACTAGGATGTGAATGACTGTGTGCAATATTTGACCGTGAAAAAGATCTTCATGGGTAGCCTTGCCTGGACTTGTGAGACTTGTGCAATGTGTGTAACAGTGTAGCGATGTAAAAGTCAACGTGTGGTTCATTTGGTATCGAATGCTTTGAACCTGTGTATATGCCTTTTTTATTCATCAGTTGACCATGCTTGTCCCATGAATATTCATTGGATTTGGTTTGACGTACAACATACGAACACGTCAATTGTTTTTCGTGAAATTTTAAAACTAAAAGTTTGTTATGTAGTTAGTGCGATTTTTTTAAGAGCTTTTACCATTGTTTTTTCCCATCTCATCTCTAAATTCCTATTCAAGTGAATATCAAATTTGGAAAAAAAACTTAAATGATATGCATAATGCTTTTTTATCCCTTGAATAATACATATGAAGTCGAGAAATATATTAAATGCTTTTTTCAAATACATGCTTTACATTAAACCCATTCCATCAATAATTATGGAATGAGAGAGAATTATTGGGGAAGAGACTCAAGAGAGAACTAGTGGGAAAAAATTCAAGGGCACTCTTTAAAGAGAGAGAATTATTGGGTAAAAGACTCAGGAGAGAACTAGAGAAAAAAAAATTCAAGGGCGAGAAGAAATTTTTAAATGAATTTTAATATTTAATTTTTTAATTTTTATGTTCGTAAAATGTGAGAATTGTTTTTATTAAGATATATTATTTATTTTTGTGTAAAAAAAAAAAAGTTTTTTACTTTTTCTCTATGCTCATTTAGAAAATATATTGAGTTTTGTTTTAGCTTTAATAGAATTAAACTTTTTAGCTCTTGTGTGTACTCAAGCATTAATAAAAATGATATTTTGTGTTGGTAGTTAAGTCCTATTTATTTATTGAGGACATTAGTTTTTGTTCTGCATTTTTTTTATTTTTGATGAATTTTTGTGCATCAAATATAAAAGTACTTATTTATGAGTAGGGTAAAGATCTCATGTATATACATCACTTATTTATGAATTTGATTTGAAAATATTTAAGCAAAAGATTAAAAATATCGAATTAAGCAAAAAATCATGACTTAGAGACATTATATAATTCTTAAAATAGGAGCACATCACATGGTATTGGAAGAATTGATATCTAGCATTGCCCATGATTCATGAAGATCATAAATTACTTGAAGGTGAAGCCATACATTGACTATATCAATTATTCCTTAAGTTTTTTCTATATAATTACCTCATTTGACCATCCTTTTACAGTTGTATTTTTCTTTTCCCAAAGTGACCTGGTACAATCCTTTACATCTTAGTACATCACCTACATGGGATCTTCATGATAAGTATTTAAACTAGTATAAAAAATATTATTTTAAGTGTCCATAATAATCTATGTAGACAATATGCATTTCAAATATGAGACATGCATTCTCGATGGAAAACTTTCATTCATTGCTTAAAATAATGACACTCAAAACATATTTCAGATATAAAATTTATGCCCTTTTAAAAAAAATGCTAAAAGAATGATGGAAGTGCTATGTTGTAGGTAGAAACTCATCCATGCACTGATAGATGTACAATGAATGATTTTTTGAGTAATAGAAAATAATGTTTCTACTCTAAATTTACCTATATGTTCACCTTTACAAATAAATTACATATAAAGCTATCTACTTGTATAAAATGAGCATACTCACTTTTAATATGAATTTACTCTATGAATTAAATTAAAGTTACATGAAAAAAAGAAACATAAAAAAATGAACTTTAAGGTTGTTTTGTTGTGATTCAATTTTATAACTTGATTGAAATACATTTCCAATTAAATGATGTTTTCCAAACTCTAACTTGAGAAAAAGGGGGACTTCATCTTGAATATGAATAATTTCCTAAATTTCGTAAGGTAACACCCTCCTCCCACATATTTCCAAGCAATTGGCCAACCGGGGAAAACATGTGATGAGAGGCTAGAATGATCTGATTCAACTCCTCATGTGCAGTTAAGGAAGTGGAACTCAAACAACACAACCAATCTAACCTTCTACACATCCTACAAACTCTCCAAGATCCAACCCACCCTTCCAGGTGACGAACCCCTAAGGGAATTCAACAATTCAAGGAATTAAAGCCCCAGTCACTCCCTTATCAAAACCTCCATGCGGCTCAGAGCCCAAGTCGCTCCCATGAGCCTACCTGAGTGTGACTATAGTCTTTTTATTCAAGTGTTATGCTAGCGATTACGATATTTAAGGCTAAATTTGAGGGCTACGACCTAGTCACTTCCGAAAACTTCATGGAATTTTCAGAAATCAAAATAACATGGCAAAAATGATACTAAGGAAAAATTTTGAACAAAGACTTGATTGAACCCTTACTAGCCATGAAAAGAATTTCTTCAAACATGTCAGAAATATCCATTGTGTAGGTTAGAATAAAATATCTAATCATAGGGGAGTCATACTTATCCAAGATTCGCTACGAAGGATTGATGCATTATCGCATTAGCTACATTATCATCTATTAGGTAATATATTCCTTTCTCATTCATTTAAAAATCAAAACATGATGAGAACCATACATTTTCACTGTCAATAAACATATTCATAACCAACATTTAAACACTAGAAATAATGAGGATACAACAACCTTAAATGCCACATATGAATCAATACATTTAAACATAAAATACCAAGGGAATTAACTTTGATTAGTGAATGCAAAATCCAACTCGATATGGGACTACCACATTCAACTAGACCATAGATTGGTTGACAAGAATATCTCTTCATTCATTCACCCTCGTGCAATATTCCAAGCATGAAAAGGGGAAAAAAAACAAAAGAATCAACCAGGGATTTTCGAGGCTAAACTAGCTCACCCTCATCAATAGAACAATGTTTTACCGTAATTCTCACTAGCTCACTAGGCCATAAATAAGCATGGATGCCAATTGATTTCTCCGCCTACACCATGAGGATTTTTCCTATCTCTTTTCCTCTAGGCTTTACCACAATCCACAATCCGTAGTGGTGAATTCATCGACATAGCCCGCTGAGAAGCAGAATAAAAAACTGAAATGGAGAACTTCGCAAAGCAATCGAGGAGATGACCCCCTTAACGCCACCCTTTCAACCCAAAATTGAACCATAGACAAATTTAGGAATTTCTCCTTGAATGGAGGTCGCAGAGACGTAGAGACAAGCATAAGTTAAATATGATCAATGATTATCCGAAATTTAGCCTTAATTTCCCTTTCTAGTAGCACAAATTGCACCATATTGGCAATAAATTTCTAAGTAATTATTTCGAGCAAATCCATGATAATAATAAGTGGTAAATGATTCGAGGCCTCGGATAGAGAGCTGAAATTATCGAAGCAGGTGAACCTAAAAACAATGGAAGTGCATGACAATAATTCTCAGTGAGTGCACATCCATGATGGATGGAGATCCTTCATTAAACTTGTCCATGCCAAATTCGATAGGGGTCCAAGGGAGGTAAGAAGGAAAGTGGGAGAGGGAAGAGGTGTCATGGGAAGAGGGGAAGGGATCAAAATTGATTCTAAGGGTATCCATAATCCAATGGTGTGTGAGATAAAGAGACTATTTTTCAAAAGGAGTCATAAATAAATTAAGGAATAGGATAAAGATGCTTAGAGCCATTTATTTGTAGCATGGCTTCTTCCAAGAATAATTCTATATTAGCTTGCGGATTATTTTTATCATTATTAGATATGATAATATGATATAACTTCATGGAGTGAAAAAAAAATCTCATTTTCTTATCCTTTGTAACACAAAATCCAAGGAAGCTATCTTTTGGGTTGTTCTCATTATTAAGGAACTGTATAGTAAGCAACGAGTCCCCTAAAGTAGTGATATATTTAACCCATTTTTTATTGGCTATGCTTACTCCTTGGAGGAGACCATACATTTCTTAGTGGTTGTTGGATTTTCTCCCTAGACCCCAAGTGAATTTTACTTCTGTTATTCCATTGAGATTTATTAAAATGTCCCTCCTGCCACCACTTTAATTTTAATAGTAATATCATTCATAATTAAATTAAAATTCTAAAAATTTCATTTCAATCAAAATATAGAAATAATTTTTTTTTTTTTTTGTAAGCTTGCAAGTACCTTTCCATTCATTAATTCATAAGAAACATGTTACAATAATATAATATATTTAATAGCGTCAACCTGCCAAAGGAAACTAGGTTTTTTTGCCACTGAACAACATTATAGGCCATCCAAAACATTATTAGTTTAAGTCTGTCCATCAAAGACTTGAAGGCCATAAAGTATGTTAACCATCTACACTTCAAACTACTAAAGTAAATAATATCCGACCAGATCATCAGTAGAAAAAAAAAATATTAACAAGTCATCCCAGTAGTTAATCATCAGGTGAATATACTAGAGTAGGGTATTTTGAACTTTTCCGTGGAATTTCAAATTGATGCAGACCCTGAAGCTGATGTTCGATTTTGCCAAGACAGATGTTGTATTGATGGAGATGTAATTGTATGGATTGAATTTCCTTTTTAATATCTTTGAGACTCATCTCAGCCTTTAGATGACCCTAAAATTCCATCGTAACAGTTATGGCATTCACCATAATAGATTATATAAGCGAATAGAGATGGACTGACTGTTTAAATAGTGTAATCCAGCCTCGAGTATGTCAAGGGTCAAAAACGAAGGATGTCCAGTCCTCAACCGGGAGCTTTGGTGCTGCTTTTAAATTTAAATCTATCTCCCATTAAGAAATCATGGTTTTCACTTGTTCCGAGGTCCCAACACTATAAGCATGTAGGGTGCTTTGCATGTTCTCAACATCATATTTCCTTCCCCTTTGACGTTGTAGATTGCTGGACGATGCCCTATGTGCTTTACCTTTGTCACTTGGCTTGTTGTTATCACTGCTTCCATGACCTTGCTTACCATGACCAGAGGTTTCCTTCACCATTCTAACTTTTTTCATACCTCCCAACAACTGAGAAGCCACTCTAACCCTGATAGGATGTAAAACCGACATTGTAGAAGCTATATGGGTTGAAAGTTTAGGTGGACTTGAAATGATAATACATATAAATAGGTTGTTAAATATTCCCTGTCGGACACATAAAATTGTTATGGACATCTTTTTTCTTTTAACCATGCACTCGTTCCATGATCCATTCTTTCACATTTCCAAAAACCAAAGTTTTTTCATATCACTCAGTGGTGCCTTAGAATAGGCTACAAACCCATAAAGTTCCATCTCATAGGGTTTACCAGATTGATCCCTTTCTAAACCCAGAACCACTATACTACCCCTAACTTGTTGAAACCACAAAAGCCAGAGATTAAATAGTTCACATACAAGATATGTAGGAAGAATATTTATGAAAGACCATAAATTATAATACATTCCCATTTGAGCAAGAAAATTGTCATAGAAAATAGAAATTGACATCGAAAATGCAAACAAATCTAAATTAATCAACAACCCAATTTTCTAGTGTAGTAATGTCCTCAAACCCTTCAAATATTTAAATATTCTCTGACGTGGAGCCTCCATCTCATTAACAAGAAAATCTTGAGAAACATACCAGAATCCGCCATTTTCCTTCTCACTGTGACAGTCTCTTGCACTGTTTCTCTCTTGCTCGAGCACCCCGGTCCAATGTGAAATTTTTACCACCTTCCAGAGAAACCAATAATAAAGCCCAACAAGTTCTTGACTGTGAAGGAATTGTATGGGTCCCCCACTTTCCTTGTCCCTTATGTTTTTATTCATACCTTTGATCCCCATACGGATCATCACCATCCTCGCATCCCTATCGGGGAGATTGATTAGGATTCATATCCTAGTCTAGGATCACATGCAAGGGCTGTAATATTTCTTCATGAGACTCATAGTCCTCGGTTACATCTAGATACTTTCCCGGGTAACTGCATCCCAAATTTTCCAAGAAAACAGTTGCGGCATTACCTGATCGATGAAAATGAGAGGGAATAATATATTCGAGTTTTGAAATGAGGTCCTTGATTTCCTAAATTAACTGAGCAGTTCTCCAACTTCTAATGATATTTTCCCATTGGGATCCCTGATGTGGCTTTTTAATGATGTATATAACAAGTGCATAGTCTCCTTTGACCATCGATTTATGAAAACATTCCCTTCTTGCAATTAGAATACGATGTCTAACTGCATTTAATTCCACCTCATTATTGCTCTCAATAATACAATTTGATGCATAGAGTCACACTACCCATCCCTGGTGATCTCTAAAGCGGCCACCAAAGCCCGCAATTCCAGTGTTGCCTTTAGAGGCGCCATCAAAGTTAAGCTTAAAAAAAATCTTTGGGAGACATAATAATCTCAAAGATGATCAGCTGGGGTAGATTTTTAATTTCCATGAATGTGGTGCTAGCATCCGCAGAGACAGATTAAGCATTGCCAATATTCACGCTTCCTGAGGAAGAACTTTCTAGTCATCCGGATACCATTTTCCGCAAGAATAATTTCGTAGATGTTTTGGATAATTCTTTCAATATTTTTGTCACTAATTTTTTTTAATCTTTGAATACCCACTTATGTCTTTCCTTCCATACCGCCCAGAGTAGAAAACCATTTAATATGTACCATCCTCTATTAGGACTGGACTTTTTAACTTTCTTTTCCTCTAATTTTCAATGGTAACCTTGATACTTGAATGACCTCAGTCCATATGGTCAAAGAGAAGGTCAAAATTCTGCCAAAGTTGATTAAAAAGGGGCATGAATTCAATAGGATCTCCATGGTTTCATTATGGGAGGTGCACATGCTACACGAAGACGGACCATGAACTCCACGCTTTTGTAATTGGTCCTAGGTGAGGGTGTGCCTATTACTGACAAGACAAAGGAAGAACATGAATTTTGGACAAAATTTCCCAAACCATAATTTACACTAGAGGGGGTGGAAATTTTTCTCATGGTCTTCTGCTTTCTACTAATAACCTTCTTGTATTGTGAACATTCCTATAGTTTTGTAGCCCCATCTAAGGATTTCCATTCCTTCATAGATCATAATCCTTCTATAATTGAGCTCTTTCTTGAAAGCTTCCTATTGATGCAAGTCTAGTGCATTGGGCCATTTTTCCATCCTTTTCCATTGTCTCCATATGGAAATTTCTCATGTGTCCCAGAACTCATTAACTCTCAAATTTGCAGATCGATTGGTAAATAGGAATTTCTTAGAATGGTCTTGGCAACTGAATAACTTGTCCCTCTATTAGCATGAGTCTTTCGAGAATAAGGCTTTGCCCCCATCTCTGATCTCCTAAAATATTTACCTACATATCATATCCTTGTTTCAAGCTACTAGATTCTAGATTGACGAGCCTCTAGGACTGCCCCAAACCCGCAAGCTCCCTTCCGTGGATGAGGGCATATGATATTTTTTTTCCAAAATAAGATTCCAAAGTTAATTGCCACCTTGACTACAACGCAACCAATTTTCTTCTCCCATTTCTCGATTTAAGGTATAAGGGTCAAGGAGGCCTAGACTCTGTGCCTTTTTAGGATTGATTAGGAAATTACAAGAAAGAAGATCCCATATTTTTGATATTTTTGCTCCTTGCGAGAGGAATTCCTTGAAAATATTTGTCATTTCAAAGGATGAAGTTTTGCACACGATAAGACTCGAATTTTGTTCAATGGGAATCAATTTTAGCACCACTTTTAGAAGAACCACACTACTCAACATGTTTAGGTCTCGAAAATATCAATTTTTGAGGCGAGATTGAATGAGATCAAGAAGGGATTTCAAACAAGAAAATATGAGGGAATTAAAGATAAGGGGAATGCACGCATATTTAGATGGCATTAATCCAATACAAAAAACCAATATTTTGGCCAAAATGGATTGAGACGGAACCAGGGTATGGAAGTAAGATATATCTCACTTATCATTATCTATCTCAGTTCATGAGGCTTGCATAGAGTCTTATAGAATGGACACTAGGGATGTGGATTCTTTGAGAGTGGCTTGGCAGAAAAGCATAATATCTTCCACGAATTTATTAGGATTCATGGAAATCTCATTAACCCACAAGAAAATCACTTTGAGTTGGCCTTCTTGAATCTTCGCTTTGATATATCTCCCCAAACCTTCCGCTGCCAATATAAAAATGAAAGGGGAGATCGGATCTCCTTGTCTAAGTCCCCTAGAGGGATTAATGGTTTAGGAAGGGGAGCCATTGAGGAGGATAGAGAACACAAGGGTGTAAATTAGAGAAGAAATCCATTGAATCCATCTATACTCAAAGCTAAAAGCTTCAAGTATATGTTGTAGGTAGGCCCAACTTAGGCGGTCATAGGCTTTAGAAAGAAAAAGTGTAGTCATCATGCCCTTGGATCTAAGACTTTTGAGTTAGTGTATGGCTTCCTGAGATGTAATAATTTCATTTAGGATTTTATGACATTTAACAAAACCAATCTGTTCTGGGGAGATTAAAGTGGACATGATTGGTTTAATATGATTCACCGTGATGGTGGAGAGAATTTTATAAATTACAACACACAAATAAATAGTTCAAAAACCTAGAGATCTTCAGAATGTTTAGATTTAGAAATTAAAGTTTAAAAGATGCAGTTGAGAGTTGGATGTAACTTCCTTGATCTTCTTTATTCTTCAACGACTTCCAGAATGTATTTGATCATGATAGGCCAGGCTGCATGGAAATTTGTTTTGTGAAACCATCGGGCCCGAGCACTTTATTTTTTGCCAGACCTTTGACTACCTCTTCTACCTCCTCCATCCTGACAACTCACATGAGTGTCATGGTCTAGTATCTTATAACCAATTAGGGAATATGCCTAGTTTTGCAATCAATATATTCAGTTCTGTGAAGGATCAGGTCTGACAAGATGTTTTTTAAGTGATCTACCAGAAGTTTCTTCATGTCTTTACATTGTACTAGGTGGTTCCCCTCTTGGTCTAGTAGCGACAATATTCTATTGTGTTGTCTATGTTAAACCACCGCTTTATGAAAGAAGCAGGTGTTTCTCTCTCCTTCACATAGCCATTGAACCCTGGACTTTTTTCCCCATAATATCTCCTCTTTCTTTCTTCATTCTTCAATATTAGTTAATAGCGTACCCTCTTTCACTGCCAAGGCTCGCCAACGTCGATGCGTTATCATTTTTTATTGCACCTGTTGCATGCAGGCCTACAACTTCTTTTCATCTTGTTGGATGTGTCTAAATTATAGTTTATTCCACTTCTTTATCTTCTGCTTTAAATATTTCAGTGAAGCTGGAAGGTATGCATGGTATTTCTTCCCTCCTCTGAACTAGAGGTCCAACAATCCTTTACCTTTTCTAGAAATGATGGATCTCATTTCCAAAATGATTCAAACTTGAAGGGAAAGTTATGATGCCCTTGTTTCATGTCTACTTCTAACCAGATTGGCCAATGGTCAGAACCAAGAAATGGAAGGATCAAGGCTTCATATTAAACATCTCTACTAATCAGTTCTTCAGATGCTAGAAAACGATATAGTCGAGAAGCCACTTGATGCGCTCCTAATCTCCTTTTATCTAACGTATATATTCGATTAACGGTGGGAATGTCCAAAATATGTTGATATGCTCGCATTTTTCTAAAGAGCTCCATTTCTAGTTCCTATCTTCTAATACCACCCTTTTTTCTCATGTAACGAGGTGATCAAATTAAAATTAGCCCCAATCGACCAAAGTTTCTCAGTATACATTTGTTGCATATTTCCTTTGCTCTTAAGGAAAGCTTCATTTTCTCCTGGAATATGAGGGCCATAGACCGCTAAGATAAAAACCCATTCTCTATTTTTTATATATCTAAATTTCCAAGAAAGGATACGGGGCAGGCCGACCCAGTAATCAATGAGTGTCTCTATAGGGTTCTAGACAATGGAAATACCTCTAGTACACCCTCTTGCATCAATAGCTACTGCTTCGTACTTACGGAGAATGCATTTAAGCATTTCGTCAAGTTTCTCTCCTCGTACCTTAGTTTCTTGGAGTAGCATTATTTGAGGCTTCTCCTTTTCAAGGTGTTCTTGTAAATATCTCTATTTACCTTGGTTGTTGAGGCCTTTCACATTCAAAGAGATTAATATCATTGGGGAACTTTATTTAATTGGTGGAATACCACCGAGAGTGGTATGACCCTTCCAAAATTAGCTAATAGCTCTCCCACCATTTGAATTAACTCTTGAATGTTTTTCCTTCCCTTTTTCTTACCTCCATTACTTTAGCTATTCGGATCCTTAGAACTACCTAGTATAGTGGATCCACTAGATCTCATTGTCGTTGACATTGTTTTTCTATATATTGTTGGAATGCATCTCGATACAACTTCTTCTAGTCCTCCGAGATGAATTTGCCATCTACGTTACACGATTCATTCAAAATCCTTTTTAGAACTACATTCTCCGTGCTTAGTTCCTCCTTTGATGCATCGATCTCCATTGCTGACAGATCGATCGAATGTTCCTCCTCCTCTTTATCTGAAATTTCCTTCTCCACTTTCCTCTTTGGTTTGGAAACTAATTTCGATGGGTCTCAACCATGATTGAAATATTTAGGGGGTTTTTCCTTCTTAGATTCTGACTAGTATTTTTCTTTTGTGGGTTGAGAACTTGTTGTTTTTTTAACTTTACATTCTTCTTCTTATATGAAACTTCCTTGAAACCCTCACTTTGGTCTTGTGATGGAGTTGGTTCCAGTGAAAGTTGTGGCACTTCCAGATATCCTTGATTCAGTGGTCAGACTTTATACAAATGCCTATATAGGTGACATCAATGACAACAAAAAGGAATATGGTCATAATCCAATGACTGCTGCCAGATTTCCTCCTAGTATTCTAGTTCCACTGATTCTAGAAGAGGTTTGTTAATATTCATATAAACAGATGCAGATATAAGAAGTGTACCTTCATCGACGGGTAGATTCACCTATTTTCACGAATTGTCCAATTAAATTTTCCATCCATTCTAGGATTTCAGGATCCCAGAAATCAACTGGTAGGGCGAATAGACAAACCCATATTGGAGCAATGAGAAATTGCTTTCAATCTAGACTGTAGCATTCTTCCCAGTACGTCATAAAGAGGTCTTCATTGTAGTAAAAGTATGGACCATTTTCGAAGATTCTTTCCTTTCCTTGCAAATTAGAAAAAATCACTGTAAAAAACCTCGTGATCTAAACTTCAGATCTATATGACCCTTTGACTACCATTTTTGTTCAATCCATTTATCAGGTCCTTTTATGTGGGTCAAATGTCGATAAAATTGCAGATTAGGGCATGGTATTTCATGTAACTACGATAAATTTCCAGTTTGTTGGATGGCATCACAAACCAGGATTTCTAGGAGCTCTTGGAAGGCACTGTACCTTCATATTCCCATTGGCATTGAACTCCCCAAAAGACTTGTAGTTAGGGCTAGACCCCTTGAGAACCTAATTAATGTTGGTTTTAGTGTTGGATTCTCGTGTTACTACACTTCTTTGAGGGGTCGCTCCACCATTCTCGGGGGCACTCATTTCCCTATAAGATCGCCGGCTTGGGAGGTCATGGATGAAAGAGAATGATTAAGAGTTTATCAAAAGCTGAGTGGTCAGTGGAAAAACCTAAGAAAGCTCTATTGGGGTCCTATGATTTGGCAGATTGGCATGCCAAGTGACAAGGCAACATGCAAACCAAGCCTTAGAGCTCTAGGATCTAGCCCTCCTAGTATTAGAGAGGGATCTCTCAATATTTTTATAAGGATGTGTCTTGAAAGTTTTAGTAGTTGATTTTAGGCTAGTTATGAAGTTTAGGGTTGTCTTTTTTGTTTGGTTGGACAAATGTGTTTCATGTAGTATAGATAGAGCATGGGAATCTATGAGCCATTGGGTAATGGAGTCATGTGAAAGTCGAAATAGTTCTGACTGAGAAGGAAGGGAAACCAAAGGGAAAATCTAACTCCGTCAAGGATCTGTTGAATAATATAGGTGAAATGAGATGAACATTAAGGACTAAGAGTGAAAAGCAAACTAAACCCTTTCACAATGACTTAAAGGATTTGGGGAATGCCCTATTTCCTCCAGTAAGCTCACTGTTTTGGACTTAATCAATATAAACACTCAAAGAAAGGAGAAATGCAGACTAAAACCTTCTAAATGAATTATAGGATTCGGGGAATGCCCTATTTCCTCCTACAAGTCCACTGTTGAGAGCTTAATCAACAAGACATACAATTGCATTCACAGAAGAGGGAATGCCTTAGACATCTAGGACTACAATTATAGGGACCTTTAACACAATAATTACAATAATGAACAGAGGGTATGATTGAAACAAGCCTCTCTATCAAACTACAAGCATTAATAATTAAAATGAGATTTTAGATAAAATATTCAGTGGCAAAGAAAGAGGGAATGCCTAAATAGTCTTTAACACAACTGAATTTACCATTTCTGAAATAAAACAAACTGAATATTCAAGAGAGCTATTAGACTACCCTGTCATGTTCAGTAGTGGAAAACATAAATGAGTGAAAGTTCTGGCAATTCAGAGGTGCTTCTAAGATGCATTTCTCTGCATTTCTTTGCCTAAACTTTGTATCCTACTATAAGTCAAATCATAATGGAACAATGTGATAAGCAAAACAACATTAACAACAAGTTAGTTCACAAAACCGGGCTCGAGATCCAATGAATTCAGCCTCCTTCAACAACGAGAAGAAAAACACTCCTTGAACACCAATGCTTCTTCAAAGCAACAATCTATGTATTACTTTAGAAATCACCAAATGCCAACCTTTTACAATGAGACTTCAAAGAGTCTTTACAGAGAAAATGGGAAAGGTAGGTGAACAAGTTTTTAATGATCATCAGAGAAATGAGAGGGCATTCGAATGCTCCATCCTGTGTCATAAACATAACATTAAATTCTAGAAAGGATCAATAACTTTGTAGCTTTTTGAGACCATTTTGATATTACAGATATCACCCACAGGGTGTCCTTTGGGGGAAATACTATCTACAATGGTATTGTTATCTTCTTAGGTGTGAGTTAAGTGGGAGAATGGGCCTTGAGGACTCCCATATTTCTAAATAACTTCTTCTGACAGTTTGTAGTAGTTTCCTTGGTGTAATAACTGCTTGGTAGGCTTTTGAGCATGGAGATGGGCTATGTCTATGTCAGTCAACTTCTGCACCAATAATTTCTTTGTTCCTTTGTACTTCAACCTGTTTTAGCTCTTTTTGTGCTTTATCTTTGCTGATTTCTTGAACTGCTTCTATAATGATGCCCTCGAAGGTTTTATTAATCTTGTATGCCTTGTCTTCTGCCACTGGATATGTGATCCTCATCTTTTTTAGTGTTCTGTGTACAGGTGGAGGGTTTTGCTGAGCTGGAGGGTCACTGAGGGTTCATGGATCTGATCCATTTATTGTTGCAACCTCGCCCTTAGCTTGGGTTCCCTTTGATTTTTTTTCTTGGCCCTAAGATTTCCATCTAAGCCTTTGTGTCACTTTTGTGACTGTAAAACATTTGTCCTTCATCGGCCATGGAAACCTGCAAACACACGATAAACTGTTATGAAAACTTGCGGGCTTGGTTTAGACTTCTTGCAGAGGCTCGAGGGTGGGAGAGCAGTGAGGAGGTACATGTATGCAGTAGAAAATCAGGAAGAAAACCCTGGTAGAGCAGCTAACCAGGTTCAGTGAGGGTCTGGGTGCAATGAGGAACATGGACCGTTAGATCAGGGATGATATGGTGGAAGTCTCTTGATGAAACAGGAAACCGGTGTTACTTCCGGGGGAAGTTGTGACATGCATTTGAAATCTTGTTGCACTTATATTTTTCTGGAAAAGTTATTTCTCTTTTTTTTAATTATTAATAATAAAATTGGTTATGGAAAGTCAAAGTAAAAAGGTTGTTGGTAAATATTTTCCAAGAACTGAAAAGGTGGTTGGACACTTTGAATAGTGACATGCTCTTTTGGGGATAAGAGACTCATCCCAGTGAGGAAAAGGGGTTCTGTTGATAGGTAAAAGGAGTGGAAATTTTTCTTCAGCTGGTAGAGACCAATGGAAAAACACACAGTGAATTCCTGAAGATTTCTGGCACTGACTGGACTTGGAAGTTCTAAGGTCACATCAGAAATTCTGCCTTCAACCTGTACCTTTTCAGGGTGGAGCACGAGAGCAAGCAGAGGACGTAATAGCCCCTCATGAAGGTTGGGTGGACACCAACAACCAATTACGTTTTCTACATAAGTGACTTTCTAATTTATTATTATTTAAACAACGACTATTTATTTTATCTATTAATCGATGTGCGAATGTTTCTAAGTTTTATTTATGGAAAAAATGTTATTTAATTTCAGGACAAATGTTATCATTTCCTTGGAATCTGTCTCATATTGGAAAAATAGTAAGATAATGAAAATGATTAACTCAACAAATAGTTATAGGGTTTTGTATATTAATACTGTACAATTTATAAAACTGTGTATGTTACAAATTTGTTGTGGGTATTGTTTTTCAAAATAAAATACATTCAGTGGTTTAATATCAATAAGCTAAACAAAAAAATAAACTGTGGATTTATACATGATTCAATACTCTCTCTATATTCTTTTCAAAGATGAATACTTTATTTGATATAAAGTATATGCAAAAAAAAATTGTGTTTATATTTCATATGGAAACCAGATTAATCAATAGTTTTGTGGGATGAGCCATTGGTATTGGGTACAGGGTAAAACCCCAACCCTATACACATCGATTCTTCCCTATCAATTCTATACTCGGACAACCTGTAGGTGGTCCAGTCATCGAAGGATTATTCCTTATTAAAGAAAGAATAGACATAAGGTTATGTAACCTAGATATTTAGATTCTATAAAGACAGTAAACTCTTTATTTTAATGTAACAAGAGTACAGATCCAAAGGTAAAGCATGTTCACATGTCTATCAACTCGAAAGAATTATGGAAAGCAACCACAATGAAAATTTAGAACTAATAATGTTAAATTTCATAGGAAAATAAAAACTAACAAATTTTCCATTAAAAATTAGATGGATTCTATGTGTAAAAGAATATTTTCACACAGTCCATATGAAGCAAATGTTCTCCAGAAGAAAGAGGAATTTACAGTAAACTTTTTATAGTTACATACTCGGTCAGAACTGAAACCTTATAAAATAACACAGTACTTTCATATATTAAGTTCAGTGAAATTTTACACTACAAGATAGTTAAAGAGAAGACTATCCGAGCCTCAAGGGTTTGGCTGGACTATGTCTCAAATTTCTCTAGAAATTTTACATAAGGGCGAAAACTAAACAAGGCTTTTAAGCCAATAACCAACTTATAACCAATGCTAAGACTGGATAAATAAAACCCTCATGATAAAGTAGGAGTTCACCCAAGACAGTTAAGATAACTAGGTTGGAGGGCAAACATTAATGTACCTAGAAGGAGTTAGTTGCTAGCCACGGATCCAAAGTAGCCGACAGTTCCAAAGGACCACATGAAATTGAATAATTTATTAATCAGAAAAGAGCTTACTTTTATTCCAAAATGATGATAAAATGAATGAGAGTGTTTTTAAAATGAAAAACTTAATATATAAGAGAATAACCAGTTTACACAACGAAGTACCAAATATAAAAATGATGTATACCTGTAAGCGAAGTTTTGCTACAACAATCCAAGTACAGGAACCCTTTGATAACAGGAGAAAATAAAATTAAAAGATATACATGGATGAGTTGATGAGGAGATAAGGCTCTACGAGTTGTAAATCAATGAGCGGAAACAAGACAAAGCTTAAGTTATGTGGTGAATACCTGAATAAAGAAATGAGCAGTGGAAGAATGTGCGGGTTTGTCGGGAGCTAGAGCTTGAACAACACCCAGAACGCTCCAACGATTGAAGAGAGATCTCCCCCTTTGCCTTACTCTAATCTTGCATGTTCCTCGGCACAGGAATAACTTTGGAGTTAGTATGAGTATGCATCTTAGCAGATCCGGAGTTCCATCATTGTTATAGAAACAAAACTCTCAGAGAATAGTGAAGGAAAACAGAACACGGAGCAACGACAAATGGTTGTACCCAACCTAGGGTTGGTGGGGATATCAAGTCGACTACCGCCTAAATTGTGGGCCGTGGATCTTCTAAAATCAAAGACGAGGATCTAGAGATCATTTCCATCGAAATACGCACAATATTACAAAGGATTTTACACCTGTTACAAATTTTAATCAATGTACCTACTGCATTAAATCTCTAGTCCATGCAAGCAAAAGCCTCCTTTAAAACAATGCCCTAGCTAATTGTATGCGGTGGGATTGTTGTATGTTATAAAACCAATATATAATCCTATGTTAGAGCTGAAGAAAAATATATATATATTTAAACCTCTAATACATATTATATGAATACAATAAACATGATATGTCCAAGGTTAAAGTTTTCTTAGGCGTTAGTTTAACCATAAAATATTAATGACCAGAGTTTTAATCTATGCCATGGAATTTGATACTATATGAAGATGTAATAAGGTTGAAATGATGTATAATAAGGCTAAAATTGTATCCTTAGGTTCATAGTAATTTTTTTTTATGTATGTATGTCAAAGAATTATTGAGGAAGAGACTCAAGAGAGAACTACAAAAAAAAAAATTCATGGGCACTCTTTAAACAGAGGAAATTTTTAGATGAATTTTAATTTTTAATTTTTAATCTTTTTATGTTAGTAAAATGTGAGAATTATTTTTATTAAGATATATTATTTATTTTCTTGTGAGTCGTGTAAAAAAAGGTTATATTACTTTTTCTATAATAGATATTATACTTATGGAGAAAATATATCGAGTCTTGTTTCAACTTTGATAGAATTGAACATTTTAGCTCTTGTTTGTACTCATGCATTAATAAAAATAATATTTTGTGGTGGTGGTTGAGTCATATTTATTGAGGAAATTAGTCCAATTTATTGAGGAAATTAGTTTTTGTCCCGGGTCAAAGTGGGACACACCTTGTTGTTTTTATTTTTGGTGACATTTTGTGCATCCAATATAAAAGTATTTATTTATGAGTAGGGTATAGATCTCACATATATCCATCAGTTATTTCTCAATTTGATTCGAAAATATTTAAGTAAAAAATTAAGAATATTGAATTTATATGAGTAATCTTTATTCCATGGAAAATCATGAGGACTTAGAGACATTATATAATTCTTAAAATATGAGCACATCACATGCTATTGGATAAATTTCTATCTAGCATTTCCCATCGTTCATGAAGATCATAAATTACTTGAAGCTGAAGCCATACATTGACTATATAAATTATTCCTTAAGTTTTTATATAATTACCTCATTTTACCTTCCTTTAAACATTACTTGGGTATTTTTCTTTTCCCAAGGTGACCAGGTACAACCCTTTACATCTTAATACATCACCCACATGGTATCTTCATGATAATTAGTTCAACTAGTAAAAAAAATATCATTTTAGGTGTCTATAATAAACTATGTAGGCAATATGCATTTGAAATATGAAACATGCATTCTCGATGGAAAGCTCTCATTCATTGCTTAAAATAATGACACTCAAAACATATTTCAGATATAAAATGTATGCCCTTTTAAAAAAAATCTAAAATGATTATCGAAGTGCTATGTTGTAGGTAGAAACTCATCCATGTGGTTATAGATGTACAATGATTTTTTGAGTAATAGAAAATTATGTTTATACTCTAAATGTACCTATATGCTCACCTTTACAAACAAATTACTTATTTAAAGATATCTAATTTTATAAAATGAGCATACTCACTTTTAATATGAAATTACTCTATAAATGAAATTAAAATTACATGAAGAAAGTAACATAAAAGAATGAACTTTAAGGTTGTTTTGTTGTGATTCAATTTTATAACTTGATTGAAATACATTCACAATTACATGAAGTTTTCCAAACTCTAAATTAAGAAAAAGGGGGACTTCAACTTGAATATGACTATTTTCCTTAATGTCGTAATGTAACACCCTCATCCCACATCTTTCCAAGCAATCGGCCAACCGGGGTAAACATGTCATGAGAGGCTACTATGATCTGATTCAACTCCCCATGTACAATTAGGGTAGGGGAACCAAACGAACACAAGCAATCTAAAATTCTACACATCCCACAAAGTCTCTACGATCTAACCCACCCTTCCAAGTGACCAACCCCTGTGGGAACTCAACAATTCAAGGAATTAAAGCCCCAGTCGCTCCCTTGCTAAAACCTCCATGTGGCTCCGAGCTTGAGTTGCTCCCATGAGCCTGCTTGAGTTTGACTATAGCCTTTTTATGCAAGTGTTATGCTAGTGATTACGATATTTAAGGCTAAATTTGACCGCTAGGACCTAGTCACTTGCCAAAACTTCATGGAATTTTCAGAAATCAAAATAACATGGAGATAATGATACCAATGCAAATTCTTGAACAAAGACTTGATTGAACCCTTACTAGCTATGACAACCATTTCTTCAAACATGTCAGAAATATGCATTGTGTAGATCGTATTAAATGATCTAATAATAGGGGTGTTATACTTATCTGAGAATCACTATGAAGGATTGATGCCTTATCGCATTAGCTACATTGTCATCTATTAGGTCATATATTCCTTTCTCATTCATTTACAAATCAAAACATGATGAGAACCATACATTTTCACTGTCATTAAAGATATTCGTAACCAACATTTAAACAATAGAAATAATGAGGATACAACAACCTTATATCCCACATATGAATCAATACATTTACACATAAAATACCAAGGGAATGAACTCTAATTAGTGAATGGAAAATTTAACCCAGTGTGGGACTACCACATTCAACTAGACCATAGATTAGCTGAGAAGAATATCTATTTAGTCATTCACCCTCGTGCCATATTCCAAGAATGAAAGGGGGACTGAAAAAAAAAGAATCAACCAAGGATTTTCAAGGCTAAAATAGCTCACCCTCATGAATAGAACAATGTTTTGCCACAATGCTCACTAGATCAGTTGGCCATAAATAAGCATGGATGCTAACTGATTTCTCTGCCTACACCATGAGAATTTTTTCTATCTCCTAGCCTCTAGGATTTACCATAATCCACAGTTTGAAGTGGTGAATGCATCGACACAACTCATTGAGAGATGAAATAAAAACTAAGATGGATCTCTTCCCAAAGCTACCTAGGAGATGACCCCCCTAACGCCACTCTTTGAACCCAAAATTGCACTAGAGTCAAATTTAGAAATTTCTCCTTAAATGGAGGTTGTAGAGATGCATAGAAAAGCATAAGTTAAATCTGATCAATGCTCATCCTAAATTTAGCCTTAATTTCCCTTTCTAGTAGCATGAATTGCACCATATTGGTATTAAATTCCTAAATACTTCTTTTGAGAAAATCCATGATAATACTAAGTGGTAAATGATTTGAGTCCTCGGATAGAAGGAAGAAATTATCGAAGAAGTTGAACCCAAATAAAATGGTAGTGTATGACAATGATTTTCAGTGAGTGCACATCTATATTGCATGGAGATCCTTCATTAAACTTATCCATGCCAAATTCTGTAGGATTCCAAGGGAGGTAAGCAGCAAAATAGGAGAGGGAAGAGGTATCATGGGGAGAAGGGAAGGTATCAAAATTGATTCTAAGGGGATCCATAATCCAAATGTGTGTGGGCTAAAGAGACTATTTTTCAAATGGAGTTATAAATAACTTAAGCTATAGGATAAATTTGGTTAGAGCCATTATTTCTTGCATTATTTCTTCCAAGAAGCATGCTATATTAGCTTGCGGATTAGCATCCTCGTTATTAGATATGATAATATGGTATAAATTCATGGAGTGAAAAAAACACATAATTTTCCTATCCTTTGTAACACCAAATACAAGGAAGTTATCTTTCGGGTTTTTCCCATTATTAATGAATTGTATAGTAAGCAATGACTCCCCTAAAGTAGTGATATATTTAACCCCTTTTTCATTAACTATGCTTACTCCTTGAAGGAGACCATACATTTCTTAGTGGTTGTTGGATTTTCTCCCTAGATCCCAAGTGAATTTTACTTTAGCTATTCTGTCAGAATTTATTAAAATGTCCCTCCTGCCACCACTTTAATTTTAATAGTAATATTATTCATAATTAAATTAAAATTCTAAAAATTTCATTTCAATCAAAATATAGAAACAAAATTATTATTTTTTTGTAAAATTGGAAGTACCTTTATATTAATTCATTCATAAAAACATGTTACAATCATATAATATATTTAATGGCCTCAACCTACCAAATGAAACTAGGTCTTTTGGCCACCGAACAACATTATAGGCCATCCAAAACATTAACAGTTTAATTTTGTCCATCCAAAACTTGAAGGCCATAAAGTATGTTAACAATCTACACTTAAGAATACTAAAGTAAATGATATCTGACCATGTCATTAGTAGAAAACAAAAATTAACAAGCCATCCCAGTAGCTAATCATCAGGTGAATCTATTAGAGTAGGTTATTTTTCACTTGACCCTGGAATTTCAAATTGATGCAGAACCTAAAGTTGACGTTCGATTCGGCCAAGGCATACATTATATTGATGGAGTTGTAGTTGTATGGATTGAATTTCCTTTTGAATATTTTTGAGACTCGTCTCAACCTTCAAATGACCCTCAAATTCCATTGTAGCAGTTATGGCTTTCACCATAATACATTTCATAAGCCAATAGAGAAGGACTCATTGTTTAAATAGAGTAAGCCAGCCTTGGGTATGTCGAGGGTCAGAAACCAAGGATGTCTAGTCCTCAATAGGGAGCTTTGCTATTGCTTTTAAATCTAATTCTACCTCCCATGAAGAAATCATGATTTTCACCTGTTCTAATGTCCCAACACTATATGTAGGCAGGGTTCTTTGCATGTTCTCAACATCAGATTTCCTTCCCCTTCGGCATTGGAGTAAAGTGGAGGATGCCCTCTGTCCTTTTCATTTTTCACTTAGATTGTTGCTATCACTGCTTCCATGCCTTCTGTTTCCATGACCAGAGGCTGCCTTCACCATTCTAACTTTTGTTAGACCACCCAAACACTGTGAAGCCACTCTAACCCTGATAGGACGTAAAACCCATATTGAAGGAGCCAGAGGGGTTAACAGTTTATGTGCACTTGAAATGATAATATAGACAAATAGGTTGTTAAATCTTCCCTGTCGGACACATAAAATGGCTATGGACACCTTTTCTCTATTAACCATGCACTCGTTCCATGATTCATTCCTTTTCATTTCTGAAAACCAAAATTTTTCCATATCACTTGATGGTGCCTTAGAATAGGCGACAAACCCATCAAGTTCCAACACATACGATTTACCAGATTGATCACTTTCGAAAACCAGAACCACTATACTACCCCTAACTTGCTGAAACCACAGAAACCAGGGATTAAATAGTTCACATACGACATATGCAGGAAGAATATTGATGAAAGACCATATATTACAGTATATTCCCATTTGAGCAAGAAAATTGCCATAGAAAACAAAAATTGACGTCGAAAATGCAAACAAATCTAAATTAATCAATAACCCAGTTTCCTAGTGTAGAAATGTCCTCAAACCATTCCAATATTTAAATATTCTCTGACATGGGGTCTCCATCTCATTAACTAGAAAATATTGAGAAACATACCAGAATCCCCCATTTTCCTTCGCACTGTAATAGTCTCCTTCACTATTTCTCTTTTACTCAAGCACACCTGTCTAGTGTGAAATGTTTACTACCTTTTGGATAAACCAGGAATAAAGCCCAACAAGTTCTTGCATTTGAAGGAATTGTATGGGCCGCCTACTTTCCATATCCCTTATGTTTTTATTCATAACTTCGATCCCCATACAGATCATCACCATCCTCACATCCCAATTGGGGATACTAACTGGGATTCATATCCTGGTCCATAATCACATGCAAGGCCTCTAATCCTTATTCATGGGATTCATAGTCCCTAATTACATCTAGATACTTTCTAGGGTAACTGCATCCCCAGTTTTCCAAGAAATCCATTGCGGCATTACCTGATCGAAGAACATGAGAGGGAATAACGTATTCAAATTTTGAAATGAGTTCCTTGATTTCCTAGATTAACCGATGAGCTCTCTGACTTCTGCTGATATTTTCCCATTGTGATCCTTGATATATCTTTTTAATGATGTCTATAACAAGTGCATAGTCTCCTTCAACCACTAATTTATGGAAACGTTTCGTTATTTCAATTAGAATATGATGTTTAACTGCATTGAATTTTTCCTCATTATTTCTTGCAATACTACAATCTGACACATAGAGTTGAACTACCCATCCCAGGTGATCTCTAAAGGGTCCACCAAAGCCCGCAACTCCAGTGTTTCCTTTAGAGGCGCCATCAAAGTTAAGCTTAAGAAAACTCTCTGGGGGACATAATAATCTAGAAGATGATCGGCTAGGGGGGATTTTTAATTTAGCATCCGCAGAGATAGATCAAGCACTAATGATATTCACGCTTCCTGAGAAAGAAATTTCTAGTGATCCGGATACCATTTTCCCACAAGAATAGTTTCACAGATGTTTTGGATAATTCTTTCCATATTTTTGTCACTAATTTTTTTTAATCTTTGAATACCCGCTTATGTCATTCCTTCCATACCGCCCACAGTAGAAAACCAAATGAGATGTACCATGTTGTATTTAGGACTAAACTTTTGAACATTCCTTTCCTCTAATTTTCAATGGTAACCTTGATACTTGAATGACCTCGGTCCATATGGCCAAAGAGAAGGTCATGATTTTTCCAAAGTTGACTAATAAAGGGGCATGAGTTCAATAGGATCTCCATGGTTTCATTTTGGGAGGTGCACATGCTACACGAAGAGGGACAGTGAACTCCACGTTTTTGTAATTGGTCCCAGGTGAGGGTGCACCTATTAATGACAAGCCAAAGGAATAACGTGAATTTTGGCCAAAATTGCCCAAACCATAATTTACACCAGAGGGGTTGGAAATTGTTCTCATGGTCTTGTGCTTTCAACTAATACCGTTCTTGTATTGTGAACATTCCTGTAGTTTTGTATCCCCATCTAAGGATTTCCATTCCTTCGGAGATCGTAATCCTTCTATAATTGAGCTCTTTTTCAAAAGCTTCCTATTGATGCAAGTTTGGTGCATTGGGACAATTTTCCATCCTTTTCCATTGTCTCCATATGAAACTTTCCCCTGTTGCCTAGAATTGGTTAACTCTCAAATTTTCATATCGGTTGGTAAATAGGAATTTCCTAGAGTGGTCTTGGCGACTGAATAATTGATCCCTCTATTGGCATGAGTCCTTCTATAATAAGGCTTTGTCCCTATCTCTGATCTACCAAAACAAGTACGTACATATCATATGCTTGTTTGAAGCTGCTAGATTACAGATTGACGAGAGTTTAGGAGTTCCCTGAACAAACAAACTCCCTTCTGTGGATGAGGGCATATGATATTTTTGTTCCGAAATAATATTCCAAAGTTAATTTTCACCCTAAATACAACGCTACCAATATTTTTCTCTCATTGCTTGATTTAAATTATAAGGGTCAAGGAGGCCTAGACTCCTTGCCATTTTAAGTTTGATTAGGAAATTCCAAGAAAGGAGATCCCATTTTTTTTTTTTTGTGCTCCTTGCCATAGGAATTACTTGAAAATATTTTTCATTTCAGAGGATGCATTTTTGGGCATGACAAGACCTGAATGTTGGTAAATGGGAATCAATTGTAGCACCAATTTTAGAAGAACCACCCTACTCAACATGTTGAGGTCTCGAAAAGATGATTTTTGGAGGTGAGATTGAATGCGATCAAGAAGGGCTTTCTAACAAGAAAATATGAGGGAATTAAAGATAGCTGAAATGCATAGATATTTAGATGGAGAGAATCCAATATGAAAAACCAATACTCTGGCAAAAAAGGATTGAGACAAAACCAGGGTATTGAAGAAAAAAATATCTCACTTATCATTATTTATCTGGATTCATAAGGCTTGCATAGAGTCTTGTAGAATGGAAACTGGGGATCTGGATTACTTGAGAGTGGCTTGGCAGAAAACCATAATATCTTCCAAAAATTGATGAGGAGTGATGGGAAGGTCATTAACCCACAAGAAAATCACTTTTAAGTGGCCTTCTTGAACCTTCGCTTTGATATATCTCCCGAAACCTTTCGCTACCAATATAAAAAGGTTTGGGGAGATTAGATCTCCTTTTCTAAGTCCCTTAGAGGCATTAATGGTTTGGTATGGGGAGGCATTCAGGAGGATAAATAACACAAGAGTGGAAATTAGAGAAGAAACCCATTGAATCCATCTAGAGTCAAAGCCAAAAGCTTCAAGGATATGTTGTAGGTGGGGCTAACTAAGGCAGTCATAGGCTTTAGAAAGATAAAGTTTAGTCATCATGCCCTTGGATCTGAGACTTTTGAGTTAGTGTATGGCTTTGTGAGATGTAATAATTCCATCTAGGATTTGACGACCTTTAATAGAACTGATATTTTCTTAGGAGATTAAAGGGAGCATGATTGGCTTAAGATGGTTCACCATGATGGTGGAGAGAGTTTTATAAATTACATCACATAGAGAAATAGTTGGAAAACCCTAGGGATCTTCAGAAATTTTAGATTTAGAAATTAAAGTTCAAAAGATGGAGTTGAGAGCTGGATGTACCATCCTTGATCTTCTTGATTCTTCCACGACTTCCATAATGTATTTTCTCATGATAGGCCAGGCTGTCTGGAATCTTTTTTTTGTGAAACTGTCTGGCCCAAGCGCTTTATTTTTTGCGAGACCTTTGACTACCTCTTCTACCTCCTCCACGGTGACAACTAGCATGAGTGTCATGTTCTGGTCTCTACTAACCAATTGGGGAATATGCCTAGTTATGCAGTCAATATATCATATTTTGTGAAGGATCTAGTCTGATAAGATGTTTTTGAAGTGATCTACCAAAATATTCTCCATGTTGTACTAGGTGGTTCCCTAGTAGGGACAATATTCTATTGTGTTTTCTATGTTGGATCATGGCTTTATAAAAGAAGTAGGTGTTTCTCTCTCCTTCATGTAGCCATTGAACCCTAGAATTTTGTTTCCATAATATATCCTCTTTATTTCTTCATTCTTCAATCTTAGTTAATAACCTACCCTCTTCCACCGCTAGTGCTCCCGAGCATCCACGCGTTATCATTTGTTGTTGCAGCTGTTGCATGTGGGCCTATAGCTAATTTTGATCTTGCTGGATGTGTCCAAATTCCAGTTTATTCCACTTCTTTATCTTCTGCGTTAAATATTTTAGTGAAGCTGTAAGGTATCCATGGTATTTCTTCCCTCCTTTGAGCTAGAGGTTCACCAATCTTTTAAATTTTATAGAAATGATGGATCTCGTAGCCCAAAGAATTCAAACCTCAAGGGCCAGTTATAGTGCCCTTGTTTCATGTCTACTTCCAACCGGATCGGCCAGTGGTCGGAACCAAGGAATGGAAGGATCAAGGCTTCATAGTAAACATCTCTACTAATCATTTCTTCGAATGCTAGAAAACGATATAGCCGAGAAGCCACCTGATGTGCTCCTCCTCTCCCTTTATTTAACTTATATATTCGATTGATGGTGGGAATGTCCAAAATATGTTGATATGCTTTCATCTTTATAAATATCTCCATTTCTAGTTCCCATCTTATAATACCACCCTCTTTGTCATGTAACGAGGTGATCAAATTAAAATCACCCCCAATCGACCAAAGTTTCTCAGTATACATTTGTATTGTATTTCCTATGCTCTTGAGGAAAGCTTCATTCTCTCTTGGAATATGAGGGCCATAGACTGCTGAGATAAAAACCCATTCTCTAGTCCTGATATATCTGAATCGCCCAGAAAGGATATGGGGTAGGCTGACCCAGTAGTCAAGGAGTGTCTCTATAGGGTTCTAGACAATGGCAATACCTCTAGTACACCCTCTTGCATCAATAGCTACTACTTCATACTTACGATGAATGAATTTAAGTGTTTCGTTAAGTTTCTCTCCTCATACCTTAGTTTCCTAGAGTAGCACTATCTAAGGCCTATCCTTTTTAAGGCGTTCTTGTAAATATCTCTATTTACCTTGGTTGTTGAGGCTTCTCACATCCCAGGAGATTACTATCATTGAGGAACTTTATTTAATTGGTGGAATACCACTGAGAGTGGTTTGACCCTTCTAGAATTAGCTAATATCTCTCCCACCATTTTAATTGACTCTTGAAATTTTTTCCTTCCATTTTTCTTACATCCCTGGATATGGCTATTCAGATTGTGAGAACTACCGAATTTCAATCCAGGTGGATCCTCTAGATCTCGTTATCATTGACCTTGTTTTTCCATGTATTGTTGGAATGTATCTCTATACAACTTCTTTTGGTCCTCCAAGATGAATTTTTCATCTAGGTTACACCATTCATTCAAAATCATTTTCAGTACTAGTTCCTCCTTTGACGCATCGATCTACATTGCTGATAGATTGATAGATTGTTCCTGGTCCTCTTTATCTGAAAGTTTCGTCTCAACTTTCCTCTTCAATTTGGAAACCAATTTCGGCCGGTCTTGACTATGATTGAAATATTTAGGGGATTTTTCCTCCTTATAACTCCCCCCCGCCCCCCCACTCCTACAAAATTTAGAACACATTCTGACTGGTCTTTTTCTTTTGTGGGTTTAGAACTTGTTGTTTTTGACACTTTACATTCTTCTTATTGTATGAAACTTCCTTGAAACCCTCACTGTTGTCTTGTGATGGAGTTGGTTCTTCCAAAGGCCAAGGCACTTCCAGATCTCCTTAATTCAGTGGACAAGATTTATACAAATTCCCATACTCATGACATCAACGACAACGAAAAGGAATATGTTCGTAATCTAATGACTGCTATCAGATTTCGTCCTGGTATTCCAATTCCACTAATTCTAGAAGGGTTTCGGTAATATTCATATAAACATATGCAGATGTAAGAAGTGTACCCTCACCAATGGGTAGATTCATCTATTTTCACGAATCCTCCAATTGAATTACCAATCCATTCTAGGATTTCAGGATCCCAGAAATCAATTGGTAAGGAGAATAGGCGAACCTATACTAGAGTTTTGAGAGATTGCTCAAGATCTAAACTGTAAAATTCTTTCGAGTACATCATAAAGAGGTCTTCATTGTAGTAAAAGTATGGACCATTTTCAAACATTCTTTCCTTGCCTTGAAAATTAAAAAAAATCACTGTAAAAAACCTCATGCTCCAAACTTCAAATCTATATGACCCTTTGACTACCATTTTTGTTCAATCCATTTCTCAGGTCCTTATATGTGGGCAAAATGTCGATAAACTTGTAGATTAAGGCATGCTCTTATAAATGTAATATAAATATCTCAAACAAAATCTTAGCAAAAACCATAAGCATTGGAATGACACACGTTTATCCCATGATTGTTTTTTATTGATATAACAAAAAGTAACAAACTTAATTCTACAATGATTTTTTTAGAAAAATATAAATAATTCTATCAAAAAACATGAATATTGCTTTTTATTATACAAGGTTTATAATATGTTATATAAGTTGGGAGCTAGTCTGATAGTATTGCGGCAGGTATAATTTAACGTAAGCAGCTACATCATTTGTTCTATCAGTAATTTAACGTAAGCATCTACATCATTTGTTCTATCAGTAATTTTATGACGAAATTTAAGAAAAATATAAATAATTCTATTAAAATGTGTCAATAGAATTTTTTATTATAAAATTCTTAAAATAAATCATTTAAATTTTGAGCTTACTCGACAGTATTGTAGCATATGTAATTTATTGCGTGGATACCTGGGATGGTGAGAGCTCCAACTTACCAACATGTAATTTTTTTTTTTAAATCATAGAATATCCTAGATGTTTCTGGCTGAAGTTTCTTGGATGAATTCACAAGCTAAATTAATATTTTGGTGCAGTCAGAGCATGCTTATACATTAAAAAAGCATTATCTTGCTGGATATTTCCTTTTGAAGTTTCTTGGAACTCTTCATAAACTACATTAATATTTTGGTGTGTTCATAGAAGATGTTTTTCCTTACCATGAATGATATGCAAGTTTTCAATGGGCTGGCCCTAGCTTACAGTGCCCGGTAGATACCCAGATGGAAATTTTCTAAATCCAACTTACAGCGAATAACATAGGCCTAGTTGGAAATGGCCTAGATTCATCTGAGAGTGCAGAGCATTAACGAAACTTACCATGCATGCGGATAACAAACTCGAAATTGGTGAATGGAAATGATGGAAGTTGTATTCACAACCAAACAACCGAATTTTAAAATGTATTAAAATTATGATAGAATTCCACTTTACTACACATTAGGGGATTGATTATGGTCAATCAAGCAATAGTACGTAGTACACATTGTGATAAATTGCTGACAAGGATGGCACTGGTGCAGAGCTATATTTGGATGAAAGTGCCCGCAGATATCTTTGAGCTAGATGGTATGAAGTTGGATTGTATCTCATCTTTCCATATAAATTGAGAGTACCCCTACACCTCATTACGTACGTGGAAGTGCGAAGAATATAAATTAATTTATATTTGAGTTTTCATTTTCATTTTATGTCTGAATTTTATTTATAATAAGTCTCAAGAACAACTAACTTTTTGCTCTGTGACTACCACTGTGGTTTTTTTATAAGATATTAGCCTTGATTGCTTCCTATTAGGTAGATCCCACTTGCATTTACACCTTTAACATATAACTCTTTCTCATAATAGAGTTAATTTTATCTTCTGAAGAAAATGTTGTCCCGTGATACTTATTTTCACATCTTGTACTTGGATATTGACAAGAATTGAAAATAGAAAATAAGTGGAGCAGAGGATTTCTCTTCACATATTATGAATAGATTAAATAATATTACATTGGAAACATCAGCAATAAATGACTGTAATGTAACTCAACTAAACTAGAATAATTAGAAACTCAACTAGACACTTCGACTCACGGTTTCGACACCTAGCAGGTGGTCGGGATTACATTACATTATTTAACACTCCCATTTAATTAAAACCACATAAAAAAATTAATTCAGATACCTGCTGGTCTATGTCTCAGTGAGTTTTACAATTCAAAAAATTGACTTCAACTAGATTTGGTTTTCTTCTTATCTTCTTCCAAATTCTGTAGCCTCTAAATTGTTTCAGATTTTTCGCTTTGCTGTATCATTCAAAATTCAGTTTCTTGATTTGCTGGTGTAGGTCTTTTACTGTTCCAAGTTGTCTAAGCATGTCCTAGAATTCTTCAAGAAACGTGGGTTGCTACCACATAGGGTCTTCTGTTGAGCGCTTATCATCATCAATGTGCTGCAACATAACATTAGAATAATATCTTATCTCTTCAAAACTCCAATACCTGAAAATTTCATTGACATGTTCATCATGCATGTCATCTTCAACATTCATATCTACATCTTCTGTGTAGATCTCATCTAGACATTGTGTTTCAAGCCATGTTTCAAGGAAATTTAAGTCTGCTTGATAATCATCATGCGTACCTGCACAATTGAAATCAATGTTAGAATAAAAAATATTTTCAGAACGACATTGGTTCTGGTCTTTTTCCTCTTCAATGAGAGTTTTCTCTTGTTGTGCTTCTTCTTTCTTTGTCTCTCTTTCCTTTTGCTTTGCAGTGGAAACTTTATCCTATCGTGCTTCCTTCTCTGCTTCTGCATCTTTCTATGTTTTTTCTTTCTCTTTGCAGACTTCTTTCTTTGTTTTTGTCTCTGTATTTTTCTCAGTCTCTTCCTTCTTCTCCGCAATGAGAGCTTTCTGCTGTTGTCCTTCCTTCGCTGCCTCTTCCTTCTCTAATTCTTCTTATATCTTTGTCTTTACCTTTTTATATATCTCTTCTTCACTAACCTATGCCACTACAAACATGTTGTCTTCCACTAACTGAAGTGGGATTATCTCACCAAATAGAATCATGTCAATATCATATTTTTGTTGCATCATCTGAAACCAATAATCATTAGCAAATAACTCTTGATCAAATTTTGTATTGACAATATTAGTCTCTGGATTCATCAAGACATCATCAACAAGTTGTGTTGTTGGATTCATCAAAACATCATCAGCAAGCTATGTTGCTGGAATTAACAAGTCGTTATCAGCGAACTCTATTGCTGGAATCATCAAGTCTTCATCAGCAAGCTCTATTGGTGGAATCAACAAGTCATCATCAGAAAAATCTGTTGCCAGAATGATCAAGTCTTCATCAGCAAACTCTTTTTCTAGAATAAAAAAGTCATCATCAGCAAACTGTGTTGCCAGAATGATCAAGTCTTCATCAGTGAACTCGTTTGTTGGAATCATCACATATTCGTCAGCAAGCTCTATTGTTGGATTCATAATATCTTTGTCAGCAAGCTCCATTGCTAGAATCATCAAATCTTCGTCCACATGTAGCTTTGTGAAGTGGGGATCACAAGCATCTTCATGCTCTCTCTCTACTTCTTCTGCACTTTCTTCATAGACATCATCCACCTGTGACTCAGAACAGTGGGATTCAACAAAATCTTCATCTCGATGTAGATCTGATGTTATAGATTCACCTTTATCTTCATTTTCAATACTCCCCCTTGCACCAAAACATCTCTAAAGGGTATCCTGTGCCTCCTTGGCTGTCTTGGGATTTTAGATCAGAGGGAAAATGTTGTCATTGACAAATTATTTTATGAATTTTAATGCATAGGTGTCTTTTTGCCTCTTTATTTCCAGATCTAAAAAGATCTCGAACATCTTTTGTTTCTGCTTTAGCCTCTTGGATTTTTCCAGGACCTCGTTGCTTGGCTTCCACAAATAGACGAGTCTATATATGCATCAAATACCTTGTTTCTAGAAAAAAATTCTCTTCCTCAAAAAATATCTTTCTACAGATTCACTTTCACAAGGCTCTCAAAATGCTCTTTTTAAATTTCCATTGAAAAAAAATCTCCTTTTAAACTTTCGCTTTCACTTTCTCACATCACAACTTTAATTTTTTTTTTTTTTTTATAAAAAACTCCAAAAAAAATTCATGCCATAAAAAAATTAAAATTCATTTCTTTTTACTAGCCCCTTTTTCTTTTCCTCAAACCTTTCTAAATTTTGAATTTTTGTGTTTTAAATTTTTTTTTAAAAAAAATATCTTTCTTCATATAAAATGCTTCCTCCTTTTTCCAAATTGATACTTTTAGAATGGGCTTTCTTCCATTTATAAAACACTTTCCTAATTTAAAGTTGTAAGAAAAAACTTTAAAAAATGTTTTCCTCACATGGGCATCCTTACCATTCTAAAAGAAACTTACGTGTAAGGGCCACATCAACCATACACTGCAAACTTAAGATGTATTTTAATGTTTAGCATAAGATGCATCAATTTTTAAAACGCTAAATTCACCTTAACTCATTTTTTCCACAGCGGATCAGTGTTTCCGTTAACGTGTCTGATTCACTCTGGTCCTACATTATAACGCGACTGATTAACGCGACTGTTGGCTCTAGGCTCCCACGTTATAACGCAGAGCTTCTAAAAAAGAAAGGCATTAAGACTAATGCTGAGCTGTTATTCAAACAGAGCATTACTCGGATGCACATCAAATTAAAAACTCTTCTTTCTTTTGCCAAAAAAAAATTTGGGCTTTTTTTTAATTTTGTCGATGCTTTCACTGGCTTTGCCTGGATTTTTCTTTCTTCTTTGGCTTGTTCACATGAGGCGTCTTCTACATTCATCAAACTTCTAATGCTCTGTCAAGGAGTCTTATGCAGGCTAGCCTCTCCTCTCTACTGCTCCAACTTGACTCTGTTGTTGCTCTCTAGGGAGGCTTATGCAAACTAGCTCCGATACTATGACAAGAATTGAAAAATAAAAATAAGTGGAGCAAAGGATTGCTCTTCATAATATTACGAATACATTAAATAATATTACGTTGGAAACATAAGCAATAAATGACTGTAGTGTAACTCGACTAAACTAGACTAATTAGAAACTCAGCTGGACACTTGGAATCACGGTTTTGACACATAGCAGGTGGTTGGGATTACATTCTTTAACAAATATTTTGTTCAATATATCTGATTGACATTGAATATGAACTTAGCTGATTAATGTATCTGCAGATGTATGCCGAAGCTATTGGTCTTGGAGTTTCAATATCAGTTGGGGTGATTATATCTCTACCTCTATTTGAGTTTTATTACATGTGCATAATTCATTCATAGATGTAGTTAGGAGACCCGGCCTCACACATATTCAACTAATCACACTTGTCTCCCTCTTTTTCCCGATTCCAGCTACAAACACATGCAATGAATAGGAGGCTTCTGCAGACCATAGGTAAATTCTCTGAAAGGAACACATGATATTGTATTTTCTATAGATGTTGAACCAACTGCTTTAGTTGTTTATTGTGAATTTGAAGCGTAAGGCATCAATTTATTGTTATCGCTGCTAATGCTGCTTCAACATTTTATTACCTATATTGTTGATGGTTTAAGTTCTGCTTGTGGATTCATGACTTGTCGTGTTAGGTTATTAGTTATTTATATTTATTCTATTACTATGGTGGTTTTTCAAATTCAACGCTCATAGCAGTTTCTTATCTTTGATATCCTTCGTACTTGTTACTTCGTTTGTTTTCAACTCCTCTTGTGAACTCGATCACTCATTTTAGGCATTTGTTATTTCAGCTTTCGTATCATTAGGTGGTTTATGTTGTTATTGTGTCATACATTCTCTTGTGAAGTCAAGGCTCATCATTGGAGTTTGTGGTTCTGACTTATACCTGTGAATCGCAAGCCCATATCTGTTGTTATGGTTTGTTTCCCATTTTAGTTTTTTTTTGGGATGAATTCAATGCTTATCCTTGGCATCGACATTAACTATTTCTTGAATTTGGCAGCGCAGATTGTAAGGCAGCCTACAGAGAATGATGGAAGGAAGCAGCACGCCAGAACGTATGTTTAAGAGCTTGTGGTACATGCTGTGCCAAATGAAAATGTGTTCCTCCTGGTACATATGGAAACTGAGATCTCTGCCCATGTAATGTTAGCCTGAAGACACATGACAACAAACCTAAGTTCCATTGAGTATGCTACATCTAGTACTATTTTTTTGAAGTTGTTAGGACCTCAGACATATATGGTTATTAGTTTTTACCATAGGTATTGGATCCTGAGAAAGCTTATTATCAGTGTGTTTATAGCTCTATAAAAATATTTAATGAATAACTTCTTAACAATGTTAGTTAGGTTACTACAAATTCAACCAAAGAAGCCAAGGCTTATAGATTGAAAGATCTAGGCTATCGCTAATGTCATAATAAATTTGTATTGTGAAAAACAATGTTGGTTAAATGTTATTGGAAGAGAATGCCTTGATATGTATACATACATGTAAAATTTAAACACTCTTTATTATTTTGTGCACAGTGGTTGCACAGAGTTCAAAATCGAGTAGTCTTTAGCGCAACATTTTGAAGGCTTTTACGGTGTAATTTCTCTAAATTCCGGCAAGAATTTATTGAAAAGAGAAGTTTGATTGGTAAATTTGCACAATTGAAGTGCCCTAGAGGTTTTTGAGGGTGCTGAATCCATATGTAGAATAAAAAAACTAGTTTCAATAACAAAACCCAAGATTTTACCTCAAAAATTTTCACCAGATTCTGGCGCCGGAAACTTCAAAAAGTCACACTAAAGACAACTCTGTTTAGAATGTTTATTTCTTTAATAATAACACTTTGGCCAGAATTTATTTCACACTCATCATGACAATGTTTCATTCAAAGAATTTATTTCACATTTGTCATAAAAAACTTCTATAACTAACAAAATTTAGATTAAAAAATACAGATTTAGAATATAATAAAAGTTATCTTAAAATGAATAATTAAATCAATGTTTCATTTAAAGAAATTATTTCACATTTATCATAACAAACTGCTATAACAAACCAACTTGAGATTAAAAAATCCACGTTTGGAATATAATAAAAGTTCTCATAAAGTGAATACTTAAATTAATGTTAAGAAAAAAATAAAGTAATAAAATAAATAAAAATATGTACATTATTATAATATTTCAAAATAATAGAAATGAAAATGAAAAAATTTACAAATTTATAAAATATTTAATATAATAATAAATTAAATATCAATTTTTGTCGATATATAATTTTTTTTATAACATGCTATATTAAAAAATATGATATATAAAAAAAATAAAAATTCATACAATATCATTTTTATAGATATATACATGCATATGCATATTTACTATAATAAAGAGACATATATACAAAATGACATCTTTATTTACTGTAACAATAACAATCTAGTAAAACTAGATTTTTCCTTTTTTAATTATTTTGCTTTCCTTGAGACTGCAACAATTGAAATGGAAAACTACACCTAAGATTAAAACAAAAGGGGTAGGGTATTTCCCTAGGTTTCACACCTTGTCAATTATTAATTGGACTTCCATATTAAGTTTACAAAATGGAGAGTAAGGTTTACCTTGTTTGTTGAATTTTAAGTAGTAAGTTTAAGTTACAATTGTATTTTTATTTTTTGTGTTGTTTTTTTTTCTATATTTTTTTGATAGATATAATTTTACAATTTTGATTTTTTAGACAATTATAAATTGTTATTTTCTATTTTTTTGTGTTTTTTTCTATTTTCTATATTTTTTTGATAGAGATAATTTTATAATTTGGATTTTCTAAGACAACTATAAATTGTTTTTTTCTACTTTTTCTATTCTTTTAATTTGTTTATAAATATTTTTTCAATAAATGATATGATTATTTTTACTCCTCACATATTTTTTCTATTTATCTTTCCAAAACCTTTATTATATTATTCTTCTCTATTTCTCACATTTTAAAATGAAATCATTTTCAGTATGGTTTCATCTAGGTCATCAATTATTTAAAAGTCTAGTCATAATTTAAGAGAGATGGACATTAATATAGCAAACATTTGGTGAAATTTTGTGCATCGAATATAAAAGTTATCTATCTATGAGTAGGGTATATATCTCACATATATATCTCACTCATTTTTCAATTTGATTTGAAAATATTTAAGTAAAAATTAACCATTTTGAATTTATATGAGTAATATTTATTGCATGGAAAACTATGAGGACTTACAATCATTATCTAATTCTTAAAATAGGAACACATCACATTTTATTGGATAAATTACTATTTAGACTTGCTCATGATTAATGAATATTATAGATTACTTGAAGGTGAAGTCATACATTGACTATTTCAATTATTTCTTAAGTGTTATCTCTACAATTACCTCATTTGACCATCCTTTCAATATTAGTGGAGTACTTTTCTTTCCCTAATGTGACCTCTTAAAATCCTTTACATCTTAGTACATCACCCACATGGTATCTTCAGGAGAAGTAGTTCATACTAGTATAAATAATATAATTTTAATTCACTATAAGAAACTATGTAGGTAATATGCATTTGAAATATGAAACATAGATTTTGGATGGAAATCTCTCAGAAAAATCATTGCTTACAAATAATGACAGTGAAAACATATTTCACATATAAATTTATGCCCTTTTAAAAAAATGTTAATGGATGATCAAAGTGTTATTTTGTAGGTAGAAACTTATTCATGTGGTGATAGATGTACAATGATATTTTGAGTAAAAGAAAATTATATTGCTTCTCTAAATTTTCCTATATCCTCACATTTACAAATAAATTACTTATAAGGCTATCTAATTTTATAAAATGATAATACTCACTTTTAATATGAATTTAATTTATAACTTAAATTAAAATTGCATGGAGAAAAAGTAACATAAAAAATGAACATTAAGGTTGTTTTGTTGTGATTCAATTTGATAACTTAATTGAAATACATTTCCCATGAAATGAAGTTTTTCAAACTCTAACTTGAGAAAAAGGGGGACTTCAACTTGAAACCTTTGATAAATAAAATATCTCTCAACTAAGTTAGGTACTAATAAACAAATAACAAATTAGTTAAAGTGAGAGGTTTTGAAGTGTTACTTATAACTAAAATCATTGAGCTTGCATGCAAAAAGGATGTGAGTCAAAATTAAACAATAATGGGGCTAGATTTTGGTTGGTTTATCTAGAAAATGAAAAAATTATCTCTATTTCTAGGTTGTTGAGATTGCATAATACATACAATTAATATACTATAATAAATAGAGAATATTTTTTGGCTTTTTCTCTTGATTTTTTGATATTTCATATAACACATAAAAATAACACATGTATACAAAAAGACTAGGAAATTGAGAGTGAAAATAGAAAATTAAAATCTCACCTCTATAATTAAAAAAAAAAAAAGGAATATATATATAGGCTATAACTCTAGATATAAAAAATAAGGTTCTATTTTGGGAAAAAGGAAACATTTTAAAGTAAAATGAAAAACATTTCTAATTGAAAGTATGACTTCAAGTAAAATGGAATAGTATACTTAAAAAAAAAGCTATATAATTAGAAGTTTAAGATATAGATCAACTAGGGGACATCTCTTCAAATGAGACTTGATACCATGCTTATATAAATTGAGTAAAAATGAATATTTCACACTGCACAAACACTCTCATGCTCATAAAAATTGAGTATTTCACACTCCTCAAACACCTTAAGTAACCGCTAAAAAACTATATCAAGGATCATAGTGCTAGTGTTTATACATGATTAAAACCCGCGATGAATCAATTAGTCCATACCCCAAGCCTACGTGGCTACAAGGAAATTTATACATGTAAAATAAAAATAAAAAAAAATACATAAAAGAGTCTCTAACTACAATGCATACTAAAGAAACAAACTAATAAACAAACTTTTATTTAAACGTGGACTTGACCAAGTTGATCTTAAATAACTCTTATGTATTTAAATATCTTAATTTTTGAAATAATGACTCATTTGTAAATATGTTATTTTGAGCAATAAATGTATTATGAGATATATAAAATAATTAATAAAATATTTGTGGAGTTATTTTTGTGAAGAAATTTGTGAAAATGATTGAGAAATTATATGAGATGAAAAGACTCTCCTCTTGTATAAATATATGTTATCCATAACGAAATTTTGTGAGCGTGTCTGCATTACTCTCAAATTATTTTGCTTGGTCATTTGTGTTTTGTTGGTGTGTTTTCATTCCTTTATTATTATAGCAATTCTTCATAACGGAGGACCACAGGGTTTGTGAGATCTATGAGAACGCGTGCCTGAGAATGTTTTTGGAGTTGCTTGAACTGATCTTGTAGCCTGTGAGCATTGGACACCACGTTGAAAGCCACGTTGGTGTTGTGTGTGGAGGAGCAAACGAGCAGCCATCAGTGTGGAGTAGGAACAGAGTTTAATGCATAGAGATTTCCCACAATGCATATGAGACCAGCATGTGAATGACTGTGTGCAATATTGGACCGTGAGAAAGATCTTCGTGTGGAGCCTTTCCTGGAGACTTGTGCAATGTGTGTAACAGTGGTGTAACGATGTCTCATACGAACGATATTCATTTGATTTGGTTTGACGTACAACACACGAACACGTCAATTGCTTCTCGTGAAATTTTTGTGGATATGAAATTTGAAAGAAGAGGCCTAAATGGTATGCATAAGGGTTTGTTTATCCATTAAATAATATGCGAAGAGGATAAATAGACTAAAGTTTAACGTGGATTTTTTAAATCCATGCTTTACATTAAGGCCATTCCATTAATAATTATGTAATGCGAGAGAATTAGTGGAGAAGAGACTCACGGGAGAATTACAGAGAACTTATTTTTTCAAGGGCACGCTTGAGAGGAATTTTTTAAATGAATTTTAATTTTAATTTTTTCTTTTATGTTGCCAAAATGTTAGAAATATTTTTGTAAAGAGATATTATTTGTTTTCTTACATGTGGTATAACAAAATGTTATATTATAATTTTTTAATTAATATTGTATGTGATTAATCTGAAAAACATTTTATCCACATTACAAAAGTTTTAGATCTAACAATATTGTATTTATCTAGAAAATGTATTAAGAGAGAGTCATGTTTAAACTTTGATAGAATTGAAATTTTTTAGTTCTTTCTTATACTCAAGTATTAATAAAAACAATATTTTATGCTGGTGGAGTCTCATTTATTGGGGACATTAGTTCTTGTCTAGAGTTAAAGTGGGACACACCCTATTTTTTTTAAATTTTTGGTGAAGATTTGTGCGTCCAATATAAAAGTACTTATTGATGAGTAATGTGTAGATCTAGCATACATACATTACTTATTTTTCAATTTGATTTGAAAATATTTAAGTAAGAAATTAAGAATTTTGAACTTGTATGAGTAATCTTTATTGCATGGCAAATCATGATGACTTGGAGACATTATATGATTCTTAAAATATGAGAACATCACATTCTATTGGATAAACTGGTATCTATCATCACCCATGATTCATGAAGATCATAAATTACTTGAAGGTGAAGCCATATATTTACCATATCCATTATTCCCTGTACGATCCCAAACCTTAATAATTTAGTCAGATCTAGAACATTCTAGTGTTCTCAATTAAATTACATTCAGTAAAAACCATGAACATACACGGGATCTGGAAATGCAATACCTTATTTATATTATTAGCTGAAAATAAAATACATGCCCATACAATAAATCTGAGCTCCTGCAGATAGCATGCTTGGTTGCTCCTTAACAGAAAAGAAACACTAAAGCACAATCGTGGACCCTGGATGGATCCACCAGAAAAATTCACCACAGAATTTTCATCTTGGGATCAATGTTAGAACTAGCCAAGCCAAGTTCTCAATCAAAACACAATAAGATAGATAAAACCAGAATGCATCTAAATGCCTAGCTTATCTCCCCTTTTATAGACTTGATGGACTTTCTAGAGACCTTATTTTATTATTTTTCTCGAAAACTGACAACAAATACCATGAGCCAATACCATAAGAAAATGTCATGGTAATTATCATGGATAGATTCTGTCCACTTTGACTAGATCAAGAAAGGGAATATTACAAATCCTCTTGCCCAAAGATTGCTTGTCCTTAAGAAATCCTCTTCTATCGACAACAAAAGAATTTGTACATTGATACCAAGATCTCATATAATATGATGTATCCTCCATGTTGAATGGTCCTGAAAGGATCCTTCAATACCTGGATCCAACACAATCCTGTGACCAATCCTTTCCTTAATGGATTCTCCTGGATCCCAATACCACCTAAATCCTGGGACCTATGGGTTATGGTACCATTTCAACTCGAAATCGTTGCCTGTACCAAGTGGTCCAGTTATAATTTTCCCTTGGCTATGGCTATCCTCCAAATAATCAACCCATCAATAGAATACCAACTCATAATCTCTCTCCAATCCATACATGGGAAATAATGAATATCTGCAGATCTAATATGTTGATGTTGTTCAATGTTTGATTCATGCTGCTCTACTTGGAACTCTGACCTACTCTTATCAATGTATAAATGTGGGTTGCTGGTGTTGCAAGCCTTATCTATGCATTCATGTAGAGCGCTGCTATGAAACTTCCAATTGTACTCCTCATGCGGCCTTGTGAGGGATTTGAGTCGTTCCTCAATACTAGACATCTTGGTCGATGATTTGACACATACCCCTATGAGTTCCTCAATTTTTTTGTTCTCCTGTAAGACAGTGTCCCGGACTATCCAGAATCTTTGCTTCAACAACATAAGATCTGTCTTCAAATGCATGATCCTTTCTCGGAAGTCTTTCACTGGAAATTCTCGTGCCCTGCTGAATGTCTCTATATTTGACTGCACTAGATGCCCAACGACCACAACTTCAACTTGAACCTTTGACCACCTCTCTAGGAATGGTTCATTTTGCACATTATTTTTTTAATGTTGCTCCTCATGCTCATGCTCATCATGCTAGCTCACTATGGCTGGATCCTCACTCAAATCTCCCTGGTCTCCTCCATTTGTGGATACAATGTGTTCACCCCTTTCAACTGTCGAACATAGATGCATTGGTTGACTTTTATCTATACTCAATTGTTCATATTCTTTATGGATATTCCCTTGGGGATCTACGAATTCAGTTGTATAGGAGTCTACCTCATCAATGCCATTAGGTAGAATTTATTCATGCACTTCAAAATGCTTGTCATCTTGCAAGCCTCCCTGAATAATGTCATGATGTTGCTCACCATCTTGAATATCTATAGACCCAGCTACAAAAGACTCCCCGTGATTAAAGTAATTTCCTCTTGTTCTGTCTTTTTTTCCTTCTTCTTATCACCTCGACAGGAATCGTTAACAGCGCAAGGTCCCTTGCAGATAAAGCATAGTCCTCTCCTCGTTAGTTCATTCTTGTTGTAGATTTTTTTCTTGCTTCTCCATTAATCCATGTCAACCCATTCCTAGTCAACACCTTTCTAAGCCATTTTATGTTTTTCCTGACCAATTTCTCGACTAGATCATAGGCAGCTGGTGATACCGTTGGTTCCTTTGTCCAAATCATTAGCAATTTGGATCTTAGTATCTTGCATATGTCAATATCTCCTTTTAGTAACAAAGAGACAATATTTTTCATGTATGCTTTGACATGGTCTAAGTGAGCTGATGTAATACTGGTATAAAATTTTTGGAGCAACTCAAAGATCAACTCATCAAATTCCATATTTTGCATGAATGTACCAAAGTTGAAATCTGCCATGAGTTTTAAAATTTTGCACTTATTTTGATAAGTAGGACAAATGATGTTGTTCAACCCCTCAAGGGCTTCTACTTTTAGTTGTAGTATATTTTCCATGAGATCATTATTGTAGGGCAGTAATGGTGATGTTAGATCTATGACCCTGCTAAGACAAGAAGCAATTCTGAGCCTGACCTCTTCATTAGGATGTTCTCGAAATCTAGGTTGTATTAATGCAAGGATGGAGGGTTTGAGAGCCCAACTGAGCTTCTTCCATTCTGGTTTTCCCACCTTGGACAAACATATGTCTAATTCCTCCAACTTATGAAGGTATATAATTGATTTTGTTTGTTGCAATTCAGAGCCAAGTGCGAAGAGCTTAACTCCTCTTCTTTGTCCTTCCTTCACCTCCCATGGTTTCTTTTGCTGCAGAATGACATGGACCCTTTTTTAGAATGGCCTCCTTTGACTATCATTTTGGTCTATGGAGATATGGCTCCTTAAACGACCATATATCTTCACTAGTTCATTAAATATTTTTTGGTTGTTTTCCAAATTTTATTCAAGATGATTCATCTTCACATAGCAAGACAAAGAAATATACAAAAATGTATTCTGTCTTCTCATATTTTGATTTTTCCCCTGATGAAACTAGGTTAAGTTGGTGCCAACAAAAGTATATAAATAAAACAACCTCTTGAAATAATATTTCAGCACTTGATTTGGAGATATGTTGCCCAAATACACGTTCCCTTTTGCATAAGACAATATTATGATTTCAATGTAGCTGTATACTCATCTCATGATGGCAAACTTTAGCAGCCCCGAAATGATGCACTATGAAGGAATACACAACAACACTGTATCAAAGATTTTTTATTTATTTTAATTTTAATTAAATCCTTAGAACTCCTAAACTAAACTCAAATTTTTTTTTTCCTTTCCTTTTCTTTATAAATCAAACTCCTAAAAAAGATATCAACCCCTATCATAATTTTCAAAACTATAAACATGGCTTAAAATTATGAGTCGAGTCCATTTACCCACTTTCATGCTCCAAATACATCTCTTGATTAAGAAAAACTCAACTTCATTCTCAATGTTGTCGGCTGACCCAATCCTCCTCCTTGACTCTCCATAAGATCAGATCAGACTAGATCAATTTCTGCTCCTTTTGGAACGCACAAATTCTAATTTCAATCAACTGAAAAATAAAACCAACTAGGGTGATACTCAATACCACCAAAGATTGGGATGTCTGCTAGGGAGAGAATAAATTCCACCGAAGTTTCCTGCATAAAACCCTCAGGATGGCAAGATGCACAGCTCTAATACCACTGTAAGATCCCAAACCTTAATAATTTAGTCAGATCTAGCACATTCTAGTATTCTCAATAAAATTACATTCATTAAAAACCAGGAACATAGATAGGATCTGAAAATGCAACACTTTATTTATATTATTAGCAAAAAATAAAATAACAGCCTTACATACAATAAATGCGGCTCCTCCGTTGTGCTTGGTTGCTCTGTCAAAATAGAAAAAAACAACACCGAAGCACAATCGTGGACCACAGATGGATCCACGGGAAAATTCACCACGGGGTTTTAATAAGGGATCAGTATTAGAACTCCCCAGGCCAAGTTCTCAACCCAAACACAATAAGATATGTAAACGAGAATGCATCTAAATGCCCTAGCTTGTCTCCCCTTTTATAGGCTTGGTGGACTTTCTAGAGACCTTATTTTATTATTTTCTAGGAAACCGACAACAAATACTATGAGCCAATACCATGAGAAAATACCGCGGTAAAGTGCCATGGATCAATTCTATCCACTTTAATTTGGATCAAGAAAAGGGTATTACATTCCCTTGAGTTTTTCTCTATAATTACCTTATTTTACCATTCTTTGAACATTGTTAGGGTGCTTTTCTTTCCCTAATATGACCCAATAAAATCATACATCTTAGTACATCACCCACATGGGATATTCATGAGAAATAGTTCATACTAGTATTAAAAATATCATTTTTAAGTGTATATAATAAACTATGTGGGAAATATGCATTGAAATATGAAACATACATTTTGGATGGAAAGCTCTCTCATTCGTTGCTTAAAAATTATGACATTGAAAACATATTTTAGATATAAAATTTATGCCTTTTCAAAAAAATGCTAAAAGGATGATCAAGTGCTATGTTGTAGGTAGAAACTCATCCATGTGGTGATAGATGTACAATGATTTTTTAGTAAAAGAAAATAATATTGTTTCTCTAAATTTTCCTATATGGTCACATTTACAAATAAATTACATATAAACCTATTTACTTTTATAAAATTAGCATACGCTTTTAATGTGAAGTTACTATTTAAATTAAATTAAAAATGCATGAAAAAATTAACATAAAAAGGGAAGGTTGTTTTGCGGCAATTCAATTTTATAACTAGATTGAAATACATTCCCAATGACATGAATTTTCCAAACTCTAACTTGAGAAAAGGGGGACTTCAACTTCAATTTGACTAGTTTCTCGAATTCCCTAATAGCAACACCTCCTCCCACATCTTACCAAGCAATCGGCACACCCGAGGTTAAACATGTGACGAGCTACTATGATTTGATTCAACTCCCCATGTAAATTTAAGCGTTGGAATTCTGGAGTCCATTCTAGGATTTTAGCATCTGGGTAATCAGCTGAGCTGGGAGCTAATAAACCAGACATCCTGAAACTATGAGAAATTGATCCCAATCTGTTGTAGCATTCACTCCTTTATGTCATAAAGATGTGTTGATTGTAGTAAAAGTATGGATTGTTTTAGAAAATTCTCTCCTTGCTGCCACCAAATTAGAAAAAATCCTTTGTAAAAAACCTCATGCTCAAACTTAGGATCTATATGGCCTTTGGTTTGGAATTTTGTTTCAATCCATTTATTAGGTCCTTTAATGTGGGCCAAATGTCAATAAACTTACAAATTAGGGCATGGTCTTTCATGTAACTGTGATAATTTTCCAGTTTGTTGAATGGGATCACAAACTAGGGTTTCTAGGAGCTCTTGGAAGGCACTTCCCTCATATTCTTGCTTGGCATTGGGATCCTAGTACAAGGCTTGTGTTAGGGCTGATGCCCTCTTGAGAACCTAATGGAATACTTCTTTTGATTCACGTTTCACTACACTTTGATAGAAGGAGATCGCTCCCTCATTCTAGGGCACTCAGTTCCCTATCGATCCATGGTTTGAGAGCCTCCGATAAAAATAATGATGTATAATTTAAAAAAAAAAAATTATAAAACATTTCATTATAGTTATAACAATTTAAAATAAATTTACATTTTTTTTAATTTTCATTATTTATTATTTAAATTTTGTTAATTTGAGATATTAGATGTACAAATGTTTTAATATCTTTAAATTTTTTGAAACATTTAATTTTTATAATTAATAATTAAATTTAAATTCGAAAAATTGTATTTCGATCTAAACATACATCCAAAAATTAATTAATACAAAACCAAAAAAATTAAAATGTATTATAAATATTTCAAAGAAAATCTTAGCAAAAAGCATAACCATGGGAATGATACACGTTTATCCCATGATTGTTTTTTATTGATATAACAAAAAGTAACCAACTCAAATCTACAATGAACTTTTTAGAAAAATATAAATAATTTTACTAAAAAACATGAATACTGCTTTTTTATTATACAAAGTTTATAATATGTTATATAAGTTGGGAGCTAGTCCGATAGTATTGCGGCAGGTATAATTTATAGTAGGCAGCTAGATCATTTGTTCTATCAGCAATTTTATGATGAAATTTAAGAAAATATAAATAATTCTATTAAAATGTGTCAATAGAATTTTTTTTATTATAAAATGCTTAAAATACATTATTTAAATTGTAAGCTTGCTCGACAGTATTGCAGCATATGCAATTTACTGCGTGGATACCTGGGATGGTGAGAGCTCTAACTTCCCAACTTTCTGTCTGAAGTTTCTTGGATGACTTCACAAACTAAATTAATATTTTGGTGCAGTCAGAGCACGCTCATACATTAAAAAACATTATCTGGCTGGATATTTCCGTTTGAAGTTTCTTGGAAGACTTCATAAACTACATTAATACAGAGAAGATGTTTTTTCTTACAATGAATGAAATGCAAGTTGTCAATGGCCTGGCCCCAGGTTACAGTGGCCGGTATATACCCAGATGGCAGTTGTCTAAATCCAACTTACAGCGAATAACATAGGCCTAGTTGGCAATGGCCTAGATTCATCTGAGAGTGCAGAGCAATAACGCAACTTACCATGCATAGCGGATAACAAACTCGAAATTGGTGAATGGAAATGATGGAAGTTGTATTCACGTTGGCCCAAATGTGTTGGGATTCGTAAATGTATTAAAATTATGATAGAGTTCCACTTTACTGCACTTTAGGGGATTGATTATGGTCAATCATGCAATAGTAAAGCAGTACACAATCTGATCAATTGCTGACAAGGATGGCACTCACCGCCACGTTAATATTCTGATGAAAGCGCCCACAAGACGGTAGGAAGTTAGATTTGCCATCTCTTCTGCTCCCTATAAATAGAGAGCTCCCTGCACCTCATTGCATCGAAGAGTGAGAAGAAGATACGTAATTTATATCCGACCTTTCATTTTCATTTTCATTTGTATCTGAGTTTTCACTATAATTACTCCGACTCTAAGCTACTCTCATGGCTTCTACAGGCCGTTTCTCTTTTATATCTTGTGATGATATTGCTGGCTGTTCCGGTAAGAAGCCACTTTCATTTACCTGCTTTCGGCTATAACTCTTTCTTCCTTAATAGAGTTTATTTTTTCTCTGAATCGAATGTTTGTTTTCACATATGATACTTGGATATTTTGTTAAATATATCTGATTGACCTTGAAGATAAACTTAGCTGATTAATGTATCTGCAGATGTATGCCGAAGCTATTGATATTAGAGTTTCAACAGCAGTTGGGGTGATTATATCTACACCTCTATTTCAGTTTTATTACATGTGTAGAATATCATTCATTGATATAGTTAGGAGACCCGGTTTTACATATATTTAACTAATGACACTTGTCTCCCTCTTTTTCCCTATTCCAGCTGCAAACACATGCAATGAATAGGAGGCTTCTGCAGACCATAGGTAAGTGATTCGAAAGGCACACATGATATTATATTTTCTATAGTTGTTGAACCAACCGCTTTAATTGTTTCTTGTGAATTCGCAGCTTAGGTTAGGCGCTAATGCTGCTTCAACATTTTCTTACCTATATTGTTGATGATTTAAGGTTTTCTTGTGGATTAACGACTTGCCTTGTTAGGTTATTTGTTCTTTCTATTGCTTCTATTACTAAGGTGGTTGTTCAAATTCAATGCTCATAGTCATTGTTTATGTTTGATATACTCTGTAATTGTTCGTGCGGTTGTTTTCAACTCCTCTTGTGAACTCGAAAGCTCGTTTTAGGCATTTGTTATTGCAGCTTTCGCATCTTTAGGTTGTTTATGCTGTTATTGCGTTGTGCATTCTCTTGTGAACTCAAGGCTCATCATAGGAGATGAATTTGTGGTTCTGACTTTTACTTGTGAATCGAAAGCCCATATCTGCTGTTATGGTTTGTTTCCTGTTTTAGTTTTTTTTGGGATGAATTCCATGCTGATCCTTGGCATCGGAATTAACTGTTTCTTGAATTGGTCAGCGCAGATTGTAAGGCAGCCTGCGGAGAACGATGCAAGGAAGCATCACGCCAGAACGTATGTTTAAAGCTTGTGGTACATGCTGTACCAAACGCAAGTGTGTTCCTCCTGGTACATATGGAAACCAGGATCTCTGCTCATGTTATGCCAGCCTCAAGACACATGACAACAAACCTAAGTGCCCTTGAGTATGCTATATCCAGTATTATTGTTTTGAAGTTGTAAGGACTTCAGACATATATGGTTATTACTTTTTACCATAGGCACTGGATTCTCAGAAAGCTTATTATCAGTGTGTTTATGGTTCTATAAAAATATTGAATGAATAACCGCTTAAGAATGTTGGTTAAGAATGTTGGTTGGGTTACTACAAGTTCAGCCAATGAAGCTAAGGCTTATAGCTTGAAAGATATATTGTGTTGCTAACATCGTTAATGTCATAATAAATTTGTATTGTGAAAAACAATGTTGGTTAAATGTTATTGGAAGAGAATTCCTTGATATGTATAATCACGTGTAAATTCCTACACTTTTTATTATTTTGTGGAAAATCTATATGTTCCTACACTCTTTATTATTTTGTGGACAATCTATATGTTCGATGGTGGGAGAGAATTCATTGTTTATTGCTTTGAGAATGACATTTTGGAAGGAAATTACTTCACACTAATCATGACAATGATTGACTCCAAAGAATTTATTCCACATTAATCATAACAATCTTCTATAACAAACAAACTTCACTAATGTTTCTACACTCTTTATTATTCTGTGGACAATTTATATGTTCCATGATTGGAGAGAGTTTAGAATGTTTATTGCTCTGAGAATGACACTTTGAAAGAAATTTACTTCACACTAATCATAACAATGATTCACTCCAAAGAATTTATTTCACATTAATCATAACAATTTTCTATAGCAAACAAACTTCAGATTAAAAAACCAGCTTTAAAAATATATTAATTTGTTAAGTAATATAATAAAAGCTGTTTTAAAGTGAATAATTAAATTAATATTATACAAAAATAAAATAATAAAATGGAAGAAAATTGTACATTATTATAATATTCCAAAATAATAGAAATGAAAAAGAAAAAATTAACAAATTTATAAAATGTTTAATATAATAAATTAAATATTAATTTTTGTTTACAAATAATTTTTTTTTTAGCATGTTATATTAAAAAATATGACATGAAAATAAAAAAAACTTATACAATCTGATTTTTATAGAGATATACAAAAATTCACATCCATATTTACTACAATAAAGAACATACACAAAATGACAACCTTTTCTACTGTAACAACAAAAGTATAGTAAAACTAGAGTTTTCCTTTTTTCATTATTTTTCTTGCCTTGAGACTTGCAACAATTCAAATCGTGAACTACACCAAAGATTAAAACAAGAGGGGCAAGGTAAATTGGGTTTTACAAATTGGAGAGTATGGTTTATTTATTGTATTCAATTTTATGTAGTAAGTTTAAGTTACAATTGTATTTTTACTTTTCGCGTTGTTTTTATTTTCTACTCTTTTTTTTTTAATAGAGATAATTTCACAATTTTGACTTTTCAAAACAATTATAATTTTTTTTTTCTACTTTTTCCATTTTTTTAATCTATTTATAAATAAATTTTCAATAAATAAAAGCATCATTTTTTTTCTTACATATTTTTTCTATTTATTTTTCCAAAAGCTTTATTATATTATTCTTCTCTATTTCTCATCTTCCACAATGAAAATGTCTGTGTAGTGACTTACTATAATCACTTTTAACATTGTTTCATCTAGGTCATCAATTATTTTAAAATCTAGCCATATTTTAAGAGAGAGGGGCATTAATATAGTGATCATTTGGTGAAATTCTAGACATCCAATATAAAAGTTACCTATCTATGGGCAGGGCATAGATCTCACATATATACCTCACTCATTTTTCAATTTGATTTGAAAATATTAAGTGAAGAATTTACAATTTTGAATTTATATGAGTAATCTTTATTGCATAGCAAATTATGAGGACTTAGAGACATTATCTAATTCTTAAAATAGGAGTTCATCACATCCTATTGGATAAATTGCTATTTAGCATTGCCCATGATTCATGAAGATCATAAATTACTTCAAAGTGAAGTAATACATTGACTATTTCAATTATTCCTTAAGTTTTTTCTCTATAATTGTCTTATTTGACCATCCTTTCAATATTAATGGGGTACTATTCTTTCCCTAATGTGACCTCTTAAAATCCTTTACATCTTAGTACATCACCCACATGGGATCTTCATGAGAAATAATTCATAATAGTATAAAAAATATCATTTCAAGTCACTATAAGAAACTATGTAGATCAAATTTAATGTAGGAATATGCACTTGAAATATAAAACATACATTTTGGATGAAAATATTTCAAAGCCCTTTTAAAAAAAATGAGAAAAAGATGATCTAAGTGTTATTTTGTAGGTAGAAACTCATCCATGTAGTGATAGATGTACAATAATTTTTTGAGTAAAAGAAAATTATGTTGCTTCTCAAAATTTTCCTATATACTCATATTTACAAATAAAATACTTATAAAACTATTTATTTTTATAAACTGAGAATACTCACTTTTGATATGAATTTAATTTATATAGTGGAGTAGGAACTGAGTTTAATGCATGGAGCTTTCCTACAATGCATATTAGACTAGGATGTGAATGACTGTGTGCAATATTTGACCGTGAAAAAGATCTTCATGGGTAGCCTTGCCTGGACTTGTGAGACTTGTGCAATGTGTGTAACAGTGTAGCGATGTAAAAGTCAACGTGTGGTTCATTTGGTATCGAATGCTTTGAACCTGTGTATATGCCTTTTTTATTCATCAGTTGACCATGCTTGTCCCATGAATATTCATTGGATTTGGTTTGACGTACAACATACGAACACGTCAATTGTTTTTCGTGAAATTTTAAAACTAAAAGTTTGTTATGTAGTTAGTGCGATTTTTTTAAGAGCTTTTACCATTGTTTTTTCCCATCTCATCTCTAAATTCCTATTCAAGTGAATATCAAATTTGGAAAAAAAACTTAAATGATATGCATAATGCTTTTTTATCCCTTGAATAATACATATGAAGTCGAGAAATATATTAAATGCTTTTTTCAAATACATGCTTTACATTAAACCCATTCCATCAATAATTATGGAATGAGAGAGAATTATTGGGGAAGAGACTCAAGAGAGAACTAGTGGGAAAAAATTCAAGGGCACTCTTTAAAGAGAGAGAATTATTGGGTAAAAGACTCAGGAGAGAACTAGAGAAAAAAAAATTCAAGGGCGAGAAGAAATTTTTAAATGAATTTTAATATTTAATTTTTTAATTTTTATGTTCGTAAAATGTGAGAATTGTTTTTATTAAGATATATTATTTATTTTTGTGTAAAAAAAAAAAAGTTTTTTACTTTTTCTCTATGCTCATTTAGAAAATATATTGAGTTTTGTTTTAGCTTTAATAGAATTAAACTTTTTAGCTCTTGTGTGTACTCAAGCATTAATAAAAATGATATTTTGTGTTGGTAGTTAAGTCCTATTTATTTATTGAGGACATTAGTTTTTGTTCTGCATTTTTTTTATTTTTGATGAATTTTTGTGCATCAAATATAAAAGTACTTATTTATGAGTAGGGTAAAGATCTCATGTATATACATCACTTATTTATGAATTTGATTTGAAAATATTTAAGCAAAAGATTAAAAATATCGAATTAAGCAAAAAATCATGACTTAGAGACATTATATAATTCTTAAAATAGGAGCACATCACATGGTATTGGAAGAATTGATATCTAGCATTGCCCATGATTCATGAAGATCATAAATTACTTGAAGGTGAAGCCATACATTGACTATATCAATTATTCCTTAAGTTTTTTCTATATAATTACCTCATTTGACCATCCTTTTACAGTTGTATTTTTCTTTTCCCAAAGTGACCTGGTACAATCCTTTACATCTTAGTACATCACCTACATGGGATCTTCATGATAAGTATTTAAACTAGTATAAAAAATATTATTTTAAGTGTCCATAATAATCTATGTAGACAATATGCATTTCAAATATGAGACATGCATTCTCGATGGAAAACTTTCATTCATTGCTTAAAATAATGACACTCAAAACATATTTCAGATATAAAATTTATGCCCTTTTAAAAAAAATGCTAAAAGAATGATGGAAGTGCTATGTTGTAGGTAGAAACTCATCCATGCACTGATAGATGTACAATGAATGATTTTTTGAGTAATAGAAAATAATGTTTCTACTCTAAATTTACCTATATGTTCACCTTTACAAATAAATTACATATAAAGCTATCTACTTGTATAAAATGAGCATACTCACTTTTAATATGAATTTACTCTATGAATTAAATTAAAGTTACATGAAAAAAAGAAACATAAAAAAATGAACTTTAAGGTTGTTTTGTTGTGATTCAATTTTATAACTTGATTGAAATACATTTCCAATTAAATGATGTTTTCCAAACTCTAACTTGAGAAAAAGGGGGACTTCATCTTGAATATGAATAATTTCCTAAATTTCGTAAGGTAACACCCTCCTCCCACATATTTCCAAGCAATTGGCCAACCGGGGAAAACATGTGATGAGAGGCTAGAATGATCTGATTCAACTCCTCATGTGCAGTTAAGGAAGTGGAACTCAAACAACACAACCAATCTAACCTTCTACACATCCTACAAACTCTCCAAGATCCAACCCACCCTTCCAGGTGACGAACCCCTAAGGGAATTCAACAATTCAAGGAATTAAAGCCCCAGTCACTCCCTTATCAAAACCTCCATGCGGCTCAGAGCCCAAGTCGCTCCCATGAGCCTACCTGAGTGTGACTATAGTCTTTTTATTCAAGTGTTATGCTAGCGATTACGATATTTAAGGCTAAATTTGAGGGCTACGACCTAGTCACTTCCGAAAACTTCATGGAATTTTCAGAAATCAAAATAACATGGCAAAAATGATACTAAGGAAAAATTTTGAACAAAGACTTGATTGAACCCTTACTAGCCATGAAAAGAATTTCTTCAAACATGTCAGAAATATCCATTGTGTAGGTTAGAATAAAATATCTAATCATAGGGGAGTCATACTTATCCAAGATTCGCTACGAAGGATTGATGCATTATCGCATTAGCTACATTATCATCTATTAGGTAATATATTCCTTTCTCATTCATTTAAAAATCAAAACATGATGAGAACCATACATTTTCACTGTCAATAAACATATTCATAACCAACATTTAAACACTAGAAATAATGAGGATACAACAACCTTAAATGCCACATATGAATCAATACATTTAAACATAAAATACCAAGGGAATTAACTTTGATTAGTGAATGCAAAATCCAACTCGATATGGGACTACCACATTCAACTAGACCATAGATTGGTTGACAAGAATATCTCTTCATTCATTCACCCTCGTGCAATATTCCAAGCATGAAAAGGGGAAAAAAAACAAAAGAATCAACCAGGGATTTTCGAGGCTAAACTAGCTCACCCTCATCAATAGAACAATGTTTTACCGTAATTCTCACTAGCTCACTAGGCCATAAATAAGCATGGATGCCAATTGATTTCTCCGCCTACACCATGAGGATTTTTCCTATCTCTTTTCCTCTAGGCTTTACCACAATCCACAATCCGTAGTGGTGAATTCATCGACATAGCCCGCTGAGAAGCAGAATAAAAAACTGAAATGGAGAACTTCGCAAAGCAATCGAGGAGATGACCCCCTTAACGCCACCCTTTCAACCCAAAATTGAACCATAGACAAATTTAGGAATTTCTCCTTGAATGGAGGTCGCAGAGACGTAGAGACAAGCATAAGTTAAATATGATCAATGATTATCCGAAATTTAGCCTTAATTTCCCTTTCTAGTAGCACAAATTGCACCATATTGGCAATAAATTTCTAAGTAATTATTTCGAGCAAATCCATGATAATAATAAGTGGTAAATGATTCGAGGCCTCGGATAGAGAGCTGAAATTATCGAAGCAGGTGAACCTAAAAACAATGGAAGTGCATGACAATAATTCTCAGTGAGTGCACATCCATGATGGATGGAGATCCTTCATTAAACTTGTCCATGCCAAATTCGATAGGGGTCCAAGGGAGGTAAGAAGGAAAGTGGGAGAGGGAAGAGGTGTCATGGGAAGAGGGGAAGGGATCAAAATTGATTCTAAGGGTATCCATAATCCAATGGTGTGTGAGATAAAGAGACTATTTTTCAAAAGGAGTCATAAATAAATTAAGGAATAGGATAAAGATGCTTAGAGCCATTTATTTGTAGCATGGCTTCTTCCAAGAATAATTCTATATTAGCTTGCGGATTATTTTTATCATTATTAGATATGATAATATGATATAACTTCATGGAGTGAAAAAAAAATCTCATTTTCTTATCCTTTGTAACACAAAATCCAAGGAAGCTATCTTTTGGGTTGTTCTCATTATTAAGGAACTGTATAGTAAGCAACGAGTCCCCTAAAGTAGTGATATATTTAACCCATTTTTTATTGGCTATGCTTACTCCTTGGAGGAGACCATACATTTCTTAGTGGTTGTTGGATTTTCTCCCTAGACCCCAAGTGAATTTTACTTCTGTTATTCCATTGAGATTTATTAAAATGTCCCTCCTGCCACCACTTTAATTTTAATAGTAATATCATTCATAATTAAATTAAAATTCTAAAAATTTCATTTCAATCAAAATATAGAAATAATTTTTTTTTTTTTTTGTAAGCTTGCAAGTACCTTTCCATTCATTAATTCATAAGAAACATGTTACAATAATATAATATATTTAATAGCGTCAACCTGCCAAAGGAAACTAGGTTTTTTTGCCACTGAACAACATTATAGGCCATCCAAAACATTATTAGTTTAAGTCTGTCCATCAAAGACTTGAAGGCCATAAAGTATGTTAACCATCTACACTTCAAACTACTAAAGTAAATAATATCCGACCAGATCATCAGTAGAAAAAAAAAATATTAACAAGTCATCCCAGTAGTTAATCATCAGGTGAATATACTAGAGTAGGGTATTTTGAACTTTTCCGTGGAATTTCAAATTGATGCAGACCCTGAAGCTGATGTTCGATTTTGCCAAGACAGATGTTGTATTGATGGAGATGTAATTGTATGGATTGAATTTCCTTTTTAATATCTTTGAGACTCATCTCCCTTTAGATGACCCTAAAATTCCATCGTAACAGTTATGGCATTCACCATAATAGATTATATAAGCGAATAGAGATGGACTGACTGTTTAAATAGTGTAATCCAGCCTCGAGTATGTCAAGGGTCAAAAACGAAGGATGTCCAGTCCTCAACCGGGAGCTTTGGTGCTGCTTTTAAATTTAAATCTATCTCCCATTAAGAAATCATGGTTTTCACTTGTTCCGAGGTCCCAACACTATAAGCATGTAGGGTGCTTTGCATGTTCTCAACATCATATTTCCTTCCCCTTTGACGTTGTAGATTGCTGGACGATGCCCTATGTGCTTTACCTTTGTCACTTGGCTTGTTGTTATCACTGCTTCCATGACCTTGCTTACCATGACCAGAGGTTTCCTTCACCATTCTAACTTTTTTCATACCTCCCAACAACTGAGAAGCCACTCTAACCCTGATAGGATGTAAAACCGACATTGTAGAAGCTATATGGGTTGAAAGTTTAGGTGGACTTGAAATGATAATACATATAAATAGGTTGTTAAATATTCCCTGTCGGACACATAAAATTGTTATGGACATCTTTTTTCTTTTAACCATGCACTCGTTCCATGATCCATTCTTTCACATTTCCAAAAACCAAAGTTTTTTCATATCACTCAGTGGTGCCTTAGAATAGGCTACAAACCCATAAAGTTCCATCTCATAGGGTTTACCAGATTGATCCCTTTCTAAACCCAGAACCACTATACTACCCCTAACTTGTTGAAACCACAAAAGCCAGAGATTAAATAGTTCACATACAAGATATGTAGGAAGAATATTTATGAAAGACCATAAATTATAATACATTCCCATTTGAGCAAGAAAATTGTCATAGAAAATAGAAATTGACATCGAAAATGCAAACAAATCTAAATTAATCAACAACCCAATTTTCTAGTGTAGTAATGTCCTCAAACCCTTCAAATATTTAAATATTCTCTGACGTGGAGCCTCCATCTCATTAACAAGAAAATCTTGAGAAACATACCAGAATCCGCCATTTTCCTTCTCACTGTGACAGTCTCTTGCACTGTTTCTCTCTTGCTCGAGCACCCCGGTCCAATGTGAAATTTTTACCACCTTCCAGAGAAACCAATAATAAAGCCCAACAAGTTCTTGACTGTGAAGGAATTGTATGGGTCCCCCACTTTCCTTGTCCCTTATGTTTTTATTCATACCTTTGATCCCCATACGGATCATCACCATCCTCGCATCCCTATCGGGGAGATTGATTAGGATTCATATCCTAGTCTAGGATCACATGCAAGGGCTGTAATATTTCTTCATGAGACTCATAGTCCTCGGTTACATCTAGATACTTTCCCGGGTAACTGCATCCCAAATTTTCCAAGAAAACAGTTGCGGCATTACCTGATCGATGAAAATGAGAGGGAATAATATATTCGAGTTTTGAAATGAGGTCCTTGATTTCCTAAATTAACTGAGCAGTTCTCCAACTTCTAATGATATTTTCCCATTGGGATCCCTGATGTGGCTTTTTAATGATGTATATAACAAGTGCATAGTCTCCTTTGACCATCGATTTATGAAAACATTCCCTTCTTGCAATTAGAATACGATGTCTAACTGCATTTAATTCCACCTCATTATTGCTCTCAATAATACAATTTGATGCATAGAGTCACACTACCCATCCCTGGTGATCTCTAAAGCGGCCACCAAAGCCCGCAATTCCAGTGTTGCCTTTAGAGGCGCCATCAAAGTTAAGCTTAAAAAAAATCTTTGGGAGACATAATAATCTCAAAGATGATCAGCTGGGGTAGATTTTTAATTTCCATGAATGTGGTGCTAGCATCCGCAGAGACAGATTAAGCATTGCCAATATTCACGCTTCCTGAGGAAGAACTTTCTAGTCATCCGGATACCATTTTCCGCAAGAATAATTTCGTAGATGTTTTGGATAATTCTTTCAATATTTTTGTCACTAATTTTTTTTAATCTTTGAATACCCACTTATGTCTTTCCTTCCATACCGCCCAGAGTAGAAAACCATTTAATATGTACCATCCTCTATTAGGACTGGACTTTTTAACTTTCTTTTCCTCTAATTTTCAATGGTAACCTTGATACTTGAATGACCTCAGTCCATATGGTCAAAGAGAAGGTCAAAATTCTGCCAAAGTTGATTAAAAAGGGGCATGAATTCAATAGGATCTCCATGGTTTCATTATGGGAGGTGCACATGCTACACGAAGACGGACCATGAACTCCACGCTTTTGTAATTGGTCCTAGGTGAGGGTGTGCCTATTACTGACAAGACAAAGGAAGAACATGAATTTTGGACAAAATTTCCCAAACCATAATTTACACTAGAGGGGGTGGAAATTTTTCTCATGGTCTTCTGCTTTCTACTAATAACCTTCTTGTATTGTGAACATTCCTATAGTTTTGTAGCCCCATCTAAGGATTTCCATTCCTTCATAGATCATAATCCTTCTATAATTGAGCTCTTTCTTGAAAGCTTCCTATTGATGCAAGTCTAGTGCATTGGGCCATTTTTCCATCCTTTTCCATTGTCTCCATATGGAAATTTCTCATGTGTCCCAGAACTCATTAACTCTCAAATTTGCAGATCGATTGGTAAATAGGAATTTCTTAGAATGGTCTTGGCAACTGAATAACTTGTCCCTCTATTAGCATGAGTCTTTCGAGAATAAGGCTTTGCCCCCATCTCTGATCTCCTAAAATATTTACCTACATATCATATCCTTGTTTCAAGCTACTAGATTCTAGATTGACGAGCCTCTAGGACTGCCCCAAACCCGCAAGCTCCCTTCCGTGGATGAGGGCATATGATATTTTTTTTCCAAAATAAGATTCCAAAGTTAATTGCCACCTTGACTACAACGCAACCAATTTTCTTCTCCCATTTCTCGATTTAAGGTATAAGGGTCAAGGAGGCCTAGACTCTGTGCCTTTTTAGGATTGATTAGGAAATTACAAGAAAGAAGATCCCATATTTTTGATATTTTTGCTCCTTGCGAGAGGAATTCCTTGAAAATATTTGTCATTTCAAAGGATGAAGTTTTGCACACGATAAGACTCGAATTTTGTTCAATGGGAATCAATTTTAGCACCACTTTTAGAAGAACCACACTACTCAACATGTTTAGGTCTCGAAAATATCAATTTTTGAGGCGAGATTGAATGAGATCAAGAAGGGATTTCAAACAAGAAAATATGAGGGAATTAAAGATAAGGGGAATGCACGCATATTTAGATGGCATTAATCCAATACAAAAAACCAATATTTTGGCCAAAATGGATTGAGACGGAACCAGGGTATGGAAGTAAGATATATCTCACTTATCATTATCTATCTCAGTTCATGAGGCTTGCATAGAGTCTTATAGAATGGACACTAGGGATGTGGATTCTTTGAGAGTGGCTTGGCAGAAAAGCATAATATCTTCCACGAATTTATTAGGATTCATGGAAATCTCATTAACCCACAAGAAAATCACTTTGAGTTGGCCTTCTTGAATCTTCGCTTTGATATATCTCCCCAAACCTTCCGCTGCCAATATAAAAATGAAAGGGGAGATCGGATCTCCTTGTCTAAGTCCCCTAGAGGGATTAATGGTTTAGGAAGGGGAGCCATTGAGGAGGATAGAGAACACAAGGGTGTAAATTAGAGAAGAAATCCATTGAATCCATCTATACTCAAAGCTAAAAGCTTCAAGTATATGTTGTAGGTAGGCCCAACTTAGGCGGTCATAGGCTTTAGAAAGAAAAAGTGTAGTCATCATGCCCTTGGATCTAAGACTTTTGAGTTAGTGTATGGCTTCCTGAGATGTAATAATTTCATTTAGGATTTTATGACATTTAACAAAACCAATCTGTTCTGGGGAGATTAAAGTGGACATGATTGGTTTAATATGATTCACCGTGATGGTGGAGAGAATTTTATAAATTACAACACACAAATAAATAGTTCAAAAACCTAGAGATCTTCAGAATGTTTAGATTTAGAAATTAAAGTTTAAAAGATGCAGTTGAGAGTTGGATGTAACTTCCTTGATCTTCTTTATTCTTCAACGACTTCCAGAATGTATTTGATCATGATAGGCCAGGCTGCATGGAAATTTGTTTTGTGAAACCATCGGGCCCGAGCACTTTATTTTTTGCCAGACCTTTGACTACCTCTTCTACCTCCTCCATCCTGACAACTCACATGAGTGTCATGGTCTAGTATCTTATAACCAATTAGGGAATATGCCTAGTTTTGCAATCAATATATTCAGTTCTGTGAAGGATCAGGTCTGACAAGATGTTTTTTAAGTGATCTACCAGAAGTTTCTTCATGTCTTTACATTGTACTAGGTGGTTCCCCTCTTGGTCTAGTAGCGACAATATTCTATTGTGTTGTCTATGTTAAACCACCGCTTTATGAAAGAAGCAGGTGTTTCTCTCTCCTTCACATAGCCATTGAACCCTGGACTTTTTTCCCCATAATATCTCCTCTTTCTTTCTTCATTCTTCAATATTAGTTAATAGCGTACCCTCTTTCACTGCCAAGGCTCGCCAACGTCGATGCGTTATCATTTTTTATTGCACCTGTTGCATGCAGGCCTACAACTTCTTTTCATCTTGTTGGATGTGTCTAAATTATAGTTTATTCCACTTCTTTATCTTCTGCTTTAAATATTTCAGTGAAGCTGGAAGGTATGCATGGTATTTCTTCCCTCCTCTGAACTAGAGGTCCAACAATCCTTTACCTTTTCTAGAAATGATGGATCTCATTTCCAAAATGATTCAAACTTGAAGGGAAAGTTATGATGCCCTTGTTTCATGTCTACTTCTAACCAGATTGGCCAATGGTCAGAACCAAGAAATGGAAGGATCAAGGCTTCATATTAAACATCTCTACTAATCAGTTCTTCAGATGCTAGAAAACGATATAGTCGAGAAGCCACTTGATGCGCTCCTAATCTCCTTTTATCTAACGTATATATTCGATTAACGGTGGGAATGTCCAAAATATGTTGATATGCTCGCATTTTTCTAAAGAGCTCCATTTCTAGTTCCTATCTTCTAATACCACCCTTTTTTCTCATGTAACGAGGTGATCAAATTAAAATTAGCCCCAATCGACCAAAGTTTCTCAGTATACATTTGTTGCATATTTCCTTTGCTCTTAAGGAAAGCTTCATTTTCTCCTGGAATATGAGGGCCATAGACCGCTAAGATAAAAACCCATTCTCTATTTTTTATATATCTAAATTTCCAAGAAAGGATACGGGGCAGGCCGACCCAGTAATCAATGAGTGTCTCTATAGGGTTCTAGACAATGGAAATACCTCTAGTACACCCTCTTGCATCAATAGCTACTGCTTCGTACTTACGGAGAATGCATTTAAGCATTTCGTCAAGTTTCTCTCCTCGTACCTTAGTTTCTTGGAGTAGCATTATTTGAGGCTTCTCCTTTTCAAGGTGTTCTTGTAAATATCTCTATTTACCTTGGTTGTTGAGGCCTTTCACATTCAAAGAGATTAATATCATTGGGGAACTTTATTTAATTGGTGGAATACCACCGAGAGTGGTATGACCCTTCCAAAATTAGCTAATAGCTCTCCCACCATTTGAATTAACTCTTGAATGTTTTTCCTTCCCTTTTTCTTACCTCCATTACTTTAGCTATTCGGATCCTTAGAACTACCTAGTATAGTGGATCCACTAGATCTCATTGTCGTTGACATTGTTTTTCTATATATTGTTGGAATGCATCTCGATACAACTTCTTCTAGTCCTCCGAGATGAATTTGCCATCTACGTTACACGATTCATTCAAAATCCTTTTTAGAACTACATTCTCCGTGCTTAGTTCCTCCTTTGATGCATCGATCTCCATTGCTGACAGATCGATCGAATGTTCCTCCTCCTCTTTATCTGAAATTTCCTTCTCCACTTTCCTCTTTGGTTTGGAAACTAATTTCGATGGGTCTCAACCATGATTGAAATATTTAGGGGGTTTTTCCTTCTTAGATTCTGACTAGTATTTTTCTTTTGTGGGTTGAGAACTTGTTGTTTTTTTAACTTTACATTCTTCTTCTTATATGAAACTTCCTTGAAACCCTCACTTTGGTCTTGTGATGGAGTTGGTTCCAGTGAAAGTTGTGGCACTTCCAGATATCCTTGATTCAGTGGTCAGACTTTATACAAATGCCTATATAGGTGACATCAATGACAACAAAAAGGAATATGGTCATAATCCAATGACTGCTGCCAGATTTCCTCCTAGTATTCTAGTTCCACTGATTCTAGAAGAGGTTTGTTAATATTCATATAAACAGATGCAGATATAAGAAGTGTACCTTCATCGACGGGTAGATTCACCTATTTTCACGAATTGTCCAATTAAATTTTCCATCCATTCTAGGATTTCAGGATCCCAGAAATCAACTGGTAGGGCGAATAGACAAACCCATATTGGAGCAATGAGAAATTGCTTTCAATCTAGACTGTAGCATTCTTCCCAGTACGTCATAAAGAGGTCTTCATTGTAGTAAAAGTATGGACCATTTTCGAAGATTCTTTCCTTTCCTTGCAAATTAGAAAAAATCACTGTAAAAAACCTCGTGATCTAAACTTCAGATCTATATGACCCTTTGACTACCATTTTTGTTCAATCCATTTATCAGGTCCTTTTATGTGGGTCAAATGTCGATAAAATTGCAGATTAGGGCATGGTATTTCATGTAACTACGATAAATTTCCAGTTTGTTGGATGGCATCACAAACCAGGATTTCTAGGAGCTCTTGGAAGGCACTTCCCTTAGATTCTTGATTGGCATTAGGATCCTAGTATAGGGCTTGTGTTAGGGCCAATGCCCTCTTGAGAACCTAATGGAATATTGGTTTTAGTGTTGGATTCACATGTCACTACACTTTGGAGGGGATCGCTCCCCCCATTCTAGGGCACTCATTTCCCTATCAGATCCATGGCTTGGGCGACTTCGATGAAAGAGAATGATTTAGAGTTTATCAAAAAATTCAGTGGCAGTGAAAAACCATAAGAAAGCTCAACATATACTTTTTTTTTATGTTCATTAAATTAATTCCAAATCAAATAATGTATAATTTAAAATAAAAAATAAAAATAAAAATTTAATTATAATTATAATAATTTAAAATAAATTACATTTCTTTAATTTTCATTATTTATTATTTAAATTTTTTAAATTTGAAATATAAGATGATACAAATGTTTTAATATCTATAAAATTTTTGAAACATTTAATTTATATAATTAATAATTAAATTAAAATTTTAAAAATGGTATTTAGATTTAAATATACATATAAAACTAATTAATATAATTTTGGTACATAGTAATTACGAAACAAAAAAAATAAAATGTATTATAAATTTCTCAAACAAAATCTTAGCAAAAAGCATAAGCATTGGAATGACAGACATTTATCCCATGATTGTTTTTTATTGATATAACAAAAAGTAACAAACTAAATTCTACAATAAAAATTTTAGAAAATATAAATAATTCTACTAAAAAAACATGAATATTTCTGTTTATTATACAAAGTTTATAATATGTTATATAATTTGGGAGCTACATCCATTAAGATGAACTTTAAGAAAATGTAAATAATTCTATTAAAATGTGTCAATAGAATTTTTTTATTATAAAATGCTTAAAATAAATCATTTAAATTGTAAGCTTGCTCGACACTATTGCAGCACATGTAGTTTAATGCGTGGATACCTGGGATGGTGAAAGCTCCAACTTCCCAACATGTAAACCAATTTTTTAAATCATAGAATATCCTGGATATTTCTGGTTGAAGTTTTTTTGGATGACTTCACAAACTAAATTAATATCTTGGTGTAGTCAAAGCACGCTCATACATTAAAAATCATTATCTTGCTAGATATTTCCTTTTGAAGTTTCTTGGAAGACTTCATAAACTAAATTAATATTTTGGTGTGTTCAGATAATATGTTTTTCCTTACAATGAATGATATGCAAGCTGTCAATGGGTTGGCCCCAACTTACAATGCCCGGTAGAGACCCAGATGGAAATTGTCAAAATCCAACTTACAGCGAATAACATAGCCCAGTTGGCAATGGCCTGGATTCATCTGAGAGTGCAGAGCACTAATGCAACTTACCATGCATAGCAGATAAAAAAACTCGAAACTGGTGAATGGAAATGGTGGAAGTTGTATTCACATTGGCCCAAACGTGTTGGTATTCGTAGACACAACCAAACTAGAGAATTTTAAAATGTATTAAAATTATGATAGAGTTCCACTTTACTTCACTTTAGGGGATTGATTATGGTCAATCATGCAATAGTACGCTGTATACAATGTGATCAATTGCTGACAAGGATGGCACTCACCGCCACCTTCATATTTTGATGAAGGCGCCCACAAGATATATGGGAGGAAGATGGTAGGAAGTCGGATTTTCCATCTCGTAGAGTACGAAGAAGATCGGTAATTTATGTCAGTGTAAGAAGATAGGTATTATACCTACGCCAACTGTAACCTCCTCTCGTTGCTTCTACACGCGGTTTGTCTGTAAAATATCTTGTGATGATATTGTGATGATATTACTAGCTGTTCTGGTATGAGGCCACTTACATTTACCTGCTTTCGAATAGAGTTTATTTTCTTCTCTAAATCAATGAATGTTGTCTTGTGATACTTTTTCTCATCTGATACTTGGAGTTAAATATATTTGATTGACCTTGAAGATAAATTTAGATGATTAATGTATCTGCAGATGTATGCTGAAGCTATTAATTGTTGGAATTTAAATCCAACTGCCCGCATAAAACAGCAGGACGACGAAGTAACTGTTTATGGGAAATACAAAAATCAATAGCAAAATTAAAGTTTAATTTGAATACTGGGAAAGGAAAACAATGGCAGTGGAAACCTCCAGTCCAGAACTTCATGCAATCTCGAACTGATCCACAACACCAACCAGCATTCAATTCTCTGCCAAACACATTGAATGCACATCAAAGCACCATTCCGGAGGGGCAGTAGACTCCAGCAGCAAGGGGGAAGGAGAACCCCGGAAATGAACGACGTCAACCATCTGTGGACCCACCTCTTCAAAACTCCAAGTAATTATGGGGGGATAAGGGAACTCATGGGAATGAACTCCAAGCAGCCCCCGGAAACCTCAAAGGAATAAATTTTTTATTGTAATGTTTTTTTTTGTGGACCCACCTCTTCATAACTCAAAGTAATTTTGGGGGATAAGGGAACTCACAGGAATGAACTCAAAGTAGCCTCAGAAAACTCGAAGGAATAAATTTTTTATTATAATTTTTTTTATTTGCTACATATGTTTTAGTTTTAACATTGGTTAATTTTATTTTACCGCGGTAGATTTATTTTAACTTTGGTTATATATATTATAAATATGAGATATTTATAACATATATATTGTAATGTCATATGTGTTGCAGTGTGAAATTGTGAGTTACTGTGTATTGTATTTTGAAAGCTCGAAGACTGAAAAACAAAGACAGAGACACAGAGAGAAATTTTTGTTGTGAGTGAAATAGTGAAAGAGTGAGCTGTGTGTGTAGCAGCCAGCAGAAGTTTTTTTTTGTAAATCCACAATGTTACAGTTCTAAAGATATCATTTGTAAGAGTCAAGTTTTATTAATGAAATTTATATTCTTCAAATCTCTGTTTGCATTTTTTTTTAATTTAAATCTCTGTCTTGAGTTGAGGAATTTTATTTTCTCTCTCTATTCGGAATTCTCCAAAAATTTCAACATGGTATCGGAGCTAGTATAGGTGGTCAGTGAATGGAGCAGAGATCGCTCTTCACTGCAGTAGCTGTAAGAATTTTTTTGAAGCGGTTTTTTTTAAGCAGAGAAAGCTTATGTTTGTTTTTTTTTACACAGTTAAGGAAATTGTTTGGTTTACAGAGTTATGATGGCAGCAGCTGGCACCAATCTAATAAATCCCCAACTTTCACAGGACATATGTGAGCTAGTTGAGAATGGCTACCCAAAACTAGCAGATGCAGCAGCGTTGGCAGCTTTGACAGCAACAAAAAGTGATTTGTTAAAAGATAATAGGAAGAAGGACTCCAAAGGCCTCTTTTATATTTTTCAATCTGTACATAAGAGTATTTTCCCAAGAATTGCAGTAGCAAAAAAGTCTAAGGAGGCATGGGATATTCTTAAGACAGCCTATCAAGGCATGGAGAAGGTGAAGATAGCAAAGTTGCAAATGCTGAGCATAGATTTTGAAACTCTCTGTATGAAAGAGTCAGAAAATATAGACTCATTTTTCACTCATGCTATTGGGTTGGTTACCCAAATGAGATCTCATGGAGAGACAATTTAATAAATAAGAATTGTGGAGAAAATATTGAGAAGTCTACCCTCAAGATTTGATGCCATAGTAGTGGCAATAGAAGAGACAAAGGATCTCTCACAATTTAAAGTGGATGATCTGAGTGCATACCTGGTGTCTCATGAACACAGAATGAACAAAGGAAGATATTCCTCATTAGAACAAGATTTCAAGACTCAAATGTCTTTTGGCCGAGGTAGAGGTCAAGGCAGAGCAAAAAACCAAGGAAGAGGTAGAAGCCAAAATAGAGGAAGAAACAACCGTGCAAGTTCAAGTGGAAGAAGTAGCAATCAAAACCAGAATGAAGGCTCAAGCCAACATCAAGCTCATGGACAAATGTATGATAAATCCCAAGTCCACTGTTATTATTGCAAGAAATATGGACAATATGCCAATGAATGTAGGAAAAAGAAAAATGACATGAATAATAGGCAGAATGTTAATTTTGCAAAATAAAATAAGAACCAGAGTAATGTGTTGTTAACATGTAATGTAGCACAAGATAGAAAATATGATGTATGGTTCTTAGACTCAAGTTGTAGTAACCATATGATTGGAAGCATAGGAATGTTTTCCAATCTGGGTGAAAATGTTAAATCTTAAGTAACAACAGGAACTGATAGTAAGATCTCTGTCAAGGGAAAAGGAAAAATCAGTATCCTAGCAAGAAATGGAGAACAAAAGTTTGTGCCAGATGTATATTATGTATCTAGCTTGAAATTTAATCTTTTGAGCATTGGACAACTATTTGACAAGGGCTGCAATGTATTTTTTATAGATGGTGTGTGCACAATCATGGACATACCTCCAAGCAAGAAATTCATTGTAGAGGTGCAGATGAAAAGCAATAGGATGTTTCCTCTCAAGCTCAGAGCAGACTTTAAGGAAAGAAGAAATGTAGCAGCTGTAACACAAGAATTATTTCAAGAGGAAGTGAAATATGAAAATTGGTTATGGCACTTGAGATTTGGACATCTCAATTTCGGAGGCCTGAGCTTGTTGCAAAAAAAGAGAATGGTAAAGGGATTACCATTAATTGAGAAAATGGACAGCCTATGTGAAGGCTGCATCTTGGTAAAACAACATACAGAAAGCTTTCCAATAGGAAAGAGTATAAGGGAAAAAACACCCTTAGAAATTGTCCATTCAGATTTGTGTGGACCAATGAAAATTCCATCTTTAGGTGGAAACAAATATGTTTTGACATTCATAGATGATTACACGAGAAAGACATTGGTGTATTTCTTGAAACAAAAGAGTGAAGTGTTTGAACATTTCTGCCACTTCAAAGTTCATGTTGAGAAGAAAATTGGGCACTACATCAAAGTGATGAGAACTTATAGAGGTGGAGAATACATATCCAAAGATTTCCTACGTTTATATACGGAGAATGGCATACAAAACCAGTTTACCACAAGGTACAAACGTCAGCAAAACAATGTTGCAGAAAGGAAAAACCGAACCATCATGGACATGGTCAGAAGTATGTTGAAGGAAAAACATTTGCCAAATGAATATTGGGCTAAAGCTATCGATTGTGCAATGTACATCTTGAATAGATGCCCAACCAAAGCTGTCATGAATAGATTTCTGGAAGAAGCATGGAGCGACATAAATAAAATTTTCACCCATATGAAAGTATTTGGCTGTGGCTTATGCACACATTCTAGATCAGTTGAGAAAGAAATTGGACAGTAAGGGGGAGAAATGTATCTTTGTTGGATACAGTTATGAGTGCAAGGCATACAAACTCTATAATCCATACACCAAGAAAGTTATAATCAATAGAGATGTGCAGTTTATTGAAGAAGAAGATTGGGATGGAAGCTTAGAGAAAACGGTGAATGTGAAGACATGTGTGTGTCATGAAGAAGAAGAGGAAGGGACAACAACAAATAATCCCTCCATAATGGCTCCTCCTCCACCACTGTAAGCACAAAAAACCACACCACAAGTTGGAAATAGAACAACCTTGAGAAATCAAGGAAGTGCTTCTTCAAGCACACCACAGGGAACTAAAACTCCATCGAGTTCAAGTGGAACTCTAAGTACACCAAAAAATTGAGATTTAGAAATCTGAGTGAGATTTATGAACAGGGAGAGGTAAATGATAATGCCGGTCTAAATTCTTTATTTTCTTTGTATTGTCATGTTGATGACCCAATTCATTTTGAAGATGCTGTGAAAGAAGAAAAATGGATTGAAGCAATGGATGAAGAAATTGGTGCAATAGAGAAGAGTAATACATGGGAGTTAGTGGATCTCCCTAAAGGTAAATAAGTCATTGGAGTAAAATGGGTTTATAAAACCAAGAGCAATGTTGAAGGCAAGATTGAAAGACACAAAGCAAGACCTGTTGTCAAAGGCTACAAGTAGCAACAAGGAAGAGATTATGAAGAAACCTTTGCACCGGTTGCAAGGATGGAAACGGTGAGAACAGTGTTGTCCATAGCAGCAAAACACAAATGGAAGGTTTACCAAATGGATGTGAAATATGTATTCCTAAATGGAGTGTTGAAAGAAGAGGTATATGTTGAACAACCTCCAGGCTATGAGATTGAAGGCTAAGAGCACAAAGTATGTAAGATGAAGAAAGCTATTTATGGGCTGAAGCAAGCACCAAGAGCATGGTACAGTAGAATAGATGCTTACCTGATTGAAAATGGATTTGAGAAATGTGATGGAGAACCCACACTGTACATAAAAGAAAATGACAGTAAGATTCTTATTGTTGTTTTATATGTAGATGATTTAGTTTTTACTGGCAATGAAGTTTCTCTCATTTCTGATTTTAAGTTAGTCATGAAGAGTGAATTTGAAATGACTCATTTGGGTTTCTTGATATATTTTTTTGGAATAGAAGTAGAGAAAAATGAAAATGGAATTTTTATTTCCCAAGCAAAACATGTTGAAGAAGTTTCGAAAAGATTCAACATGTAGAAAAACAAGTGATTTGTAACTCCAACTGTCATGGGGTTAAAGTTAAGCAAAGAAGACAACAACAAGGATTTTGATCTGACATTGTACAAGAGCATAGTTGACAACCTCATGTATTTGATTTCAACTAGGTTGGATATAATTCACACTGTAAGTTTAATTTCCAAATTCATGGAAACACCAAAAGAGACTCATTGGTGGGCAGCCAAGAGAATTCTAAGGTATGTGAATGAAAAAAAGGGGTACAGTATTTTCTACTCCTCATATAAAAATTTTAAATTTACTAGTTACACTAACAGTGATTGGGCTGGAAGTGTAGATAATAGGAAGAGCACATCTGGATATGTGTTTCATTTGAGATCGAGAGTCGTTTCATGGGATTCCAAGAAGCAATCAATAGTTGCTTTATCAACAACATAGGCAGAATATGTGGCAGCAATAGAAGCAGCATGCCAAGTAGTATGGCTGAGAAGAATGCTCAGAGATTTATGTCATCAACAAGACAAAGGAACAGTAATTTATTGTGATAAAAACTCAATGATTGCTTTATCAAAGAATTATGTCTTCCATAAGAGAACAAAGCATATTGATGCAAAATTTAATTTTATTCATGAACTAGTTAATAATGGCGAAATTGTTTTGCAGCACTGCAGAACACAGGAGGAATTTGCTGATATTTTAGCAAAGCCATTAACGCAAAAGAGTTTTAATTATTTAAGGAAATTCCTGGGTATGCAAGAAAACCCAACAGTTGAAATTAAGGGGGAGTGTTGAAATTTAATTCCAACTGCTTGCATAGAACAGGAGGAAGACGAAGTAATTGTTGATGGGATCGAAAGACAACAATCAACAACAAAATTAAAATCTGATTTGAATACTGGGAAAGGACAACAATGGTAGTGGAAACCTCCAGTCCAGAACTTCACACAATCTTGAACTGATACACAACACCAACCAAAATTCAATTCTCTGCCAAACACATTGAATGCATAGCCAAGAAAGCTCCATTTCGAAGAGGCATCAGACTCGAGCAGCAAGGGGGAAGGAGAACCCTTGAAATTAATGACGTCAACCATCTGTGGACCCACCTCTTCACAACTCAAAGTAATTCTGAGGGGATATGGAACTCACGGGAATGAACTCCAAGCAGCCCCCGGAAAGCTCAAAGGAATAAAGTTTTTATTGTAATGTTTTTTTTATTTGCCACATATGTTTTAGTTTTAACGTTGGTTAATTTTATTTTACCGCGGTATATTTATTTTAACTTTGGTTATATATATTATAAATTTGAGATATTTATAATATATATATTGAAATTTCATATGTTCCGTAGTGTGCAATTGTGAATTGCTGCGTATTGTATTTTGAAAAATAGAGAAAAACAAAGACAGAGATAGAGAGAGAATTTTTTGGTGTGAGTGAAACAATGAAAGAGTGAGTTGTGTGTGTAGCAGCCAACAGACATTTTTTTTCTATGTAAATCCAGAATGTTGCAGTTCTAAAGATATCATTTGTAACAGTCCAGTTTTATTAATGAAATTTATATTCTGCAAATCTATGTCCACATTTTTTTTTTATTTAAATCTCGGTGTTGAGTTGAGGAATTTTATTTCCTCTGTCTCTTTGGAATTCTCTAGAAATTTCAACATTGATATTGGAGTTTCACTAGAATTTGGCGTGATTATATCTCCACCTCTGTATATCATTCGTTGATGTAGTTGATTATATCTCCACCTCTATATATCATTCATTTAGCTAATGCCACTTGTCTCCCTCCTTTTCCCGATTCCAACTTCAAACACATGCAATGAATAGGACGCTTCTGCAGAACATAGGTAAATGCTCCAAAAGGCACACATGATATTAATTTTCTATAGTTGTTGAGCCAACTTCTTTATTTCTTTCTTGTGAATTCGAAGCTTATCTTAGGCATCAATTTATTGTTATCGCAGCTAATGCTGCTTCAACATTTTCTTACCTATATTATTGACAATTTAAGTTTTCCCTATGGATTAAAGACTTGTCTTGTTAGGTTATTTGTTATTTATATTTCTTGTATTACTAAGGTGGTTGTTCAAATTAAATTCTCATAGCCATTGCTTATCTTTGATATCCTCTGTAATTGTTTCTTCAGTTGTTTTCAACTCCTCTTGTGAACTTCAAAGCACGTTTTAGGCATTTTTTATTTCAGCTTTCGTATCATTAGGTTGTACATTTTCTTGTGAAGTCAAGGCTCATCATAGGAATTTGTGGTTCTGAATTTTACTTGTGAATCACAAGCCCATATCTACTATTATGGTTTGTCTCCTACTTTAGTATTTTTGGATGAATTCAATGCTTGGCATTAACTGTTTCTTGAATTGGTCAGCACAGATTGTAAGGCAACCTGTGGAGAATGAGGCAAGAAAGCATCACACCAGGACATATGTTTAAGAGCTTGTGGTACATGATGTGCCAAATGCAAGTGTGTTCCTCCTGGTACATATGGAAACTAGGATCTCTGCCCATGTTATGCTAGCCTCAAGACACATGACAACAAACCTAAGTGCCCTTGAGCATGCTATATCCAGTACTATTGTTTTGAATTTGTGAGGAATTTAGACATATATGGTTATTAGTTTTTAGCATAGGCACTGGATTCTCAAAGAGCTTATTATCAGGGAGTTTATGGTTGTATAAAAATATTTAATGAATAACTGCTTAATAATATTGGTTGGGTTACTACAAGTTTAGCCAAAGAAGCAAAGGCTTATAGCTGGAAAGATATATTGTGTTGTTCACATCGTTAATGTCCTCATAAATTTGTATTGTGAAAAACAATGTTGGTTAAATGTTATTGGAAGGGAATTCCTTGATATGTATAACCACATGTAAAATTACTACACTTGATTATTTTGTAGAAAATCTATATGTTTTTAGAGCCTTTATTATTTTGTGGACAATCTATGTGTTCGATGGTTGGAGAGATTTCAGAATGTTTATTGCTCTGAGAATGACACTTTGGAAGGAATTTACTTCCAATGTTTAGATTAAAAAAATCAGGTTTAAAAAATATATTAATTTGTTAAGTAATATAATAAAATCTGCTTTAAAGTGAATAATTAAATTAATATTATGAAAAAATAAAATAATAAAATAGAAAATAAATATGTACATTATTATAATATTTCAAAATCATAGAAATGAAAAGAAAAAATTCACATATTTATAAAATATTTAATATAATAAATTAAAGGTTTACAAATATATTTTTTTGAAAAAAAACTTATACAATGTGATTTTTATATAGATATACAAGAAACCACATCCATATTTACTACAATAAAGAGACATACACAAAATGACATCCTTTTCTACTGTAACAACAATCATTTAGTAAAACTACAATTTTCCTTTTTTAATTATTCTACTTGCCTTGAGACCTGCAACAATTGAAATGGAAAACTACACCAAAGATTAAAATAAGAGGAGCAGGGTAAATTGGGCTTACACATTCAATTTACAAAATGGAGAGTATGATTTATCTAGTGTGTTCAATTTTAAGTAGTGAGTTTAAGTTACAATTGTATTTTTTCTACTATTCCGTTCTTTTAATTTATTTATAAATAATGTATCAATAAAGAAAAGGATCATTTTTGTTTCGTACATATTTTTTCTATTTATTTTTCTAAAACCTTTATTATATTATTCTTCTCTATTTCCGGCCATCTTCCACAATGAAAAGGTTTCTGTAGTGACTTACTTCAATCACTGTTAACATTGTTTCATTTAGGTCATCAATTATTTAAAAGTATAGCCATAATTTAAGAGAGATGCACATTAATATAGAGATTATTTGATGAAATTTTAGATATCCAATATAAAATTTACCTATCTATGAGTAGGGTATAGATCTCGCATATATACCTCACTCATTTTTCAATTTGATTTGAAAATATTTAAGTGAAAAATTAACAATTTTGAATTTATATGAGTAACCTTTATTGCATAGCAAATTATGAGGATTTAGAGACATTATCTGTTTCTTAAAATAGGAGCACACCACATCATATTGGATAAATTTCGATTTAGCATTACCCATGATTCATGAAGATCATAAATTATTTGAAGACCAAGTCATACATGTACTATTTCAATTATTCCTTGAGTTTTTTTCTCTATAATTACCTCATTTTTCCATCCTTTCAATATTACTAGGCTACTATTCTTTCCCTTATGTGACCTCTTAAAATTCTTTACATCTTAGTACATCACCCACATGAGATCTTCTAAAAAATATCATTTTAAGTCACTATAAGAAACTATATAGGTCAAATTCAATGTACGAATATGCATTTGAAATATAAAACATACATTTTGGATAGAAAGCTTTCAAACACCTTTTAAAAAAAATGCCAAAAGGATGATCGAAGTGCTATTTTGCAGGTAGAAACTCATCCATGTGGTTTTTCAGTAAAAGAAAATTATGTTGCTTCTCTAAATTTTATTATAGGCTCATCTTTACAAATAAAATACTTATAAAGCTATCTATTTTTATTAAATGAGAATACTCACTTTTAATATGAATTTAATTTATAAATTAAATTAAAATAACATGAAAAAAGTAACATAAAAAAGGAACATTAAGGTTGTCTTGCTATGATTCAATTTGATAACATGATTGAAATACATTCCCAATGACATGAATTTTTCCAAGCTCTAACTTGAGAAAAAGGGGCACTTCAACTTGAAACCTTTGATAAATAAAATATCTCTGAACCAAGTTAGGTACTAATGAGTGGATAACAAATTAGTTAAAGTGAGAGGTTTTGAAGTGTCTACTTATAGCTAAAATCATTGAGCTTGCATGTGAAAAGGATTTGAGTCAAAATTAAAGAATAATGGGGTTAAATTTTGGATAGCTTATCTAGAAAATGAAAAAAATATCTTTATTTCTAGGTTGTTGAGATTGCATAAAACATACAATTAATATACTATACTAAATAGAGAACAATTTTTTTTTCTTTTCCTCTTGATTTTTTGATATTGCATATAACACATAAAAATAACACATTACTAGGAAAATGATAATGAAAATAAAAAAATAAAATTTCAACTCTATAAAAAAATTTGAAAAGAGCATTTATAGCCTATAACTCTAGATATAACAAATATGGTTCTATTTTGGGGAAAAAAAGAAACATTTTAAAGTAAAATGAAAAACATTCCTAATTGAAAGTATCACTTCAAGTGCAATAGAATAGTATAGTTACCTGAGCCTAGAAATGTAGGAGTAGAAGTTTAAGATATAGATTGAGTATTTCACACTGCACAAACACTCCCATGCTCATAAAAATTGAGTATTCCACACTCCTCAAACACCTTAAGTAACCACTAAAAAAACCATATCAAGGATCATAGTGCTAGTACTTATACATGATTAAAACCCTCGATGAGTCAAATTGTTCATAGCCCAAGGCAACATGGCTACATGAAAATTTATTAATGAAAAAAAAAAAAAAAATACATAAGAGAGTCTAACTACAGTGCATGCTAAAGAAACAAACTAATAAACATACTTTTATCTAAATGTGGACTTGACCAGGTTGATCTTAAATAACTCTCTTGTATTTAAATATCCTAATTTTTGAAATAATGACTTATTTGTAAATATGTTATTTTGAGCAATAGGTGTATCATGAGATCTATGGAGTGATTAATGAAATATATACTTTTATCTAAACATGGACTTGACCAAGTTGATTTTAAATAACTCTCATGTATCTAAATATCCTAATTTTTGAAATAATGGCTCATTTGTAAATATGTTATTTTGATCAATAAATGTATTGTGAAATCTATAAAGTGATTAATCAAATATTCATAGAGTTATTTTTGTGAAATAAATTGTAAAAATGATTGAAAAATTATAAAAATGGAATGCCTATATATGTTACCCATAATGAAATTTTGTGAACATATGTGCATTACTCTTAAATTATTTTGCAGCATATCTGCATTACTCGTAAATTATTTTGCTTTATCATTTGTTTTTTATTTTTTTATTATTGTGTTTTCTTTTCTTGGTTATTATAGCAATTCTCTAGAACCAAGGATCAAAGATTTTGTGAGATCTGTGAAAACATGTGCCTTATGTTATTTTTGGAGTTGCTTGCGCTGATCTTTTGGCCTGTGAGCATTGGACACCACGTTGGAGCTAAAGTGAAGTTTTGTTTTTCTTTGGTGCTGTGTGGGGGAACCGAAACGAGGAGTCATCAGTGTGGAGTAGGAACTGACTTTAATGCGTAGAGCTTTCCTACAATGCATATGTGACCAGGATGTGAATGACTGTGCGCAATATTTGACCGTGAGAAATATCTTCGCGTGTAGCCTTGACTCGACTTGAGAGACCTGTGCAATGCGTGTAACAGTGTAGCGACGTTAAAGTCAACGTGTGGTTCATTTGGTATCGAATTCTTTGAACCTGTTTATATGCCTTTATTATTGATCAGTTGACCATGCCTGTCCCATGAATATTCATTGGATTTGGTTTGACGCACAACATACGAACACATCAATTGTTTCTCGTGAAATTTCAAAATTAAAAGGTTCCTTATATATTTTTGGTGGATATCAAATTTGAAAAAAGAGAGGCGTAAATGGTATGCATACTGCTTTTTTATCCATTAAATAATACATATGAAGACGAGAAATAGATTAAAGCTTCACGTGTATTTTTTTAAATACATCCTTTACATCAAACCCATTTCATTAATAATTATGGAATGAGAGAGAATTTGTTATAGCCACATGTATTAATAATTATGGAAAGAAAGATTAAGATAATTATTATTTTTCTGGAAGAGTTATTTTCCTTCTTTTTAATTATGAATAATAAAATTAGTGATGGAAAATAAAAGTAAAAAGGTTGTTGGTAAATGTTTTCCAAGAACTGAAAAGGTTGTTGGACACATTCAAGACTTGGAAGCCCTCGGGTCACAGCGCAAATTATACTGTCAACCCGTACCTTTTCAAGGTGGAGGATAGGAGCAAGCAGAGTACGTAATAGACTCTCTTGATGGTTGGGGGGACACCAACAACCAACTACATTTTCCAGATAAGTAACTGTCTAATGAAAATGATTAACTCAGAAAATAGTTACATGGTTTTGTATATTAATCTGTACAATTTATAAACTTGTGTATGTTATAGATTTTATGTGGGTATTGTTTTTCAAAATAAAATATATACAGTAGTTTAATATCAATAAGCTAAACAAACAAGTAAATTGTGGCTTTATACAAGATTCAATATTCTCTCTGTGTGCTTTTCAAAGATGAATAGTTTATTTGATATAAAGTCCATGCAAAAACAAACTGTGTTTATATTTCATATGAAAACTAGATTAATCAATAGTTGTGCAGGATAAGACGTTGGTATTGTGTACAGGGTAAAACCCCAACCCTATGTGCATCGCTTCTTCCCTATCAATTCTATAAGGTGGTCTGGTCAGCGAAGGATTATTATTTATTAAACAAAGAATAGACATAAGGTTATGTAACCTGGATATTTAACTTCTATAAAGATAGTAAACTCTTTATTTCTATGTAAGCAGAGTAAAGATACAAAGGTAAAGCCTGTTCACATGTCTATCAACTCCAAAGAATTATAGAAAGCAACCAGAATGAAATTTAGAACTAATAATCTTAAATGTCACAGGAAAAGAAAAACTAGCACATTTTCCATTGAACGTTAGACAGATTCTGTGCATAAAAGAATATTATCACACAGTCCATATGAAGCAAATGTTCTCCACAAGAAAGAGGAATTTACAGTAAAATTTTTATAGTTACATACTCGGTCAGAACTGAAACCTTATAAAATAACATAGTGTTTTCTCATATATTAAGTTGAGTGAAATTTTACACTACAAGATAGTAAAAGAGAAAAATATCTGAGCCTTAAGGGTTTGGCCGGACTATGTCTCGAATTTCTCTACAAATTTTACATAAGGGAAAAAACTAAACAAGGATATTAAGCCAATAAAAACCTTATAACTAGAGCCAAGACTGGATAAATAAAACCCTCATGATAAATTAGGAGTTCACCCAAGATAGTTAAGATAACTGGGTTGGAGGGCAAACATTGATGTGCTTGGAAGAATTTAGTCGCTAGCCACGAATCCAGAGTAGCTGGAAGTTCCAAAGGACCACATGAAATTGAATAACTTATTAACCAGAAAAGGAGCTGACCCATATTCAAAAATAATGAGAAAATGAATGAGAATGTTTTTAAAATGCAAAACTTAATATATAAGAGAATAACCAGGTTACACAACGAAGTACCAAATATAAAAATGACGTATACCTATAAGCGAAGTTTTTCTACAGCAATCCAAGTACTAGAACCGTTTGATAACAGGAGAAAAGAAAATTGAAAGATATGCATGTGTGAGTTGACGAGGAGATAAAGCTCTGCGACTCGTAAATCCATGAGTGCAAATAGAACAAAGCTTAAGTTCTGTTGTGAATACCTGAATAAAGAAATGAGCAGTGGAAGAACGTGTGGGTTTGTTAGGAGCTAGAGCTTAAACAACACCGAGAATGCTCCAACGATTGAAGAGAGATCTCCCCCTTTGCCTTACTGTAATCTCGGATGTTCCTCGGCAAAAGAATAACCTTAGAGTTAGGATGAATATGCTTTTTGGCAAAGCCGAAGTTGAATATTTGTTGGAGAAACAAGATTCTCAGAGAATAGTGAAGGCAAACACAACGTGGAGCAACGACAAATGGTTGTACCCAACCTAGGGTTGGTGGGGATATCAAGTTGACTGCCACCTAAATTGTGAGACGTGGATCTTCTAAAATCAACAATGATGATCTAGAGATCATTACCATTGAAATACACACAATATTACAGAGGATTTTACACCTTTTATAGAGTTTAACCAATGTATCAACTACATTAAATCTCCAGTACATGCCAGCGAAAGCCTCCTTTAAAACAATGCCCCAGTTAATTGTATGGGGTGGGATTGGTGAATGTTATAAAACCAATATATAACCCTATGTTAGAGCTGCAGAATATATATATATAAACCTCTAATACATATTATATGAAAACAATAAACATGATATGTCGAAGGTTAAACTTTTCTTAGGCATTATTTTAACCATAAAATATTAATGACTGGAGTTTTACTCTATGCCATGGAATTTGGTACTATATGAATATGTAATAAGGTTGAAATTATGTATAATAAGGCTAAAATTTTATCCTTAGGTTCATAGTAATTCTTTTTTTTTATGTATGTATGTCACAAGTGGTATGAGAGTAACTTTCATACATTGGGACCTTAAGGGTCAACTAACAATTTACGTTGTGTGTATTTTGATGCAAAAAATAGAAGTATAATAGGAAATATCATGAGGAGGGGAAAAATGTAGCAACCACCCCAAGACACCTGGGAACCCCAAACGCAACCAGTAGTGAACCCTGAAATGTGGGTTCAATTGAGTGTCGATCAACACCAGCAAACCAGTAGACTGCTGGAGGAACATCAGCATAAAACTAGCATACTATTGAATATAGTACAATAGTTACAGGAAGAAATGGTTCAATTTCAAAGGGACAATGAACGATTAATGCAAGAGCAATAAAATATACTCAAAATCTTGTCTGACAAACAAAATCAATAAATGGAATACCCCGGTGCTGATAGGGGCGTGCTTGAAGGTGATGAACAACAAACCAAAGACAACAACACTGATAGAGTGGAAAGAATCACATCCTAGCGAAGCACAAAAACTACAATGAAGTAGAATCTGACAATTTGTCAAACCGGCAAGAGGTTAAGAAGAAAAATGTAGAGCTCCAGGGGGAGTTTCGGAAAATAAAACCGCCAACATTTGATGGTGAAGCTGAGGAAGTGGCAAATGCATGGTTAATAAAAATGAACAAGTATTTTCAGGTGTATGGATATAGTAGAAACCTAAAGGCCAAATTGGACATATATTAGTTAAGGGAGAAAGGCGCTCTATGGTGGGAAGAAGCCAAGAATGTCTGCAGTATTGAGGAACAAGATGTTACTTGGGAGTCCTTGCAACAATACGTTAAAGATAAATATTTAACAAAAAGTTTATACGATGAGAAAGATAAAGAGTTTCATGAATTGAAGCTGGGACAGATGAATATGGATGAATATATCGCCAAATTCACCTCCCTGTTACATTATGTTCCACACCTTCGAGAGGAAAAGACTAAGGTGTAGAGATTTCTGAGCAGCCTGCCAACACATATGAAAGAGGGAACTGAATTTGTAAATCCCATAACCATGGACGAAGCCATTCGTAAGGTATGAATGTGCTATCAGTAGTCCAAGGGTAAATGGGAGGTTGGCAAAATTTGGCAGCCAAGGAAAGGACATAAAAATAACTCAAATTTTAAGGGCGCCAAAAGTAATAATTTTAAGAATTTTACACGAAGTTCTGTCAGTAAAAAATTTGGCAGAAATCATCAAAGAGCTCGATGGCCAGCAGAAGATAAGCCTACAGAGGCATCCAGCAAACGTGACCAAGGGCATGTGACTAAGCCACCTTTACAATGTTGGGGGTGTGGTGAGGCACACTATTACAAAAGCTGCCCACAGTGAGCGAGAAATTACACAATTGCAAACTTTCAAGAAGATTCTACAATAGGTGATGTGGCATGGAATATTCCTCATATCAAAGCAGCATTGAAGGATTGACAGGTAGATTATCAACCAACGATGATTGAGGTGGAAGGTAAATTAGTGTCTCAATATATTTCTATTTCGGTAGACCCATGTGTAAGTCTAAGTTATGTTAGTCCCAAAATAGTGGAAATGTGTAAATTAAAAGAGAATAAATTCAAAAAACTCGTGGTTGGTATAGCTAGCCATAAGAGAAAATGAAAGGTAACTGCCAAAATTCCAAAGCGTACTTTGGAAATTTCAAAACAACAGTTAAATGTATACCTGAACATACTACCATTACGGTCCTACAATGTTTTTCTGGGTATGGACTGACTAGAAAAACATTGGACCTTAATGGACTGCATGGAGAAGATTATTTAGTACAGAATGCAAGATGGAACATGTAAGGAGATTTAGGGAACCAAGAAGTCGCTATAGCTACGTCCAATTACAACATCCCAAATGAATAAATCTATAAGGAAGAGATGTGAGATATATGCTCTTCAGGTGGGATATGCTGAATCCAAGGAAAAATCACCTATGATGGAAAGCATACTGGTGGTGCAAGATTTCATGGATGTTTTTCCAGAAAATATTCCTGTATTACCACCAAGACGAGATATCAATTTTACTATAGAGGTAATGCCAGTAGCATCACCTGTGTCAAGGGCTCTTTATAGAATGAGCGTTCTAGAATTAACTGAATTAAAAATGCAGTTCTAGCAACTGGTGGACAAAGGTTACATTCATCCAAGTGTGTCCCCTTGGGGAGCACCAGTGTTGTTCATGAAAAAATAGGACAGAACCATGTGAATGTGCATGGATTATAGACATCTTCACAAGTTAACAGTCAAGAATAAATATCCTTTACCCAGGATTGTTGATTTTCTTGATGAAGTAAAGGGGGGGAAAATATTTTCAAAGATAGATTTAAGATCTGGATATGATCACCAAATCCGAATCAAAGAAGAATACATTTGCAAGACTGCATTCCGTTCTAGGTACGGGCATTATGAATTTGCGGTGTTACCCTTTGGATTAACAAATGCACTAGCAACCTTTATCAGGTTAATGCATGGAATCTTTCATCCTTTCCTGGATAATTTTGTAGTTATATTCATAGATGAAATTTTAATCTATTCCAAAAACTAGGAAGAACATAAGGAACATTTTAGAATTGTGCTAGAAATACTGAGGAAACACGAGTTGTATGCTAAGTATAGCAAATGTGATTTCTTTAAAACAAAAATTAAGTATTTAAGCCATGTCATTTCAGCAGAAGGGATTAATATTGATCCAGAGAAAATCAAAACTCTTATGGAATGGCAAGTACCCTATAATGTGGTAGACATTCAATCCTTTATGGGATTAGTTGGGTACTATCGGAGATTTATTGAGGGATTTTCCCGAATTGTTTTTCCCATTACCTCTTTGTAGAGAAAATGAAAAGTCTTCAAGTGGACTGTCGAATGTCGGAACAATTTTGAAAAGCTGAAACAACTTTTGACAACTACACCAGTGTTGAGGGTATTTGAACCCAACAAAGAGTTTGAAATTTGTACAGACGCAAGCAAAGAGGGTGTTGGGGCACTTTTATCGCAAGAAGGCAAAGTAGTGGCATATGAGTAAAGAATTTTAAAAGAGCATGAAAAAATATATTCGGCCTATGATCTGGAATTAACAGAAGTAGTACATGCACTCCGGGTATGGAGACACTACATGTTGGGGTAAAAGTTTGTGCTAAAAATAGATCATAGCAACTTGACTAGTTATTTGAAGCAAGCTGGTTTAAACTCTAGAAAGGCAAGATATGGACACTTAAACTCTAGAATGCCTTTCTAAGTGAGTTTGATATGGACATCTAGCAGGTGAAAGGTAAGGAAAACCGGGTGGCTGATGTTTTAAGTAGGAATTTGCATGGTGTTTATGAGCTTTATTATAATCAACTGGAAAGTATATTTTTAGATCAAGTGAAAGAAGAAGCACAAAAAGATCCGGAATATAAGTTCCTATGGTAGTAAATGGAAAACACCAGAAGGCAAGGAGGTACTTCTGAGTATGGAGTAAATGATGATCAGATGTTAACTTTTAGAGGTAAGGTGTATGTACCAAGCCGCGTGGACCTAAATTAGATGATAATGAGTGAATACCATCGTAGCAATTATGCAGGGCACCCAGGATACTTGAAAACGTTGAGTACATTTAGAAAAGTATATTTCTGGCCTCGTATGCGTAAAAATATTGTTGAATATTTAAATAAATGTTTGGAGTGTCAACAGGTGAAGGTGGAGCATTAACATCCCGTAGGATTATTGCAGCCCATACCGGTACCTGAATGAAAGTGGAAAGTTATATCCTTGCACTTCATTACAGGTTTACCATGAAAAAAAATGCAAAATGACTCCATCATGGTGGTAGTGTATAGATTTAGTAAATCTATACATTTTATACCTGTACAGTCCACTTACAAGACTGTACAGATATCATACATATTCATGAGGGAAATTTTCAGGCTGAATGGTATTCTGAAGATGGTTATGTTAGACAAGGATGTCAAGTTTACCTCAACTTTTTGGAAGATTCTGTTTACAGGTCTGGGGACCCAGATTAAATTTACTACAACTTATCATCCCGAGACCGATGGTTAAATAGAGCGAGTAAACCAAGTATTGGAACACGTGTTACACAAGTATGTGATGCAGCAACCAACCAAATGGGAAGACTATTTTCATCTTGTTGAATTTGCTTACAACAATGGTTATCAGGAGTCCCTAAAGATGAGTCTTTTTGAGGCCTTACATGGGAGGCAATGTCGCACACCCATAAATTAAACCTGACCAAAAACAAAATTAATGTTGGGACTAGATATGTTGGCTGAAATGGAATCAGAGGTAAAGAATATAAGACAAAAATTTAAAGGCTGCACAAGATCGACAGAAGATCTATATAGATAAAAAAAATCTCCTATCAAGAATTCGAAGTGGGAGACCATTTGTATGTGAGGATGAAATCTAAGAGGATTACCTTGCGGTGGACCTTGTTGAGATTGCAACAAGATGATGAGCTTAGTGGAAAGGAGTCGCCTTCACTAAGTGGGCCCGCATGGTATTTTTGGCGCAAAGTCTATTTTTAGACTATGTCTATTTTTAGACATATGGATCATGTTTTATGAGTTGCAGGATGCTATTTGTGGATGGTTGGTCAAGTCGGGAAAAATAGATGGACTTCTATTTTTAGACATACTGGGCGGAATCTATTTTTAGATTGTCAGTCTAAAAATATATATGTCGAATATTATTAGCTCTTAATAATATATGGACTCTAAACATTATCTGATCCTCTTGGAGCACTTCAGTTTGATTCGTAGATGTTGCACATGCAGCTGATAGAAGGAATTAAGCTATTCCTAGGGTTTAGTGGAGCTATTGCATGGTTGACTTCATTTAGAACTCATGTGACAGAGTTTGGTGGAGTTGTGTTCAGTTTAACTTAGTTGAGCTAGTTGTATCTAGTCTAACTAATTGATACAATTAGTGAGAGTTGTGTGAATTAATTATTAATTAATTCACTAATTATAAACTCATAAATCAACTAAAGAATACATCAGTTAACTTCAGTGCATGGACAGTTTCAGTGGAGACCAGTGAAGAGGTAGGTGAAAGAACAAGTGAGACTATCAGTTGTGACTATACTGGTGCATGAGATTTTGCACACACATTGATTGAGAAGCCAATGAGGATTGTGCAGTACATACTAGTGGGATTTGAACCTGTATCTGGAAATTATCCATATTGGACTGCTCAATAGAGGCTGGCTAACAGGTGGAGCAGATTGGAGCATGTGTTTTGTAGATCTGAGCTTGTGAGGAGTTTGTACAATGATTGTTACATGATCTCTATCATTATAATATATAGATAGTTGGGGCTTTTCAGCTTTAGGCTTTCCCATAAATATTGTTTTTATATGTGTGATTGTTTATGGTTTTAATGTGCGCATGCGATTGTTTAATTTCTGCAAATTGATGATCAATAGTAGAAGAGGTTATGTATTATGCATGAAGCTCAAATAGTGTGTGATCAGGATAATCTCGATGAATAATTTAACAGTTATTCAAATTTCTACATGGTATCAGAGGAGTATTGATCATTGGAGCAATTGTAAAAAATTAAAGCGGTTGAGTTTTGTGCTGGTGGAATTGGAATTTGCAGCAGTGTTTTCTTGGTGTTCAAGTTGCGATGTCTTTCAACGGATTGCGATTGGAGTATACCCTTGAGGGCAGCTCGAATTATATTGCATGGAAGGAAAATATGGAGGCTATGTTGGATGACAATGGGTTGAAGGAGTTCATACATGCTGAAGTCCCAAAGCCTAGTTCTAGCGATGCTGCTGTAATTGAGGCTTGGAAAAAGAAGATAGCAAAGTGTCGAAGGATTCTATTGGAGGGCGTGAAGGATCACATAGTGTCTAGCTTGCATGGTAAGGCTTCTCGATTCTTGATGTGGAAAGCCTTGAAAGATTTATTCCAAAGCAAGAGCGACCAGAGGAAGTTGGCGCTCAAGGATAAACTCAAAAACATAAAGATGGAGAAAAGCGACAGTATGCCCAAGTACCTCATGAAGTTCATACAATGTAGGGATGAGCTGGGAAGTGTGGGGGTGACTATTGATGATGAGGACTTGGTGAACTTGGCTCTCCTTGGGGTTCTGAAGAGTTGGCACTCCTATCAGGACTCTGTCAACAGTCGGGAGAAATTTCCAGGATGGGAGCGATTTTGGTCGGATCTTGTGCAAGAGGAGATAAGGCGGAGTACTAGGGACGGATCTTCATCAAGGAACTCTGATGAAGAGAATTTCACTTTGGTTGCCAAAGAAAAGAAGGGGAAGAACAAGAAATCTTCTCAATCCGGTGCGAAAGGCAAGAAGCAAGACATGTCCAAGGTGAAGTGCTTTCACTGTCACCAACACGGACATTATGCCACAAATTTTCCGCACAAGAAGAAAAATAAGCAGGCTGCTAGATCTGTAGCTGGAGAGGCCTTAGCCTCGCACTTTGAGCTGGATTTTTCGTTGATCGCATGCTTGGTCTCAAGTGTCGGGAGATCAGTGTGATTTCTGGAAAGTGGTGCGTCTTTTCACATGACAGGAGATCGAGATTTGTTTACTGATCTGGATGAGAAAGATCTTGGAGTGCACATCGAGATGGGCGATGATGGTAGATACAGTGTGATCGGTATCGGTACCATTTCCTTTGAGAGGGAGTATGGTAAACCCTTCGTATTGAAGGAAGTGATGCATGTTCCAGGATAGAAGAAGAATCTGATCTCTGTGGCGATGTTAGAAGATAAGGGATATGATGTTGTCTTTAGAAAGGGAAAGGCTTTCCTGCGCAGTAAGGCAACTGGTGAGACCTGGAGGATAGGGGTTCGAGTTAAGAACCTTTATCAATTGCAGGTAGATGGCTGCGCAGCAATGGCAGGCAAGGGAGAAGGAGTGGTGAGCTGGGATGATGGCGAGTTGTGGCACCAGAGATTGGGCCACCTTCACCATGGAGCTTTGAAGATACTACAACAGATTTCTACTGGGCTTCCTAAAGGCACTCTTGCATAGTCAGATCAGTGCAAGGGGTGTACCTTGGGAAAATTTGTGAAAGCCACCTTTCACGAGAAGGATAGTTGCGCCACGACGATCCTTGAGAGAATTCACACAGACGTGTGTGGACCTTTCTCAGCAGCTTCGACAGAAAATCACAGGTGTTATGTGATATTTGTTGATAATTTTTCTCATAAGTGCTGGATCTTCTTCATGCAAAAGAAGAGCGAGACATACTCAAAGTTCTGTGAGTTCAAGGCACTGGTTGAGAAAGAATCGAGGAAGCAGGTGAAAGCTCTAAGGAGTGACAATGGTGGTGAATTCATCTCTGGAGAATTCAAGGACTTTTGCAGCGTAGAAGGAATTCGAAGAGAGCTCATAGCACCTCATAACCCACAGCAGAACGGGGTTGCTGAGCGGAAGAACAAAACGATCGTGGGTGCTGCACAGGCGATCTTGCATGATTAGGGTCTACCCATTCACTTGTGGGTGAAGGCATGCAATACTGCAGTATATGTGCAGAACCGTTGTCCTCATAGGATACTTGGCATAAGTACACCCGAGGAGGCGTTTTCTGGTAAGAGGCTTGATATTTCCCATTTGAGGATTTTTGGCTCACCTATTTACATTCATGTGATGAAGGATGCCAGGAAGAAGCTGGAGCCGACCGCAGAGGTTGGGATATTTGTGGGGTACACTGATACGCCCCACAACTATCATGTGTGTTTGTCAGACAGTCGCAAGACTGTTGTGTGACGGGATATCAAATTTCAGGAGGAGAAAGCCATGAAGTGTTCACTTGAGAGGGAGCCACACTTGCATGTAGATGAGGAGCTATTAGTTCCTAAGGATGAGTCTTAGGATGTGGATCAGCCACAAGATGAGGTTCATGGAGTGGAAGAGACCACTCAAGCAGCGCCAACCATCAGAGGGTGGAAGCACACTACAGAAGCTGAGCGACTCGCTCAAGATGCAGAGAAGGTTGTAGGAGCACCTACATCACAACGCAGATAGAGAAAGTCACCTGACTGGTATACTGGATACATGGCTCTTGTGAGCAAGTGTATCATGACAGAACCATCCTCTTTCGAGGAAGCTGTGGAGGATCCCGCATGGGTAGATGCCATGGTGGAAGAGTATGATTCGATTGTCAGAAACAGTGCTTGTGAGATTGTCCCGAGGCCGGAAGGGAAATTAGTGGTGGGTTCGAGATGGATCTACAAAGTGAAGCAGGCAGCTGACGGGAGTGTGGAGAAGTACAAGGCAAGATTTTTTGCCCGAGGTTTCTCACAGATAAAGGGGATCGATTATGAGGAGACCTTTGCACCTACCGCAAGGTATTCTTCCATATGGATGATTCTTGCTCTCTCAGCGCAGATGGGGTGGCACATTCATCAGATGGATGTGAAGACTACGTTCCTCAACAAAGTCATTAAAGAGGAGGTGTACATAGAGCAGCCTGAAGGTTTCAAGATCTTCAGCAGGGAGTCGCATGTGTGCAAGCTCAAGAGAGTGCTGTATGGGTTGAAACAAGCACCTCGTGCTTGGTACAAATGGATAGACAGTTATTTCACCGGACTTGGATTCTCCAAGAGTGAGGCAAATCCTAACCTATACCAGATTGTGGTGGAGGGTAAGTTGTTGATCATTGTAGTTTATGTAGATGATTTGATTTTGACAGGTGATGAGCTGTTGATACTCTCATGCAAGGAGGATCTTGCAAAAGAGTTTGAGATGAAGGACTTGGGCCTCCTTCATTATTTCCTGGGATTGGAAATTCGACAGTGTAGTGGTGGACTGTTTGTTTCTCAGGGTCAGTATGCCCGGGAGATACTGGAGAAGTTAAACATGCATTGCTGCAAGCCTGTTGATACGCCTGTTCCTGCTGTCTGGAGGTAGGAGGATGCTACTTCAGCGGAGGTAGTGGATGCCACTGTTTATCGACAGTTGGTGGGGTCTCTTATGTATCTGGTAAATACACGACCCGACATATGCTATGCTGTGAAGCAGCTTTCACAAGCTATGGTTAAGCCAACCAAGCTCTTCTAGAAGGCATGCAAGCATGTACTGAGATATCTCAAAGGCACATCGAGATATGGATCATGGTATAGATAGGAGGATGAGTTGAGGCGGCATGGCTTCATGTATCGGTATCATCATATCAGAGATTGTGTGGAGTGGAGAATCATGTTACTTTCATACATTCCTACGGAGGATCAGGATGCTGATATCTTGACGAAGGTGCTCACCAGGAGCAAATTCGAATACCACAGAGGCAGGATAGGGGTTGCAGATAATCCATATCTTGTTGAGAGGGAGTGTTGATATTTCAACAAGATGATGAGCTTAGTGGAATAGTGGAAAAGAGTCACCTTCATGAAGTCCCACGGTGTTTTTGGCGCAAAGTCTATTTTTAGACTATGTCTATTTTTAGACATGTCGATCATATTCTATGAGTTGCAGGATGCTATTTGTGGATGGTTGGTCAAGTTGGAAAAATATATGGACTTCTATTTTTAGACATATTGGGCGGAATCTATTTTTAGATTGCCAGTCTAAAAATAGATATGTCGAATATTATTAGCTCTTAATAATATTTGAACTCTAAACATTATCTTATCCTCTTGGAGCACTTCAGTTTGATGCCTGGATGTGGCACATGCAGCTGACAGAAGGAATTACACTATTCTTAGGGTTTAGTGGAGCTATTTCATGGTTAACTTCATTTAGAACTCATGTGACAGAGTTTGGTGGAGTTGATGAGACAGTTAATGGAGTTGTGTTCAGTTTAACTTAGTTGAGCTAGTTGTATCTAGTCTAACTGATTGATACAATTAGTGAGAGTGGTGTGAATTAATTATTAATTAATTCACTAATTATTAACTCATAAATCAACTAAAGAATACCTCAGTTAACTGCAGTGCATGGACAGTTTCAGTGGAGACCAGTGAAGAGGTAGGTGAAAGAGCAAGTGTGACTATCAGTTGTGACTATACTGGTGCATGAGATTTGCACACACATTGATGGAGAAGCCAATGAGGATTGTGTAGTACATACCAGTGGGAGTTGAACCTGGATTTGGCAATTATCCATATTGGATTGTGTAGTAGAGGCTGGCTAACAGGTGGAGCAGATTGGAGCATGTGTTTTGTATGATCTGAGCTTGTGTAGTGTGTAACAATTGGAGATTGTACTGAGAGCTTGTGAGGAGTTTGTACAATGATTGTTACATGATCTCTATCATTATAATATACAGATAGTTGGGGGTTTTTAGCTTTAAGCTTTCCCATAAATACGTGTTTATATGTGTGATTGTTTATGGTTTTAATGTGCGCATGCGATTGTTTATATTTCCGCAAATTGATGATCAATAGTAGAAGAGGTTATGTATTATGCATGAAGCTCAAATAGTGTGTGATCAAGATAATCTCGGTGAATAATTTAATAGTTATTCAAATTTCTACAGACCTCTTCTGCTAAGTTGGCTCCTAGGTTCTATGGACCCTTCAAAATTTTGTAAAGGGTAGGAACTGTGGCCTATTGGCTAGTTTTAGCAAGTCACATCCAAGTACACAATGTGTTTCATGTGTCCCTGTTAAAGAATTATGTGCATGATTCGAAACATGTAATTCATTGGCAGAATATACAAGTAGGATAGAATTAAAAATCCTAACTTGAAATATGATTTCTATATCAAAATTTGATAAGAAATTTTGTTGTTTGCTACTAGAGTTGGATGACGATTTTCTAGTGGAGCTGCAACACATACCTGACTGAATGGAAATTATGCTCTGAAAGCGAGTCATCACCGATGTTAAAGTGTAGTAGAAGCACTTCGGCCCAGATGTGGCTACTTGGGAGGACGAATTATTTATGTGTGAGGCTTACCCAGAGCTCTTTTCTAAGCTAAAATGAAAAACTGAGGATGGTGTTACTTCCAGGGGGGGAAGTTGTGACAGCTACATTCACTGATAACTAGTTGTTAAATGCTTGAAATGATTTTTAATATTTTTTAAGGAAAAATACTGAGACAATTATTATTTTTCTGGAAAAGTTATTTTCCTTCTTTTTAGTTATGAATAATAAAATTGGTTATGGAAAGTAAAAGTGAAAAGGCTGTTGGAATGTTTTACAATAACTGAAAAGGTGGTTGGACAATTTTAACAGTTACCTGCTCCTCTGGGGATAAGAGACTCATCCCAGTGAGGAATAGGGGTTTCGTTGATAGGTAAAAGGAAAATTGGAGAATTTTCTTGACCTAGTAGAGAGCAGTGGAAAAACACACAGTGAATTCTTGAACATTTCTAGCACTGACTAGACTTGGAAGTCCTGAGGTCACAATAGAAATTCTATTGTCAACCCGTACCTTTTCATGGTGGAGCACGGAGCAAGCATAGGATGTAATAGTCTCTCTTGAAGGTTGGGTGGAAACTAACAACCAACTACATTTTAAATATAAGTGATTGTCTAATTTCTTATTATTTACACATCGACTGTTTATTTTATGTATTAATCGACAGGCGAATGTTTTTAAGTTTTTTTATGGAAAAATTGTTATTTAATTTTAGGAGAAAGGTTACAATTTCCTTGGAATCTGTCTCATATTGGAAAAATAGTAAGATAATGAAAATGATTAACTCAACAAATAGTTACAGGGTTCTGTATATTAAAATTGTATAATTTATAAACCTATGTATGTTACAAATTTTCTCTAGGTATTGTTTTTCAAAAAAAAAAAAATACAGTAGCTTAATATCAATAATCCAAACAAACAAATATACTATGGCTTTATAAAGGATTCAATATTCTATCCATATGCTTTTCAAAGGTGAATAGTTTATTTGATATAACTTCTATGCAAAAAAAATGTGTTTATATTTCATATGAAAACCAGATTAATCAATAGTTGTGTGGGATGAGCTATTGGTATTGTGTATGGGGTAAAACCCGAAACCTTTATGCATTGCTTCTTCCCTACAAACTGTAGGTGGTTTGATCACTGAAGGATTATTCCTTATTAAAGAAAGAATAGACAGAAGGTTATGTAACCTCGATATTTAACTTCTATAAAGACAGTAAACTCTTTATTTCTATGTAAGAAAAGTAAAGATCCAAAGGTCAAGCCTTTTAACATGTATATCAACTAAAAAGAATAATAGAAAGCAACCAGAATGAAAATTTAGAACTGATAATCTTAAATGTCGTAGGAAAAGAAAAACTAACACATTTTCCAATGAAAATTAGACAAATTTTGTGCGTAAAAGAATATTATCAGATCGACCATATGAAGCAAAGTTCTCCAAAAGAAAGAGGAATTTACAGTTTACTTTTTATAGTTACATACTCGGCCAAAACCGAAACTTTATAAAATAACACAGTATTTTCTCATAAATTAAGTTCAGTGAAATTTTACACTACAAGATAGTAAAAGCGAAGTCTATCCGAGACTGAAGGGTTTGGCTGGACTAAAGAAGGATTTTAAGCCAATAACCAACTTATAACTAGAGCCAATACTGGATAATAAAACCCTCATGAGAAACTAGGAGTTCACCCGAGACAGTTAAGATAACTGGGTCGGAGGGCAAACATTGGTGTACCTAGAAGAATTTAGTCGTTAGCAACGAATCCAGATTAGCCAGCAGTTCCAAAGGACCACATGAAATTGAATAAATTATTAACCATAAAAGGATTTGACCTATATTCCAAAACGATGAGAAACTGAATGAGAGGGTTTTTCAAATGCAAAGCTTAATAAATAAGAGAAGAACCAGGTTACACAACAAAATACCAAATATAAAATTGAGGTATACCTGTAAGAGAACTTTCACTACAACAATCCAAGTACTGGAACCCTTTGATAATAGGATAAAAAAAAATTAAAAGATATACATGGATGAGTTGATGAGGATATAAAGCTCTACAACTTGTAAATCCATTAGTGTAAACAAAACAAAGCTTAAGTTCTATGGTGAGTACCTGAATAAAGAAATGAGAAGTGGAAGAATGTGTGGGTTTTTCGAGAGCTAGAGCTTGAACAACACCGAGAATGCTCCAAAGATTGAAGAGAGATCCCCCCCTTTTCCATACTGTAATCTCAGATGTTCCTCGGCACAAGAATAACTTTGGAGTCCAGATGAATATGCAGTTTAGGTGAGACAGAGTTCAATATTTTCTGCAGAAACAAGATTCTCATAGAATAGTGAAGGAAAATAGAACGCGGAGCAACAATAAATGGTGGTACCCAACCTAGGGTTGGTGGGGATATCAAGTCGACTCCTGCCTAAATTGTGAGTTGTGGATTCTCTAAAGTGAATGGTGAGGATATAGAGACCATTACCATCGAAATACACACAATATTATAGTGGATTTTATACCTGTTACAGAGTTTAATCAATGTACCAACTACATTAAATCTCTAGTACATGCCAACGAAAGCCTCGTTTAAAACAATGTCCCAGTTAATTGTATGCTCTCGGATTGGTGAATGTTATAAAACCAAGATATAACCCTATGTCATAGCCGGAGAAAATATAGATATATTTAAACCTCTAATACATAGTATATGAAAACAATAAACATGATATCCCCAAGGTTAAAGTTTTCTTAGGCATTACTTTAACCATAAAATATTAATGACCAAAGTTTTACTCTATGCCATGGAATTTGGTACTATATGAAGATGTAATAAGGTTGAAATGATGTATAATAAGGCTAAAATTATATCCTTAAGTTCATAGTAATTTATTTTTATGTATGTATGTCAAAGAATTTTTGGGGAAGAGACTCAAGAGAGAACTACAGAAAAATAAAATAAAATTCAAGGGCACTCATTAAAGAGAGGAAATGTTTAAGTGAATTTTAATTTTTAATTTTTAATTTTTTTATGTTGGTAAAACGTCAGAATTGTTTTTATTAAGATATATTATTTTTTGTCTTATGAGTCATGTAAAAAAAGGTTATCTTAGTTTTTTTATAAGAGATATTATAATTATGGAGAAAATATATTGAGTCTTGTTTCAACTTTGATAGAATTGAACATTTTAGCTCTTGTTTGTACCCAAGAATTAATAAAAATGATATTTTGTGGTGGTGGCTGAGCCTATTTATTGAGGAAATTATCCCAAGTCAAAGTGGGACACACCTTGTTCTTTTTATTTTTGGTGACGTTTTGTGCATCCAAAATAAAAGTATTTATTTATGAGTAGGGTATAGACCTCACATGTATACATCACTTATTTCTCAATTTGATTTGAAAATATTGAAGTAAAAAATTAAGAATATTTAATTTATATCAGTAATCTTTATTCCATGGAAAATCATGAGGACTTAGAGACATTATATAATTCTTCAAATAGGAGCACATCACATGCTATTGGATAAATTTATATCTAGCATTGCCCATGGTTCATTAAGATCATAAATTACTTGAAGGTGAAGCCATACATTGACTATATTAATTATTCCTTAAGTTTTTATATAATTACCTCATTTGACTATCCTTTGAACATTAGTGGGGTATTTTTTTTTTCCCAAGGTGACCTAGTACAACCCTTTACATCTTAGTACATCACCCACATGGGATATTCATGATAAGTAGTTCAACTAGTATAAAAAATATCATTTTAAGTGTCTATAATAAACTATGTAGGCAATATGCATTTGAAATATGAAACATGCGTTCTCGATGGAAATCTCTCATTCATTGCTTAAAATAATGACACTCAAAACATATTTCAGATATAAAATTTACTCCCTTTTAAAAAAATTATAAAAAGATTATCGAAGTGCTATTTTGTAGGTAGAAACTCATCCATGTGGTAATAGATGTACAATGATTTTTTGAGTAATAGAAAATTATGTTTATACTCTAAATTTTCCTATATGCTCACCTTTATAAATAAATTAATTATAAAGCTATCTACTTCTATAAAATGAGCATAATCACTTTTAATATGAAGTTACTCTATAAGTGAAATTAAAATTACATGAAAAAAGTAACATAAAAAAGGGAACTTTAAGGTTGTTTTGTTGTGATTCAATTTTATAACTTGATTGAAATACATTCACAATTACATGACGTTTTCCAAAATCTAAATTAAGAAAAAGGAGGACTTCAACTTGAATATGACTATTTTCCTTAATGTCATAATGTAACACATTCATCCCACATCTTTCCAAGCAATCCGCCAACCGAGGTAAACATGTGATGAGAGGCTACTATGCTCTGATTCAACTCCCCATGTACAGTTAAGGAAGTGGAACAGAATGAAAACAACCAATCTAAAATTATACACATCCCACAAAGTCTCTACAATCTAACCCACCCTTCCAGGTGACCAACCCCTGAGGTAACTCAACAATTTAAGGAATTAAAGCCCTAGTCGCTCCCTTGCTAAAACCTCCATGCGGCTCAAAGCTTGAGTTTCTCCCATGAGCCTGCCTGAGTGTGACTATAGCATTTTTATGCAAGTGTTATGCTAGTGATTACGATATTTAAGGCTAAATTTGAGGGCTAGGACATAGTCACTTGCCAAAACTTCATGGAATTTTCAAAAATAAAAATAACATGGAGACAATGATACCAATGCAAATTCTTGAACAAAGACTTGATTGAACCCTTACTAGATATGGCAAGCATTTCATCAAACATGTTAGAAATATGCATTGTGCAGGTCATAATAAAATATCTAATCATAGGGGCCTTATACTTATCCGAGAATCGCTAAGAAGGATTGATCCATTATCACATTAGCTACATTTTCATCTATTGGCTCATATACTCCTTTCTCATTCATTTACATATCAAAACATGATGAGAACCATAAATTTTCACTATCATTAAAGATATTTGTAACCAAAATTTAAACAATAGAAATAATGAGGATACAACAAACTTATATCCCACAAATGAATCAATACATTTACACATAAAATACCAAGGTAATGAACTCTGATTAGTGAATGGAAAATCCAGCCCAATGTGGGACTACCACGTTCAACTAGACCATAGATTGGTTGAGAATAATATCTCTTCAGTCATTCACCCTCGTGCCATATTCCAATAATGAAAGGGGGACTCAAAAACAAAAGAATCAAGCAGGGATTTTCAAGGCTAAACTAGCTCACCCTCATCAATAAAACCATGTTTTACCGCAATGCTCACTAGATCACTAGGCCATAGATAATAATTGATGCCTACACCATGAGAATTTTTCCTACCTCCTAACCTCTAGGATTTACCACAATCCACAGTCTGAAGTTGTGAATCCATCGATATAACTCACTGACAGACGAAATAAAAACTAAGATGGAGCTCTTTGCAAAGCTACCAAGGAGATGACCCCCCTGATGCCACTCTTTCAACCCAAAATTGCACCAGAGACAAATTTACAAATTTATCCTTAAATGGAGGTCATAGAGATGCATATAAAAGCATAAGTTAAATCTGGTCAATGCTCATCTGAAATTTAGCCTTAATTTCCCTTTCTATTAGCATGAATTGCACCATATTGGTAATAAATTCCTAAATACTTCTTTTGAGAAAATCCATGATAATACTAAGTGGTAAATAATTTGAGTCCTTGGATAGAGGGACGAAATTATCCAATAATTTTAACCTAAATAAAATGGTAGTGTATGACAATGATTTTCACGAAGTGCACATCCAGGATGGATGGAGATCCTTCATTAAACTTATCCATGCAAAATTCGGTAGGATTTTAAGGGAGGTAAGAATGAAAATGGGAGAGGGAAGAGGTATCATGGGGAGAGGGGAAGGGATAAAAATTGATTCTAAGGGGATCCATAATCTAATGGTGTGTGGGCTAAAAAGACTATTTATCAAATAGAGTCATAAATAACTTAAGGAATAGGATAAAGTTGCTTAGAGCCATTTATTTCTAGCATGGTTTCTTCCAAGAAACATGCTATATTAGCTTGCGGATTAGTGTCCTCATTATTAGATATGATAATATGGTATAAATTCATGGAGTGAAAACAATGCATCATTTTTTTATCCTTTGTAACACAAAATCCAAGGAAGTTATCTTTCAGGTTTTTCTCATTATTAATGAACTGTATAGTAAGAAATGAGTCCCCTAAATTAGTGATATATTTAACCCCTTTTTGATTGACTATGCTTACTCCTTGAATGAGACCATACATTTCTTAGTGGTTGTTGGATTTTCTCCCTAGACCCAAAGTGAATTTTACTTTGGCTGTTCCGTCAGAATTTATTAAAATATCCCTCCTGCCACCACTTTAATTTTAATAGTAATATTATTCATAATTAAATTAAAATTCTAAAAATTGCATTTCAATCAAAATATACAAATAGAATTAATTTTTTTTGTAATATTGGAAGCACCTTTGTATTCATTCTTTCATAAAAACATGTTACAATCATATAATATATTTAATGGCCTCAACCTACCAAAGGAAACTAGGTTTTTTGGCCACCGAACAACATTATAGGCCATCCAAAACATTAACAGTTTAAATCTGTCCATCCAAAACATGAAGGCCATAAAGTATGTTAACCATCTACAGTTAAGAATACTAAAGTAAATGATATCCGACCATGTCATTAGTAGAAAAACAAAAATATTAACAAGTCATCCCAGTAGCTAATCATCAAGTGAATCTATTAGAGTAGGGTATTTTGCACTTGACCCTAGAATTTCAAATTGATGCAGACCCTGAAGTTGACATTCGATTCGAACAAGGCATATGTTCTATTGATGGATTTGTAGTTGTATGGATCGAATTTCCTTTTGAATATCTTTTAGACTCATCTCATCCTTCAGATGACCCTTAAATTCCATCGTATTAGTTATGGCTTTCACCATAATACATTTCATAAGCCAATAGATATGGACTGACTGTTTCAATAGAGTAAGCTAGCCTCATGTATTTCGAGGGTCAGAAACCAAGGATGTCTAGTCCTCAACTAAGAGCTTTGTCGTTGCTTTTAAATTTAATTCTACGTCCCACGAAGAAATCATGGTTTTCACTTGTTTAGAGGTCCCAACACTATATGCATGCAGGGTGCTTTGCATGTTATCAACATCATATTTCCTTCCCCTTTGGCGTAGGAGTTGTCTGGACGATGCCTTCTATGTTTTACCTTTGTCATTTGGCTTGTTGGTATCACTCCTTCCATGCCCTCGCTTTCCATGACCAAATGTTTTGTTCACCATTCTAACTTTTGTTAGACCACCCAACAACTGTGAAGCCACTCTAACCCTGATAGGACGTAAAAACCACATTGAAGGAGCCATAGGGGTTGATAGTTTAGGTGGACTTGAAATGATAATACAGATAAATAGGTTTTTAAAATCGTCCTTGTCGGACACATAAAATTGTTAAGGACACCTTTTTTCTTTTAACCATTTACTCGTTCCATGATACATTCCTTTGCATTTCTTAAAAAAAAAAAATTCCATATCCCTTGGCGGTGCCATAGAATAGGCGACAAACCCATCAAGTTCCAACAAATAGGGTTTACCAGATTGATCACTTTCGAAAACCAGAACCACTATACTACCCCTAATTTTCTGAAACCATATAAACGAGAGATTAAATAGTTCACATACGACATATGCGGGAATAATATTGATGAAAGACCATAAATTACAATATATTCCCATTTGAGCAAGAAAAATGCCAGAGAAAACAGAAATTGACATCGAAAATGCAAACCAATCTAAGTTAATAAACAACCCAGTTTTCTAGTGTAGCAATGTCCTCAAACCATTCCAATCTTTAAATATTCTTTGACGTGGAGCCTCCATCTCATTAACTAGAAAATATTGAGAAACATACCAGAATCTGCCATTTTTCTTCGCACTGTGACAGTCTCTTGCACTATTTCTGTTTTTCTCAAGCACACCGGTCTAGTGTGAAAATTTTACAACCTTTCGGATAAGCCAGGAATAAAGCCCAAAAATTTCTTGCATTTCAACGAATTTTTTGGGCCACCCACTTTCCATATCCCTTATGTTTTTATTCATGACTTCGATCCCTAGAAGGATCATCACCATCCTCACATACCGATCGAGGAGACTGGTTGGGATTCATATCCCAGTCCACAATCACATGCAAGGGCTTTAATCCTTATTCATGGGACTCATATTACCCAGTTACATCTAGATACTTTCCAGGGTAACTGCATCCCTAGTTCTCCAAGAAATCTGTTGCGGCATAGCCTGATCGAAGAACATGAGAGGGAATAATGTATTCGACTTTTGAAATGAGTTCCTTGATTTCCTAGATTAACCAAGTACCTCTCCGACTTCTTCTAATCGTTTCCCATTGGGATCCTTGATATATCTTTTTAATGATGTCTATAACAAGTGCATAGTCTCCTTCAACCACCAATTTATGGAAAATTTTCGATATTTCAATTATAATATGATGTTTAATTGCATTGATTTTTTCCTCATTATTGCGCACAATACTACAATCTGACACATAGAGTTGAACTACCCATCCCAGGTGATCTCTAAAGAGGCCGTCAAAGCCCACAACTCTAGTGTTGCCTTTAGAGGTGCCATCAAAGTTAAGCTTAAGAAAATAGTTTGGGGGACATAATAATCTCGAAGATGATAGGCTAGGAGGAATTTTTAATTTAGCATCCGCAGAGAGAGATCAAGCGCTGATAGTATTCACACTTCCTGAGAAAGAACTTTCTAGTCATTTGGATACCATTTTTCCACAAGAATAGTTTCGCAGATGTTTTGGATAATTCTTTCGATATTTTTGTAACTAATTTTTTTTAATCTTTGAATACCCGCTTATGTCGTTCCTTCCATATCACCAGTAGTAGAAAACTAAATGAGATGTACCATGCTCTATTTAGGACTAGACTTTTGAACATTTATTTCCTCTAATTTTCAATGGTAACCTTGATACTTGAATGAACTCGGCCCATATGGCCAAAGAGAAGGTCATGATTTTGCCAAAGTTGATTAATAAAGGGGCATGAATTCAATAGGATCTCCATGGTTTCATTTTGAGAGGCGCACATCCTACACAAAGAGGGAAAATGAACTCCATGCTTTTATAATTGGTCCTAGGTTAGGGTGCACCTATTAATGACAAGCAAAGGAATAATGTTAATTTTGGAAAAAAATTCCCAAGCCATAATTTACACAAGAGGGGGTGGAAATTGTTCTCATGGTCTTCTGCTTTCAACTGATAATCTTCTTGTATTGTGAACATTCCTATAGTTTTGTTGCCTCGTGTAAGGATTTCCATTCCTTTCGAGATCGTAATCCTTCTATAATTGAGCTCTTTTTCGAAAGCTTCCTATTGATGCAAGTCTGGTGTATTGGCCCAATTTTCCATTCTCTCCATATGGAACTTTCTCCTGCGTCCTTGAATTGGTTAATTTTCAAATTTTCATATCTGTTGGTAAATAGGAATTTCCTAGAATGGTCTGGGCGACTGAATAACTTATCCCTCTATTAGCACGAGTCTTTCCTGAATGAGTCTTTGTCCCCATTTCTGATCTCCCAAAATATGTACGTACATATCATATCCTTATTTCAAGCTAGTAGATTCCATATTGACAAGCCTCTAGGAGTGCCTTGAACCTGCAAACTCCCTTTTGTGGATGAGGGCATATGATATTTTTGTTTCGAAATAATATTCCAAAGTTAATTTCCACCCTAAATACAATGCTACCAAATTTTTTATCTGATTGCTTAATTTAAATTATAATGGTCAAGGAGACCTAGACTCCTTGGTATTGTAGGTTTGATTATGAAATTACAAGAAAGGAGATCCCATTTTTTTTATTTTTGTGCTCCTCGCCAAAGGAATTACTTGAAAATATTTTTCATTTCAGAGGATGCATTTTTTGGCGTGACAAGACCCTAATGTTGGTAAATGGGAATCAATTGTAGCACCACTTTTAGAAGAACCACCCTACTCAACATGTTGAGGTCTCGAAAAGATGAGTTTTGGAGGCGAGATTGAATGAGATCAAGAAGCACTTTCTAACAGGAAAATATGAGGGAATTAAAGACAAGGGGAATGCACAAATATTTAGATGGCGAGAATCCAATATGAAAAACAAATATTCTGGCCAAAAAGGATTGAGACGGAACAAGGGTATTGAAGAAAAAAATATCTCACTTATCATTATTTATATGGGTTCCTGAGGCTTGCCTAGAGTCTTGTAGAATGGAAACTAGGGATCTAGATTATTTGAGAGTGGCTTGCCAAAAAACCATAATATCCTCCACAAATTGATGAGGAGTCATGAGAAGGTCATTAACCCACAAGAAAATCACTTTTAAGTGGCCTTCTTGAACCTTTGCTTTGATATATCTCCCGAAACCTTTCGCTGCCAATATAAAAAGGAAAGGGCAAATCATATCTCCTTGTTTAAGTCCCCTAGAGGCATTAATGGTTTGGGATGGGGAGGCATTGAGGAGGATAGAGAACACAAGAGTGGAAATTAGAGAAGAAACCCATTGAATCCATCTAGAGTCAAAGATAAAAGCTTCAAGGATATGTCGTAGGTAGGGCCAACTATGGTAGTCATAGGCTTTAGAAAGATAGAGTTTAGTCATCATGCCCTTGGATCTGAGACTTTTGATTTAGTGTATAGCTTCGTGAGATGTAATAATTCCATCTAGGTTTTGATGACCTTTAACAAAACCGATATTTTCTGGGAGATTAAAGCAAGCATGATCGGTTTAAGATGATTCACCATGATGGTGGAGATAATTTTATAAATTACATCACAGAGAGAAATAGTTGGAAAACCCTAGGGATCTTTAGAATGTTTAGATTTAGAAATTAAAGTTCAAAAGATGAAGTTCAGAGCCACATGTAACTTCTTTGATCTTCTTGATTCTTCCACGACTTCTATAATGTCTTTTCTCAAGATAGGCCAGGTTTCCTAGAAAAATTGTGTTGTGAAACCATCGGGCCCAAGTGCTTTATTTTTTGCATGACCTTTGGCTACCTCTTCTACCTCCTCCACGGTGACAACTAGCATGAGTGTCATGTTCTGGTCTCTACTAACCAATTGTTGAATATGCCTAGTTATGTAGTCAATATATCCTGTTATGTGAAGGATCTAGTCTGACAAGATGTTTTTGAAGTGATCTACCAAAATATTCTACATGTCTTTATGTTGTACTAGGCGCTTCCCTTCTTAGTCTAGTAGCGACAATATTCTATTGTGTTGTCTATGTTGGATCATGGATTTATGAAAGAAATAGCTGTTTCTCTCTCCTTCATGTAGCCATTGAACCCTGGAATTTTGTTTCCATAATATCTCCTCTTGCTTTCTTCATTCTTCAATCTTAGTTAATATTCTTCCCTCTTCCACCGCCAAGGCTCGCGAGCATCGATGCGTTATCATTTGTTCTTGCACCTATTGCATTTAGGCCTACAACTACTTTTGATCTTTCTCGATGTGTCCAAATTCTAGTTTATTCCACTTCTTTATCTTCTGCTTTAAATCAATCAGTGAAGTTGGAAGGTATGCATGGTATTTCCTCCCTCCTCCAAGCTATAGGTCAACCAATCCTTTACCTTTTCTAGAAATGATAGATCTCGTAGCCAAAAGGATTCAAACTTGAAGGGCCAATTACGGTGCCCTTGTTTCATATCTAGTTCCAATTAGATCAGCCAGTGGTCGGAACCAAGGAATGGAAGGATCAAGGCTTCATATTAAACATCTCTACTAATCATTTCTTCAAATGCTAGAAAACGATATAGCCGAGAAGCCACTTGATGTGCTCCTCCTCTCCTTTTATTTAACGTATATATTCAATTGATGGTGGGAATGTCCAAAAGATGTTGATATGCTTTCATTTTCCTAAAGATCTCCATTTCTGGATCCTATCCTTTGATACCACCCTTTTTCTCATGTAACGATGTGATCAAAATAAAATCACCCCCAATCGACCAAATTTTCTCAATATACATTTGTATCATATTTCCTATGCTCTGAAGGAAAGCTTCATTCTCTCTTCGAATATGAGGGCCACAGGCTGCTGAGATAAAAACCCATTCTCTAGTCTCGATATATCTAAATTTCTTAGAAAGGATACAGGGTAGGTCGACCCAGTAGTCAATGAGTGTCTCTATAAGGTTATAGACAATGGTAATACCTCCAGTACACCCTCTTGCATAAATAGTTACTACTTCATACTTAAGGTGAATGCATTTAAGCATTTTGTTAAGTTTCTCTCCTCATACCTTAGCTTCCTAGAGTAGCACTATCTGAGGCTTCTCCTTTTTAAGGCGTTCTTGTAAATATCTCCGTTTACCTTGGTTGTTGAGGCTTCTCACATTCCAAGAGATTACTATCATTGAAGAACTTTATTTAATTGGTGTAATAACACTGAGAGTGGTTTGACACTTCTAGAATTAGCTAATATCTCTCCCGCCATTTTAATTGACTCTTGAAGGTTTTTCCTTCCATTTTTCTTACATCCCTTGCTTTGGCTATTCGGACCGTGAGAACTACCCAATTTCAATCCAGGTGGATCCACCAGATCTCGTTATCGTTGAGCTTGTTTTTCCATGTATTGTTGGAATGTATCTCGATACAACTTCTTTTGGTCCTCCGAGATGAATATGTCATCTAGGTTACACCATTCATTAAAAATAATTTTCAGTACTACATCCTCTTTGCTTAGTTCCTTTGACACATCAATCTCCATTCTTTATAGATCGATAGATTGTTCCTGGTCCGCTTTATCTGAAGGTTCCGTGTCAACTTTCCTCTTCAGTTTGGAAACCAATTTCAGCGGGTCTCGGCCGTGATTGAAATATTTAGGGGTTTTTTCCTCCTTAGAACTCTCCCCACTCCTACAAAATTTAGAACACATTCTGACTGGTCTTTTTCTTTTATGGGTTTGGAACATATTGTTTTTTTGACTTTACATTCTTCTTCTTATATGAAACTTCCTTGAAACCCTCACTTTTTTTCTTGTGATGGAGTTGGTTCTTTCGAAGGCTGAGGAACTTCCAGATCTCCTTAATTCAGTGAACATGATTTATACAAATTCCCATACTCATGACATCAATGACAGCGAAAAGGAATATGTTCGTAATCCAATGACTGGTGCCAGATTTTGCCCTGGTCTTCCAGTTCCACTAATTTTAGAAGGGGTTCGGTAATATTAATATAAACATATGCAGATGTAAGAAGTGTACACTTACCAATGGGTACATTCATCTATTTTCACGAATCCTCCAATTTAATTACTGATCCATTCTAGGATTTCAGGATCCCAGAAATCAACTAGTAGGGCGAACAGACGAACCTATATTGGAACTGTGAGAGATTGCTCAAGATATAAATTGTAGCATTCTTTTGAGTACATAATAAAGAGGTCTTCATTGTAGTAAAAGTATGGACATTTTCAAAGATTCATTCCTTGCCTTGCAAACTAGAAAAAATCACTATAAAAAACCTCATGCTCCAAACTTCAGATCTATATGACCCTTTGATTGCCATTTTCATTCATTCCATTTATCACGTCATTTTATGTGGGCCAAATGTTGATAAACTTGTAGATTAGGGCATGTCTTTCATGTAACTGCGATAATTTTCCAGTTTGTTGCATGTCATCACAAACCAGAGTTTGTAGGAGCTCTTGGAAGGAACTTCCCTCATGCTCTTGCTTGCCATTGGGATCCTAGTACAGGGCTTGTGTTAGGATTGTTGCCCTCTTGAAAACCTAATGGAATACTTGTTTTACTGCTACATTCACTTGCCAACGAAATTCTACAATGAACTTAGAAAAATATAAATAGTTCTACTAAAAAAACATGAATACTGCTTTTTAATATATAAGGTTATAATATGTTATATAAGTTGGGAGCTAGTCTGATAGTATTGCGGCAGGCATAATTCAATGTAAGCAGCTACATTATTTGTTCTATCAGTAATTTTATGATGAAATTTTAGAAAAATATAAATAATTCTGTTAAAATATGTCAATAGAATTTTTTTACTATAAAATGCTTAAAATACATTATTTAAATTGTAAGCTTGCTCAACAGTATTGCAGCATATGTAATTTACTCCGTGGATACCTGGGATGGTGAGAGCTCCAACTTCCCAGCATGTAAACCAATTTTTTAAATCATAGAATATCATGGATATTTCTGGATGAAGTTTCTTGGATGACTTCACAAGCTAAAGTAATATTTGGTGCAGTCAGAGCACGCTTATACATTAAAAAAGCATTATCTCGTTGGATATTTCCATTTGAAGTTTCTTGGAAGACTTCATAAACTACAATAATATTTTGGTGCGTTTAGAGAAGATGTTGTTCCTTACAATGGATGATATGCAAGTTGTCAATGGGCTGGCCCCAGCTTACAGTTCCCGGTAGATACCCAGATGGAAATTGTCTAAATCCAACTTACAGCGAATAACATAGCCCCAGTTGGCAATGGCCTAGATTCATCTGAGAGTGCAGAGCACTAATGCAACTTACCATGCAGAGTGGATAACAAACTCGAAATTGGTCAATGCAAATGATGGAAGTTGTATTCACAACCAAACTAGCGAATTTTAAAATGTATTTATGCCGATAGGCGTATCCCCTTATCGGAAGGAGCATGTTTTTTGATTAGGCTAATTAATCTTTTTGATCTGATGGTCTAGATTGAAATATGCTGGTATATTTTGGTCGTCGCCACTAAATCAATGGATCAAATCTACCCCACTAACTTCCTTGCATATCTAAATCACATGTTTAAACCGTACTTAAATTAATTTTTTACAAATCTTGATTAAAAATTTACTGTGCCATTTATTAATTGCCACCTATCAAAATTAACAACTAGAAGGTAACCAAAACATTAAATCTTCTCCAAGTGTTGAAATCATTCTACAACATGTCCCATGCCTTTCACAAGAGCCATAGTGACAGCAAGCGGCGGCGGCAAGTGGTGCGATTTAGGAAGTGGAAGGTTCGGCCAACGAACAGGCAAAAAACTGGGTATACACTTGGCGGTGAAGGGATCAGAACGGGCTCACACCTTGGAACATTGCAGATGTGTGGTGTCGTCTCTTGTCAATCGTTTCAAAATACGGAAAGTCGAGGTGGTGTCTGTTCTGGCACCCAATGTTCCTGCTCTTTATGACTCACATTTTGTCGTCCCAATGGCCGGAGCCGTACTGCAATGGGGAGAGAACCTGTTTACCTATGGACGCTTCCCATGTTTCACTGCAATGGCTGGACATTCCCATGGGCAGTCGCAGCTAGAGGCGGAACCAACATCTGTATTCACAATACCTCTGCCGAGGAGATATAAACAGCCATAAATGAGCATCACGTCACTCATTTGTGCTACGCACCTATTGTCTTCAACATTCTGCTAGACCACCCACACCATGAACCCTTGCACGGAAGAGTTCATGTTCTCACTGGAGGGGCGCCTCCTACTCCCTCGATTCTGAGTAACGTGGAAGAAATGGGCTTCCTCGTAACACATGCTTACGGCCTCACCGAAGCCACTAGCCCATCTCTCGCGTGCGAGTGGAAGAGCGAATGGGACGATGATCACCTCTCCCCAGCCAAACGAGGTGTGCTCAAAGGGAGGCAAGGGGTGGGCGTGTTGAGCCTCGACAACGTGGACGTGAAGAATCCCATTACGATGTCCAGCGTGGCAAGAGATGGGCAAAGCATGGGCGAAATCATGCTGAGAGGCAGCAGCATCATGAAGGGGTATCTCCATGACTCCAAGAGCACTGCGGAGGCCTTTGCGGGTGGGTGGTTCCACACTGGCGACGTTGGCGTCATCCATCCAGACGGGTATGTGGAGATAAAGGACTGTTCAAAGGATGTCATAATCTCAAGTGGAGAAAACATCAACAGTGTGGAGGTCAAATCCATTCTATACACCCACCCTGTTGTTTCCGAGGCCGCAGTGGTCGCCATGCCCCACCCCCGGTGGGGCGAGACGCCCTGCGCCTTTATAAAGACAAAGCACAGTGTTATAACAGAAGAAAAGGCCAGATTTCCAAGTTAAAAGTAAGATTCGGTACGTAATATAGCTTAAATATCATTTTCAGGCAACGTTTTCGAGATTTGAGAGGAAGATTTGGTTTTATTAATAAAAAATTAAGATTTTTGAAGGTTTGACATCCTGTTTTATGAATCGTTATTATTATTATTATATAACGTTGTAATCTATTTTCATTATGATGCTAAATTGAATATTGATCGGAAAGCATTGCCAACCTTAATTTATAAAAATTGTATTTTTATATATGCAACCATGGAAAGCGTATTTATAAAAATTGATTTGCAGAAAGCATTGCCAACATGCATTTATAAAAATTGTATTTTTATATATATGCTCCATAGAATTGTCAAATTTGTCTTCGACACGTCTTTTCAGTTAACGTGATGTAATTGTTGTTTATTTACTGTGATTGTCTGATTATCAATTATTATGCTAATCTAAAACTTTATTTTTATAAAATAATAAATAATATTATTATTATGTGGAAATTTTTGAGATTTATATGTAATTTGTAACGAGAAAACTCTTATTCTTATAACTTGAGTGAACTCATATTCCATGCATTCCTCTTATATCCAATTCTTTTTCGTATGTCTGTGGGCCCTACTTCAATTTTATGCAGCAGCAAGCGATATACGAGAGATAGATGCCCAGCCTGCAATGTCGGTTCACTTTAACTCTTTACCCCCTATCGACCTATGGCATTATTGCCTGCCCTATCGCCATCCTGCGCATTACTATTTGGTGCATAAGAGAAGGATGTAAGAATTGGGGTCAATAATGGAGCATCGGCTGACGGGGAGATCTACTGATGGTATGTGTCGGAACCTTGTTACATACATCCGATGCTTCCCTCGCACTTGGGGAACTATTTCATATTTGTTGAATAGGTCCACGCAGAACATAGGAATTTCAATTGGTATGCCTAGCTCCGAACACGGGAACGGTAGGTGATAAATATTTAGTTATAAAGATACAATATTAATCAAATAAATAATCAAATTAATTATATACAAGTTATTATTTTTAATAATATATTAAAAAGAAACTCACAAAATTATAATATTGATTTGGTGGGGCTTTAAAGTTCCATCTTCTAAGCCAAGCTAAGTAATATGCCAAGTAATATACAATGGGAAACTTTCTTCAATATGGGAAAAGCGAGAGAAGTAATACCAACCATAAGTTTTGAATGTTAAAGGGCAATATGTGAGTGCATTGTTGAAATTTTTTTACTTTTATATGTAATGAAAAAAATATTAATAATTAATAATTTATTTAACAATCACATCAATTTTTTTTGTTAAATTACAATAGATGATAATATAAATGTAAATGAAATGATAATTTAGAAATATATCATATTTGATATATTTAAAAATTATTTATTTATTTAAATAATTAATATTGTAAATATATAGTTAAAGTTGTAAACTTTATATAGTTAAAGCTGTAAACTTTATATGCACTAAATTTCTCAACTTCTCATTTAATTTTAACACAACAATTTTGTGTCTCTAATATGGTTGTACATAAATTGATTATAGTTTGTAGATAGTTCTTTTAAATGATGAAAAATAAATATTTTTATTGAAATGTTTCAAAATCCATTTTATAGAGTATGATATTTGAAATGTTTAGAAAATCTGCATAATAGTGTATGATATATTAAACTTTCTTACCTAAAATCTGAAGATTTTTTGGGAAGTGAGATCTAAACAATAAAATCCTCATATTCAAAGAAAATAATAAAGTCTAAAAAGCATAAAGAAATTTCTAGGTTCTTCACCCTTACTAGTGAAATCAATTGTGGGCCTATTTGGCTCCCCACTTTGAGGTAAAGAAACATTGTTGTAACTATTTTCATAGATGTATTCATTCTTTATGTCGTATTTGATGGTTCCATTCATCATATTTAGGGAGGAAGTTAAGGTTGTATTGTCGCATTGTGACAACAATTGTCTCAATGTTTTTAATAGCAGAAGAAATAAGAAAGACTTACACTGATTCAGATATATCCCCTTAGGTTTTTAATATTTGTTGGGTAATGGTTTTCCCTTGGGTTCACCAATTCTTTTGGTTTATAATATTAAACCCTTGGGTTTATTAGTTCTTTTGGTTTATAATATGAATAATCGATCAATGTCATCCATGATCAAATGTCACATTCTGACAAATATTGTCTCAATATGAAAATCACTCATGGCCAACCATGGTCATAGTTGGTCGAACATCGCATTGTGACAACAATTGTCTCAATGTTTAAATCAATTCCCTTGGGTTCACCAATTCCTTTGGTTTATAATATTAAACCCTTGGGTTTATTAGTTCTTTTGGTTTATAATATAAATAATCGATCAATGTCATCCATGATCAAATGTCACATTCTGATAAACATTGTCTCAATATGAAAATCACCCATGGCCAACCATGGTCATAGTTGGTCGAACGTCGCATTGTGACAACAATTGTCTCAATATTTAAATCAATTCCCTTGGGTTCACCAATTCCTTTGGTTTATATTATTAAACCCTTGGGGTTATTAGTTCTTTTGGTTTATAATATGAATAATCGATCAATGTCATCCATGATCAAATGTCGCATTGTAAGAACAATTGTCTCAATGTTTAAATCAATCCCCTTGGGTTCACCAATTCCTTTGGTTTATAATATTAAACCCTTGGGTTTATTAGTTCTTTTGGTTTATAATATGAATAATCGATCAATGTCATCCATCATCAAATTGTCTGAATATGAAATCAGCCATTGCCAACCATGTCATACTTGGTCCAACGTCACATTCTGACAACAATTGTCTCAATGTTTAAATGAATTCCCTTGGGTTCACCAATTCCTTTGGTTTATAATATTAAACCCTTGGGTTTATCAGTTCTTTTGGTTTATAATATGAATAATCGATCAATGTCATCCACGATCAAATGTCACATTCTGACAAACATTGTCTCAATATGAATATCACCCATGGCCAACCATGGTCATAGTTGGTTGAACGTCGCATTGTGACAACAATTGTCTCAATATTTAAATCAATTCCCTTGGGTTCACCAATTCCTTTGGTTTATAATATTAAACCCTTGGGGTTATTAGTTCTTTTGGTTTATAATATGAATAATCGATCAATGTCATCCATGATCAAATGTCTCATTGTGAGAACAATTGTCTCAATGTTTAAATAAATCCCCTTGGGTTCACCAATTCCTTTGGTTTATAATATTAAACCCTTCGGTTTATTAGTTCTTTTGGTTTATAATATGAATGATCGATCAATGTCATCCATGATAAAATGTCGGATTGTAAGAACAATTTTCTCAATGTTTAAATCAATCCCCTTGGGTTCACCAATTCCTTTGGTTTATAATATTAAACCCTTGGGTTTATTAGTTCTTTTGGTTTATAATATGAATAATCGATCAATGTCATCCATCATCCAATTGTCTGAATATGAAATCAGACATGGCCAACCATGGTCATATTTGGTCCAATGTCGCATTCTGACAACAATTGTCTCAATGTTTAAATGAATTCCCTTGGGTTCCCCAATTCCTTTGGTTTATAAGAGTAAACCCTTGGGTTTATCAGTTATTTTGGTTTATAATATGAATAATCGATCAATGTCATCCACGATCAAATGTCACATTCTGACAAACATTGTCTCAATATGAATATGACCGATGTTCAACCATGGTCATAGTTGGTTGAACGTCGCATTGTGACAACAATTGTCTGAATATTTAAATCAATTCCCTTGGGTTCACCAATTCCTTTGGTTTATAATATTAAACCCTTGGGGTTGTTAGTTCTTTTGGTTTATAATATGAATAATCGATCAATGTCATCCATGATCAAATGTCGCATTGTGAGAACAATTGTCTCAATGTTTAAATCAATCCCCTTGGGTTCACCAATTCCTTTTGGTTTATAATATTAAACCCTTGGGTTTATTAGTTCTTTTGGTTTATAATATGAATAATCAATCAATGTCATCCATGATCAAATGTCACATTCTGACAAATATTGTCTCAATATGAAAATCACTCATGGCCAACCATGGTCATAGTTGGTCGAACGTCGCATTGTCACAACAATTGTCTCAATGTTTAAATCAATTCCCTTGGGTTCACCAATTCCTTTGGTTTATAATATTAAACCCTTGGGTTTATTAGTTCTTTTGGTTTATAATATGCATAATCGATCAATGTCATCCATCATCAAATTGTCTGAATATGAAATCAGCCATGGCCAACCATGGTCATACTTGGTTCAACGTCGCATTATGACAACAATTGTCTCAATGTTTAAATGAATTCCCTTGAGTTCACCAATTCCTTTGGTTTATAATTTGTTCAGGTAATAGTTTTTCATGGGTTCACCAATTTCAATAATCCTACGGTTTTATAATATTAAACCCCTGGGTTTATTAGTTCTTTTGGTTTATAATATGAATAATTGATCAATGTCATCCATGATCAAATGTCACATTCTGACAAATATTTTCTCAATATGAAAATCACCCATGGCCAACCATGGTCATAGTTGGTCCAACATCGCATTGTGACAACAATTGTCTCCATGTTTAAATCAATTCCCTTGGGTTCAACAATTCCTTTGGTTTATCATTTTTTGGGTAATGATTTTCCCTTGGGTTCGCCAATTCCTTTGGTTTATAATATTAAACCCCTGGGTTTATTAGTTTTTTGGTTTATAATATAAATAATGGAGTCAATGTCATCCATGATCAAATGTCACATTCGGCAAACATTGTCTCAATATGAAAATCACCCATGGCCAATTCCTTGGGTTTCACCAATTCCTTTGGCTTGCAAATTAAACCCTTGGGTTTATTAGTTCTTTTGGTTTATAATATAAATCGATAAATCCAATGCATCATCCATGGTCAAATGTCACATTCTTACAAACATTGTCTCAATATGAAAATCACCCATGGTCAATTCCCTTGGGTTCACCAATTCCTTTGGTTTATAATTTTTTGGGTAATGGTTTTCCCTTGGGTTCACTAATTATTTTGGTTTATAATATTAAACCCTTGGGTTTATGTCATCCATGATCAAATGTCACATTCTGACAAATATTTTCTCAATATGAATATCACCCATGGCCAACCATCGTCATAGTTGGTCGAACGTCGCATTGTGACAACAATTGTGTCAATATTTAAATCAATTCCCTTGGGTTCACCAATTCCTTTGGTTTATAATATTAAACCCTTGGGGTTATTAGTTCTTTTGGTTTATAATATGAATAATCGATCAATGTCATACATGATGAAATGTTGCATTGTGAGAACAATTGTCTCAATGTTTAAATCAATCCCCTTGGGTTCACCAATTCCTTTGGTTTATAATATTAAACCATTGGGTTTATTAGTTCTTTTGGTTTATAATATGAATAATCAATCAATGTCATCCATGATCAAATGTCATTAAAAATATTGTCTCAATATGAAAATCACTCATGGCCAACCATGGTCATAGTTGGTCGAACGTCACATTGTGACAACAATTGTCTCAATGTTTAAATCAATTCCCTTGGGTTCACCAATTCCTTTGGTTTATAATATTAAACCCTTGGGGTTATTAGTTCTTTTGGTTTATAATATGAATATTTAAATCAATTCCCTTGGGTACACCAATTCCTTTGGTTTATAATATTAAACCCTTGGGGTTATTAGTTCTTTTGGTTTATAATATGAATAATCGATCAATGTCATCCATCATCAAATTGTCTGAATATGAAATCAGCCATGGCCAACCGTGGTCATACTTGGTCCAATGTCGCATTCTAACAACAATTGTCTCAATGTTTAAATGAATTCCCTTGGGTTCACCAATTCCTTTGGTTTATAATTTGTTCAGTAATGGTTTTCCCTTGGGTTCACAATTTCCTTTGGTTTATAATATTAAACCCTTGGGTTTATTAGGTCTTTTGGTTTACAATATAAATAATCGATCAATGTCATCCATGATCAAATGTCACATTCTGAAAAACATTGTCTCAATATGAAAATCACCCATGGCCAACCATGGTCATAGTTGGTCGAACGTCGCATTGTGATAACAATTTTATCAATGTTTAAATCAATTCCCTTGGGTTCACCAATTTCTTTGGTTTATAATTTGTTGGGTAATGGTTTTCCCTTGGGTTCACCAATTCCTTTGGTTTATAATATTAAAGCATTGGGTTTATTAGTTCTTTTGGTTTATAATATAGATAATCGATCAATGTCATCCATGATCAAATGTCACATTCTGACAAACATTGTCTCAATATGAAAATCACCCATGGCCAATTCCCTTGGGTTCACCAATTCCTTTGGTTTATAATATTAAACCCTTGGGTTTATTAGTTCTTTTGGTTTATAATATAAATAATCGATCAATGTCATCCATGGTCAAATGTCACATTCTAACAAGCATTGTCTCAATATGAAAATCACCCATGGTCAATTCCCTTGGGTTCACCAATTCCTTTGGTTTATAATTTGTTGGGTAATGGTTTTCCCTTGGGTTCACTAGTGTTTTGGTTTATAATATTAAACCATTGGGTTTATGTCATCCACGATCAAATGTCACATTTTGAAAAACATTGTCTCAATATGAGTATCACCCATGGCCAACCATGGTAATAGTTGGTCGAACGTCGCATTGTGACAACAATTGTCTCAATATTTAAATCAATTCCCTTGGGTTCACCAATTCCTTTGGTTGATAATATTAAACTCTTGGGGTTATTAGTTCTTTTGGTTTATAATATGAATAATTGATCAACGTCATCCATGATCAAATGTTGAATTGTGAGAACAATTGTCTCAATGTTTAAATCAATCCCCTTGGGTTCACCAATTCCTTTGGTTTATAATATTAAACCCTTGGGTTTATTAGTTCTTTTGGTTTATAATATGAATAATCAATCAATGTCATCCATGATCAAATGTCACATTCTGAAAAATATTGTCTCAATATGAAAATCACTCATGGCCAACCATGGTCATAGTTGGTCGAACGTCACATTGTGATAACAATTGTTTCAATGTTTAAATCAATTCCCTTGGGTTCACCAATTCCTTTGGTTTATAATATTAAACCCTTGGGGTTATTAGTTCTTTTGGTTTATAATATGAATATTCAAATCAATTCCCTTCGGTACACCAATTCCTTTGGTTTATAATATTAAACCCTTGGGGTTATTAGTTCTTTTGGTTTATAATATGAATAATCGATCAATGTCATCCATCATCAAATGTCTCATTGTGAGAACAATTGTCTCAATGTTTAAATAAATCCCCTTGGGTTCACCAATTTCTTTGGTTTATAATATTAAACCCTTGGGTTTATTAGTTCTTTTGGTTTATAATATGAATAATCGATCAATGTCATGCATGATCAAATGTCACATTGTAAGAACAATTGTCTCAATGTTTAAATCAATCCCCTCAGGTTCACCAATTCCTTTGGTTTATAATATTAAACCCTTGGGTTTATTAGTTCTTTTGGTTTATAATATTAATAATCGATCAATGTCATCCATCATCAAATTGTCTGAATATGAAATCAGCCATGGCCAACCATGGTCATACTTGGTCCAACGTCGTATTCTGACAAAAATTGTCTCAATGTTTAAATGAATTCCCTTGGGTTCAGCAATTCCTTTGGTTTATAATATTAAACCCTCGGGTTTATTAGTTCTTTTGGTTTATAATATGAATAATCGATCAATGTCATCCACGATCAAATGTCACATTCTGACAAACATTGTCTCAATATGAATATCACCCATGTTCAACCATGGTCATAGTTGGTCGAACGTCACATTGTGACAAAAATTGTCTAAATATTTAAATCAATTCCTTTGGGTTCACCAATTCCTTTGGTTTATAACTTTAAACCCTTGGGGTTGTTAGTTCTTTTGTTTTATAATATGAATAATCGATCAATGTCATCCATGATCAAATGTCGCATTGTGAGAACAATTGGCTCAATGTTTAAATCAATCCCCTGGGGTTCACCAATTCCTTTGGTTTATAATATTAAACCATTGGGTTTATTAGTTCTTTTGGTTTATAATATGAATAATCGATCAATGTCATCCATGATTAAATGTCACATTCTGACAAATATTTTCTCAATATGAAAATCACTCATGGCCAACCATGGTCATAGTTGGTCGAACGTCGCATTGTGACAACAATTGTCTCAATGTTTAAATCAATTCCCTTGGGTTCACCAATTCCTTTGGTTTATAATATTAAACCCTTGGGTTTATTAGTTCTTTTTGTTTATAATATGAATAATCGATCAATGTCATCCATCATCAAATTGTCTAAATATGAAATCAGCCATGGCCAACCATGGTCATACCTGGTCCAACGTCGCATTCTGACAACAATTGTCTCAATATTTAAATGAATTCCCTTGGGTTCACCAATTCCTTTGGTTTATAATATTAAACCCTTAGGTTTATTAGTTCTTTTGGTTTATAATATAAATAATCGATCAATGTCATCCATGATCAAATGTCACATTCTGACAAAAATTGTCTCAATATGAAAATCACCCATGGCCAACCATGGTCATAGTTGGTCGAACGTCGCATTGTGAAATCAATTGTCTCAATGTTTAAATCAATTCCCTTGGGTTCACCAATTCCTTTGGTTTATAATTTGTTGGGTAATGGTTTTCCCTTGGGTTCACCAATTGCTTTGGTTTATAATATTAAACCCTTGGGTTTATTAGTTCTTTTGGTTTATAATATAAATAATCGATCAATGTCATCCATGATCAAATGTCACATTCTGAAAAACATTGTCTCAATATGAAAATCACCCATGGGCAATTCCCTTGGGTTCACCAATTCCTTTGGTTTATAATATTAAACCCTTGGTTTTATTATTTCTTTTGGTTTATAATATAAATAATGGATCAATGTCATCCATGGTCAAATGTCACATTCTTACAAACATTGTCTCAATATGAAAATCACCCATGGTCAATTCCCTTGGGTTCACCAATTCCTTTGGTTTATAATTTGTTGGGTAATGGTTTTTCCTTAGGTTCACTAATTATTTTGGTTTATAATGTTAAACCCTTGGGTTTATCTCATCCACGATCAAATGTCACATTATGACAAACATTGTCTCAATATGAATATCACCCATGGCCAACCATGGTCATAGTTGGTCGAACTTCGCATTGTGACAACAATTGTCTCAATATTTAAATAAATTCCCTTGGGTTCACCAATTCCTTTGGTTTATAATATTAAACCCTTGGGGTTATTAGTTCTTTTGGTTTATAATATGAATAATTGATCAATGTCATCCATGATCAAATGCTGCATTGTGAGAACAATTGTCTCAATGTTTAAATCAATCCCCTTGCGTTCACCAATTCCTTTGGTTTATTAGTTCTTTTGGTTTATAATATGAATAATCAATCAATGTCATCCATGATCAAATGTCACATTCTGAAAAATATTGTCTCAATATGAAAATCACTCATGGCCAACCATGGTCATAGTTGGTCGAACGTCGCATTGTGACAACAATTGTCTGAATGTTTAAATCAATTCCCTTGGGTTCACCAATTCCTTTGCTTTATAATATTAAACCCTTGGGTTTATTAGTTATTTTGGTTAATAATATGAATAATCGATCAATGCCATCCATCCTCAAATTGTCTGAATATGAAATCAGCCATGGCCAACCATGGTCATACTTGGTCCAACGTCGCATTGTGACAACAATTGTCTCAATGCTTAAATGAATTCCCTTGGGTTCACCAATTCCTTTGGTTTATAATTTGTTGGGTAATGGTTTTCCCTTGGGTTCACCAATTCCTTTGGTTTATAATATTAAACCCTTGGGTTTATTAGTTCTTTTGGTTTGTAATATAAATAGTCGATCAATGTCATCCATGATCAAATGTCACATTCTAACAAACATTGTCTCAATATGAAAATCACCCATGGCCAACCATGGTCATAGTTGGCCGAACGTCGCATTCTGACAACAATTGTCTCAATGTTTAAATCAATTCCCTTGGGTTCACCAATTCCTTTGGTTTATAATTTGTTGGGTAATGGTTTTCCCTTGGGTTCACCAATTGCTTTGGTTTATAATATTAAACCCTTGGGTTTATTACTTCTTTTGGTTTATAATATAAATAATCGATCAATGTCATCCATGATCAAATGTCACATTCTGACAAACATTGTCTCAATATGAAAATCACCCATGGCCGATTCCCTTCGGTTCACCAATTCCTTTGGTTTATAATATTAAACCCTTGGGTTTATTAGTTATTTTGGTTTATAATATAAATAATCGATCAATGTCATCCATGGTCAAATGTCACATTCTGACAAACATTGTCTCAATATGAAAATCACCCATGGTCAATTCCCTTGGGTTCACCAATTCCTTTGGTTTATAATTTGTTGGGTAATGGTTTTCCCTTGGGTTCACTAATTCTTTTGGTTTATAATATTAAACCCTTGGGTTTATGTCATCCACAATCAAATGTCACATTCTGACAAACATTGTCTCAATATGAATATCACCCATGGCCAACCATGGTCATAGTTGGTCAAACTTCGCATTGTGACAACAATTGTCTCAATATTTAAATCAATTCCCTTGGGTTCACCAATTCCTTTGGTTTATAATATTAAACCCTTGGGGTTATTAGTTATTTTGGTTTATAATATGAATAATTGATCAATGTCATCCATGATCAAATGTTGCATTGTGAGAACAATTGTCTCAATGTTTAAATCAATCCCCTTGGGTTCACCAATTCCTTTGGTTTATTAGTTCTTTTGGTTTATAATATGAATAATCAATCAATGTCATCCATGATCAAATGTCACATTCTGAAAAATATTGTCTCAATATGAAAATCACTCATGGCCAACCATGGTCATAGTTGGTCGAATGTCGCATTGTGACAACAATTGTCTCAATGTTTAAATCGATTCCCTTGGGTTCACCAATTCATTTGGTTTATAATATTAAACCCTTAGGTTTATTAGTTCTTTTGGTTTATAATATGAATAATCGATCAATGTCATCCATCATCAAATTGTCTAAATATGAAATCAGCCATGGCCAACCATGGTCATACTTGGTCCAACGTCGCATTGTGACAACAATTGTCTCAATGTTTAAATGAATTTACTTGGGTTCACCAATTCCTTTGGTTTATAATTTGTTGGGTAATGGTTTTCCCTTGGGTTCACCAATTCCTTTGGTTTATAATATTAAACCCTTGGTTTTATTAGTTCTTTTGGTTTATAATATAAATAATCGATCAATCTCATCCATGATCAAATGTCACATTCTGACAAACATTTTCTCAATATGAAAATCACACATGGCCAGCCATGGTCATAGTTGGTCGAACGTCGCATTGTGACAACAATTGTCTGAATGTTTAAATAAATTCCCTTGGGTTCACCAATTCCTTAGGTTTATAATTTGTTGGGTAATGGTTTTCCCTTGGGTTCACCAATTCCTTTGGTTTATAATATTAATCCCTTGTGTTTATTAGTTCTTTTGGTTTATAATATAAATAATCGATCAATGTCATCCATGTTTAAATCAATTCCCTTGGGTTCACCAATTCCTTTGGTTTATAATTTCTTGGGTAATGGTTCTCCCTTGGGTTCACCAATTCTTTTGGTTTATAATATTAAACCCTTGGGTTTATTAGTTCTTTTGGTTTATAATATGAATAATCGATCAATGTCATCCACGATCAAATGTCACATTCTGACAAACATTGTCTCAATATGAATATCACCCATGGACAACCATGGTCATAGTTGGTCGAACGTCGCATTGTGACAACAATTGTCTCAATATTTAAATCAATTCCCTTGGGTTCACCCATTCTTTTGGTTTATAATATTAAACCCTTGGGGTTATTAGTTCTTTTGGTTTATAATATGAATAATCGATCAATGTCATCCATGATCAAATGTCCCATTGTGAGAACAATTGTCTCAATGTTTAAATCAATCCCCTTGGGTTCACCAATTCCTTTGGTTTATAATATGAATAATCGATCAATGTCATCCACGATCAAATGTCACATTCTGACAAATATCGATTCCTTAGGTTTTTAATATTTATCCCTTGGGTCCATTGACTCCTTTGGTTTATAATATTAAACCCTTGGGTTTATTAGTTCTTTTGGTTTATAATGTTAATCACACATTCGGTTTATTACTCTCTTGAGTTTAAAATACTAATTCTCACGGTTTGTTAATTTCTTAGATTTTTCAGTTTAAAATATTAATTGTTAGGGTTTATTAATCTTTATTGTTTATAATATTCATCTGTTAGGTTTATGATATTTATCCCTTGGGTTCGCTGATTCCTTTGCTTTATAACATTAAACCCTTGGGTCTATTAGTTCTTTTGGTTTATAATGTTAATAATCTCGTTGGTTTATTAGTATCTTATGTTTAAAATACTGATTCTTATGGATTATTAATTTATTAGGTTTTTTAGTTTAAAATATCAATTCTTATAGTTTATTAATCTCTTGTGTTTTTAATATTGATCCCTTCTGTTTATAATATTTATCCCTTGGATTCACCAATTCCTATGGTTTATAATATTTAAACCTTTGGTCTATGATGACATTGGGTTTGTATTATTAATTATTCCTTGGGTTTATTAATGTCTTCACTTTAAAATATTAATTGTTAGGGTTTATTAATCTCTTAGGTTTTTTGTTTTTAAATATTGTTTCATATGGTTTATTACTCTCTTGAGTTTAATATTATTATTATATTAATATATATTATAAATAAATATTCAAATATTTATTAATTATGATTATTAGTAATATTATAATATTATTAATAAATATTCAAATATTTATTAATAATGTTTATTATTAATACTATAATATTATTAATATATATTATTAATAATATATATTAATAATATTATAATATTATCAATAATCATTATAAATAAGTATTCAAATATTTATAAATAATGATTATTAGTAATATTATAATATTATTAATAATATAATCAACTATGATATAATATATATTATGAATATATTATTAGTTCTTTTGGTTTATTAATAATATAACCATCTATGATATTAATATATAAATAAATATTAAATTATTTTATATTATTAATATTATTTTTATATTAATATATATTATATATATTTTATGTATATTGTTAATATTTTTAATATATTAATAAATAATTTTAATATATATTATTAATACTTATTATAATATTATTAATATATAAAAAATATTTTTGTGATTTTAATCATAATTAATATATTTAATATATTAATATTCTTATTAATATATAATATATATATATCAAGTTAATATAATAAATCTATTATATATAATATTTATTTATTGATATATAAATTAATGTGATGGGTAGTGGATATAGGCCTATCGACGTATATCAACCACACTGGTAAATGTGGTTGTAAATCTATTTTATATACGCCACATTAGTTTTTACTAATGTGGTTGTGCTAGTATAATTATGATTGAGTCCCACTTTACTGCACTTTAGGGGATTGATTATGGTCAATCATGCAGTACACAATGTGATCAATTGCTGACAAGGATGGCACTCAGCACCACTTTCATATTTTGAAGACACCGCCCATAAGATATGTGGGAGGAAGACGGTATGAAGTCGGATTTGCCATCTCTTCTCTTTCCTATAAATTGAGAGAACCCTGCACCTCATTGCATCGTAATAATTACTCCGAGTATTCATTTTCATTCTATCTGAGTTTTCATTATAATTACTCCGACTGTAACCTGCTGTCATGACTTCTACACGTGGTTCGTCTATTTTATATCCTGTGATATTAGCACTGGCTGTTTTGGTAAGATGCCACTTGCATTTAACTGTTAATTTTCTTCTCTGAAGCAAATGTTGTCCCGTGATACTTATTTTCACATCTGGTACTTGGATATTTCGTTCAATATATCTGATTGACATTGAATATGAACTCAGTTGATTAATGTATCTGCAGATGTATGTCGAAGCTATTGATATTGAAGTTTCAACATCAGTTGGGGTGATTATATCTCTACCTCTATTTGAGTTTTATTTCATGTGCATAGTTCATTCATAGATGTAATTAGGAGACCCGGCTTTACACATATTCAAGTAATCACACTTGTCTCCCTCCTTTTCCCGATTCCAGCTGCAAACACATGCAATTAATAGGAGGCTTCTGCAGACCATAGGTAAATTCTCTGAAAGGAACACATGACATTGTATTTTCTGTAGTTGCTGAACCAACTGCTTCAATTGTTTATTGTGAATTAGAAGCTTAAGGCATGAATTTACTGTTATTGCTGCTAATGCTTCTTCACATTTTCTTGCCTATATTGTTGATGATTTAAGTTCTTCTTGTGGATTCATGACCTGTCTTGTTAGGTTATTTGTTGTTTCTATTGCTTCTATTACTATGGTGGTTTTTCTGTTACTATGGTGGTTGCTTTCAACTCCTCTTGTGAACTCGAACGCTCGTTTTAGGCATTTATTATTTCAGCTGTTATTGTGTTGTACATTCTCTTGTGAAGTGAAGCCTCATCGTAGGAATTTGTGGTTCTGACTTTTACTTGTGAATCGTGAGCTCATATATGTTTCTATGGTTTTTTTCCTGCTTTAGTTTTTTTTAATGAATTAAATGCTGATTCTTGGCATTGGAATAAATTGTTTCATGAATTGGTCCGTGCAGATTGTAAGGGAGCCTGCGGAGAACGATGCAAGGAAGAATCATGCCAGAACGTATGTTTAAGAGCTTGTGGTACATGCTGTGCCAAATGCAAGTGTGTTCCTCCTGGCACATATGGAAACCAGGATCTTTGCTTATGCTATGCCAGCCTCAAGACACATGAAAGCAAACCTAAGTGCCCTTGAGTATGCTGTATCCAATATTTTGAAGTTGTAAGGACTTCAGAAATATATGCTTATTAATTTTTAACATACGCATTGGATTCTCAGAAAGCTTGATATCAGTGTGTTTATGGTTCTATAAAAATATTGAATGAATAACCGCTTAAGAATGTTTAAGAATGTTGGTTGGGTTACTACAAGTTCAGCCAATGAAGCGAAGGCTTATAGCTTGAAAGATATATTGTGTTGTTAACATCCTTAATGTCCTAATAAATTTGTATTGTGAAAAACAATGTTGGTTAAATGTTATTGGAAGAGAATTTCTTGATATGTATAATCACGTGTAAAATTCTTACACACTCTATTATTTTGTGGAAAATTTATGTTCCTACACTTTTTATTATTTTGTGAACAATCTATATGTTTGATTGTTAGAGAAAATTCAGAATGTTTATTGCTTTGAGAATGACACTTTGGACCGATTTTCCTTCACACAAATCATGACAATGATTCACTCCAAAGAACTTATTTCACATCAATCATAACAATCTTCTATAACAAACAAACTTCACTAATGTTCTTACACTCTTTATTATTTTTTGGACAATCTATATGTTCGATGGTTGGAGAGAGTTCAGAATGCTTATTGCTTTGAGAATAACACTTTGGAAGGAATTTACTTCACACTAATCATTACAATGATTCACTCCAAATAATTAATTTCACATTAATCATAACAATCTTCTATAACAAACAAACTTCAGATTAAAAAATCAAGTTAAAAAATATATCAATTTGTTAAGTAATATAACAAAAGATGTCTTAAAATGAACAATTAAATTAATATTATGAAAAAATAAAATAACAAAATAAAAAAAAAAATGTACATTATTATAATATTCCAAAATAATAGAAATGAAAAAGAAAAAATTCACAAACTTATAAAATGTTTAATATAATAAATTAAATATTAATTTTTGTTTACAAATAACAATTTTTATAGTATGCTATATTAAAAAATATGTTATAAAAAGAAAAAAAGCTTATACAATCTGATTTTTATAGAGATATACAAAAAATCACATCCATATTTACTACAATAAAGAGACATATATAAAATAACATTCTTTCTACTGTAACAACAACAATCTAGTAAAACTAGAGTTTTCCTTTTTTCATTATTTTTCTTTCCTTGAGACCTGCAACAATTGAAATGGAGAACTACACCAAAGATTAAAACGAGAGGGGCAAGTTAAATTGGGCTTTACAAAATGGAGAGTACTATTTATTTATTCTATTCAATTTTAAGTAGTAAGTTTAAGTTACAATTGTATTTTCACTTTTTTGGTTGTGTTTTTATTTTCTACTCTTCTTTTTTTTAATAGAGATCATTTCACAATTTTGACTTTTCAAGACAATTATAAATTATTTTTTTCTACTTTTTCCATTCTTTTAATTTATTTATAAATAATTTTTCAATAAATAAAAGCACCATTTTTGTTTCTTACATATTTTTCTATTTATTTTTCCAAAACCTTTATTATATTATTCTTCCCTATTTCCCATATTCCACAATGAAAGTGTCTTTGTAATCACTTACTGCAATCACTTTTAACATTGTTTCATCTAGGTCATCAATTATTTAAAACTCTAGCCATATTTTAAGAGATATGGGCATTAATATAGTGATCATTTGGTGAAATTTTAGACATCCAATATAAAATTTACCTATCTATGAGTAGGGTGTAGATCTCACATATATACTCACTCATTTTTCAATTTGATTTGAAAATATTTAGTGAAAAATTTACAATTTTGAATTTATATGAGTAATCTTTATTGCATAGGAAATTATGATGACTTAGAGACATTATCTAATTCTTAAAATAGGAGCACATCACATCCTATTGGATAAATTTCTATTTAGCATTGCCCATGATTCATGAATATCATAAATTACTTGAAAGTGGAGTCATACATTGACTATTTCAATTATTCCTTTAGTTTTTTCTCTATAATTATCTAATGTGACCATCCTTTCAATATTACTGGGGTACTATTCTTTCCATAATGTGACCTCTTAAAAAAAATTACATCTTAGTAAATCACCTATATGGGATCTTCATGAGAAGAAGTTCATACTAGTATAAAAATTATCATTTTAAAGGAAAAAACAGTACCCCAACATCTTACCATTCACGCTTCATAAACCTTTGTTTTAAAACCCAAACTTCAATATATACAAAGTGGGGCCCACTTACCGACTTCTTCTATTCCTTGATGCGATGAGCCTTCTCCGATGAATTTCGATTGCGATCACACCGTTTACGATGGTTCTGATGTGATTAATCTCAGTTGAAAACTACAATAACATGATCCACTGCTCTGCCTCCATGCCGATGTGATGGCCCCAGATAAAAATTTAATGATAATTTTATAGTCACTATAAATTTAATGATAATTTTATAGTGACTTAAAATTATCATTTTAAGTCACTATAAGAAACTATGTAGATCAAATTCAATGTAGGAATATGCATTTGAAATATAAAACATGCATTTTGCATGAAAAGATTTCAAAGCCCTTTTTAAAAAAATGAGGAAAGGATGATCGAAGTGCTATTTCGTAGGTAGAAATGCATCCATGTGGTGATAGATGTACAATGATTTTTTGAGTAAAAGAAAATTATGTTGATTCTCTAAATTTTCCTATATGCTCATATTTACAAATAAATTACTTATAAAACTATCTATTTTTATAAAATGAGAATACTCACTTTTAAGATGAATTTAATTTATAAATTAAATTAAAATTGCATGAAAAAAGTAACATAAAAAAGGAACATTGATTCAATATCATAACTTCATTGAAATACATTCCCAGTGAAATGAAGTTTTCCAAGGTGTAACTTGAGAAAAAGAGGGACTTCAACTTGAAACCTTTGATAAATAAAATATCTCTCAACCAAGTTAGGTACTAATCAGCACATAACAAATTAGTTAAAGTGGGAGGTTTTGAAGTGTGTACTTATAGCTATAATCATTGAGCTTGCTTGTGAAAAGGATGTGAGTCAAAATTGAACAATGATGGGGTTAAATTTTGGTTAGCTTATCTAGAAAAATGAAAAAATTATCTCTATTTCTAGGTTGTTGAGATTCCATAAAACATACAATTAATATACTATACTAAAAAAAACAATTTTTTGGTTTTTTCTCTTGATTTTTTGATATTGTATATAACACATAAAAATAACACATGTATACAAAAGTACTAGGAAAATGACAATAGAAATAAAAAACTAAAATCTCAGCCCTATAAAAAAATTTAAAAAGAACATTTATAGCCTATAACTCTACATATAACAAATAAGGTTCTATTTTGGGAAAAAATAAACATTTTAAAGTAAAATGAAAAACATTCGGAATTGAAAGTATCAATTGAAGTGCAATGGAATAGTATAATTAAAAAAAAATCTATATAATTACCAGAGTTTAGAAATGTAGGAGTAGAAGTTTAAGATATAGATCAACCAGGGGACAACTCTTCAAATGAGACTTGATACCATGCTCATAAAAATTGAGTAAAATTTTAGTATTTCATACTGCACAAACACTCCCATGCTCATAAAAATTGAGTATTTCACACTCCTCAAACACCTTAAGTAACCATTAAAAAAAACATATCAAGGATCATAGTACTCCTCAAACACCTTAAGTAACCACTAAAAAAACCATATAAAGGATCATAGTACTAGTATGTATTCATGATTAAAACCCTCCACGAGTCAAATAGTTCATAGCCCAAGGCAACATAGCTACAAGGAAATTTATTAATGCAAAAGAAAAAAAAATTACTTAAGAGAGTTTTTAACAACAATGCATACTAAAGAAACAGAGTAATAAACACACTTTTATCTAAATGTGGACTTGACCAAGTTGATCTTAAATAACTCTCATGTATCTAAATATCTTAATTTTTGAAATAATAACTTATTTGTAAATATGTTATTTTCAACCATAAATATATTGTGAGATCTATAGAGTGATTAATGAAATATTTGTGGAGTTATTTCTATGAAATAATTTATAAAAATGATTAAGAAGTTATAAAAAATGACATGCATCTCCTCCTGTATAAATATATGTTATCCATAATGAAATTTTATGAGCACATATGTATTACTCCTAAATTATTTTTCTCTATCATTTTGTGAACATATATGCATTACTCCTAAAATATTTTCCTCTATCATTTGTTGTTAGTTTGTTATTGGTGTTTTCTTTTCCTTGCATAGGTGCATTACTCCGAATTCTTTTTTTTTTTGGTTATTAGTGTTTTCTTTTCTTTGATATTATAGCAATTCTCTTGAACCAAGGATCAGAGAGTTTGTGAGATCTGTGAAAACATGTGCCTAGGTTGTTTTTGGAGTTGCTTGCACTGATCTGTTAGCCTGTGAGCATTGGACACCACGTTGGAGCTAAAGTGGAGCTTTTTTTATGTTTCTTTGGTGCTGTGTGTGTGGAACCGCAAACGATCAGGAGTCATCAGTCTGAGTAGGAACTGAGTTTAATGCATAGAGCTTTCCTACAATGCATATGAGACCAGCATGTGAATGACTCTGCGCAATATTTGACCGTGAGAAAGATCTTCGTGTGTAGCCTTGCCTGGAGACTAGTGAAACTTGTGCAATGTGGGTAACAGTGTAGCGATGTTAAAGTCAACGTGTCGTTCATTTGGCATCGAATGCTTTGAACCTGTGTATTCATTTGGTTCATTTGCCTTTTTTATTCATTTGGTTCATTTGCCTTTTTTATTCATTTGGTTTGACGTACAATCTACAAACACGTTAATTGTTTCTCGTGAAATTTTAAAATTAAAAGTTTGTTTGCTAGTTAGTGTGATTTTTTGAAGTTTTTACAGTGGTTTTTTCCCTCTAATTTCTCTAAATTCTTTTTTGGTGGATATCAAATTTAAAAAAAAAAACTTAAATGGTATGCATACTGCTTTTTAATCCCTTAAATAATACATATGAAGTCCAGAAATAGATTAAAGCTTCACGTGTATTTTTCAAATACATGCTTTACATCAAACCCATTCCATTAATAATTATGGAGTGAGAGAGAATTATTGGAGAAGAGACTCAAGAGAACTAGAGAAAAAAAAATAAAAAATCAAGGGCACTAGATTAAAGCTTCACGTGTATTTTTCAAATACATGCTTTACATCAAACCCATTCCATTAATAATTATGGAGTGAGAGAGAATTATTGGGGAAGAGACTCAAGAGAACTAGAGAAAAAAAAATAAAAAATCAAGGGCACTCTTTAAAGAGAGAGAATGATTGGAGAATAGAGTGAAGAGAGAACTATAGAAAAAAAATTTCAAGAGCATTCTTTAAAGAGGAAATTTTTAAATGAATTTTTTTATTTTTTTATTTTATTTTATTTTATTTTATTTTATTTTTTTATTATTATGTTAGTAAAATGTGAGAATTGTAAAAAATATTATTTATTTTCTTAGAACCCATGTAAAAAATAAAAGTAAAAAAATTATTTTAGGTTTTCTCTAAGAGATATTATACACATTTAGAAAATATATTGAGTTTTGTTTCAGCTTTGATAGAATTAAACTTTTTAGCTCTTGTATGTACTCAAGCATTAATAAAAATGATATTTTGTGGTGGTAGTTGAGTCCTATTTATTTATTAGGGACATTAGTTTTTTTCTTGCGTTTTTTTTTATTTTTGATGAAGTTTTGTGCATCAAATATAAAAGTACTTATTTATGAGTAGGGTAGAGATCTCACATATATACATCACTTATTTTTCAATTTGATTTGAAAATATTGAAGTAAAAAAATAAGAATATTGAATTTATATGAGTAATCTTTATTGCATGGAAATCACGAGGACTTAGAGACATTATATAATTTTTAAAATAAGAGCACATCACATGCTATTGGAAGAATTGATATCTAGCATTGCACATGATTCATGAAGATCATAAATTACTTGAAGGCGAAGCCATACATTGACTATATCAATTTTTCTTAATTTTTTCCTATATAATTACCTCATTGGACCATCCTTTGAGCATTAGTGGGGTATTTTTCTTTTCCCAAGGTGAGCTGGTACAACCCTTTACATCGTAGTACATCACCCACATAGGATCTTCATGATAATTAGTTCAACCAGTACAAAAAATATCATTTTAAGTGTCTATAATAAACTATGTAGACAATATGCATTTGAAATATGAAACATGCATTCTCAATGGAAAACTCTCATTCATTGCTTAAAATAATGACTCTCAAAACATATTTCAAATATAAAATTTATGCCCTTTTAAAAAAATGCTAAAAGGATGATGGAAGTGCTATGTTGTAGGTAGAAAATCATCCATCTGTTGATAGATGTACAATGATTTTTTGAGTAATAGAAAATAATGTTTCTACTCTAAATTTACCTATATTTTCACCTTTAAAAATAAATTACTTATAAATCTATCTAATTTTATCAAATGAGCATACTCACTTTTAATATGAAGTTACTCTATGAATTTAAGTAAAATTACATGAAAAAAAGTAACATAAAAAAATGAACTTTAAGGTTGTTTTGTTGTGATTCAATTTTATAACTTGATTGAAATACATTCCCAATTACATGAATTTTTCGAAACACTAACTTGAGAAAAAGGGGGACTTCATGTTGAATATGAATAATTTCCTGAATTTCGTAATGTAACACCCTCCTCCCACATCTTTCCAAACAATTGGGCAACTGGGGTAAACATGTGATGAGAGGCTACTATGCTCTTATTCAACTCCACATGTACAGTTAAGGAAGTGGAACCAAAAAAACACAACCAATCTAGCCTTCTACACATCCTACAAACTATCCAGGATCTAACCCACCCTTCCAGCTGACGAACCCCTGAGGGAACTCAACAATTAAAGGAATTAAAGCCCGAGTCGCTCCCTTTCCAAAATCTCCATGCGGCTCAGAGCCCAAGTCGCTTCCATGAACCTGCCTGAGTGTGACTATGGCCTTTTTATTCAAGCGTTATGCTAGCGATTATGATATTTAAGGCTAAATATGGGGGCTAGGACCTAGTCACTTGCCAAAACCTCATGGACTTTTCAAAAATCATAATAACATGGGGAAAATGATACCAATGCAAATTCTTGAACAAAGACTTGATTGAACCCTTACTATGCATGACAAGAATTTTGTCAAACATGTAAGAAATATCCATTGTGTAGGTCACAATAAAATATCTAATAATAGGGGCCTTATACTTATCCGAGAATCACTACGAAGGATTGATGCATTATCGCATTAGTTGCATTATCATCTATTATGCAATATACTTTTCTTTCATTAATTTAAAGATAAAAACATGATGAGAACCATACATTTTCACTGTCATTAAACATATTCATAACCAACATTTAAACAATAGAAATAATGAGGATACAACAACCTTAAATTCCCCATATGAATCAATACATTTACACATAAAATACCAAGGGAATGAACTCTAATTAGTGAATGCAAAATCGAACCCGATATGGGATTACAACGTTCAACTAGACCATAGATTGGCTGAGAAGAATATATCTTCAGTCATTCACCCTCATGCCATATTCCAAGCATGGAGACAATGATTCAAATCCCCATGTACAGTTAATGAAATGGAACCGAAACAACACAACCAATCCAACCTTCTACACATCCTACAAACTCTCGAAGATCTAGCCCACCCTTCCAACTGATGAACCCTAAGGGAACTCAACAATTCAAGGAATTAAAGCCCGAGTCACTCCCTTGCCAAAACCTCCATGCAGCTCAGAGCCAGAGTCGCTCCCATGAGCTTGCCTGAGTGTGGCTATAGCCTTTTTATTCAAGTGTTACGCTAGCAATTACGATATTTAAGGCTAAATTTGAGGGCTAGGCCCTAGTCACTTCCCAAAAATTCATGGAGTTTTCAAAAATCAGAATAACATGGAGACAATGATACCAATGCAAATTCTTGAACAAAGACTTGATTGAACCCTTGCTAGCAATGACAAGAATTTCGTCAAACATGTTAGAAATATGCATTGTGTAGGTCATAATAAATGATCTAATCATTGGGGCTTTATACTTATCCGAGAATCGCTAAGAAGTATTGATGCATTACCGCATTAGCTGCATTATCATCTATTAGTTGATATATTCCTTTCTCATTCATTTACAAATCAAAACATGATGAGAACCATTCATTTTCACTATCATTAAACATATTTATAACCAAAATTTAAACAATAGAAGTAATGAGGATACAACAACCTTAAATGCCACATATGAATCAATACATATACACATAAAATACCAAGGGAATTAACTCTGATTAGTGAATTCAAAATCAAACTCGGTATGGGACTACCGATTTCAACTAGACCATAGATTGGTTGAGAAGAATTTCTCTTCAGTCATTCACCCTTGTGCCGTACTCCAAGCATGAAAGGGGTACTAAAAAACAAAAGAATCAACCAAGGATTTTTGAGGCTAAACTAGCTCACCCTCATCAATAGAACCATGTTTTACCACAATTCTTACTAGCTCACTAGGCCATAAATAAGCATGGATGCCAACTAATTTTTCCGCCTACATCTTGAGGATTTTTCCTATCTCTTCGCCTCTAGGATTTACCACAATCCACAATCGGAAGTGGTGAATCCATCGACATATCCTGTTGAGAGGTGGAATAAAAAACTGAAGTGGAGATCTTCTCAAAGTAACCGAGAAGATGACCCCCTTAATTCCACTCTTTCAACCCAAAATTGCACCATAGCGAAATTTAGAAATTTCTCCATGAATGGAGGTCGCAGAGATGCAGAGACAAGCATAAGTTAAATATGATCAATGCTCATCCAAAATTTACCCTTGATTTCCCTTTCTAGTAGCACAAGTTGCACCATATTGGCGATAAATTCCTAAAGAATTATTTCGAGAAAATCCATGATAATACTAAGTGGTAAATGAATCGGGGCCTCAAATAGAGGGATGAAATTATCGAAGTAGGTGAACCTAAATATAATGGCAATGCATGACAATAATTCTCAGCGAGTGCACATCCAGGATGGATGGAGATCCTCCATTAAACTTGTCCATGCCAAATTCGGTAGGATTCCAAGGGAGGTAAGAAGGAAAATGGGAGAGGGAAAAGGTGTCATGGGGAGGGGGGAAGGGATCAAAATTGATTCTAAGGGGATCCATAATCCAATGGTGTGTGGACTAAAGAGACTAGTTTTCAAATGGAGTCAAAAATAAATTAAGGAATAGGATACATATGCTTAGAGCCATTTATTTCTAGCATGGTTTCTTCCAAGAAGAATTATATATTAGCTTGCGGATTAGCTTCCTCGTTATTAGATATGATAATATGATATAAATTCATGGAGTGAAAAAAAAATCTCATTTTCTTATCCTTTGAAACACCAAATCCAAGGAAGTTATCTTTCGGGTTGTTCTCATTATTAAGGAACTGTATAGTAAGCAAGAAGTCCCCTAAAGTAGTGATATATTAAACCCCTTTTTTATTGGCTATGCTTACTCCTTAGAGGAGACCATAAATTTCTTAGTGGTTGTTGGATTTTCTACTTATACCCCAAGTGAATTTACTTCTGTTGTTCCCCCGGGATTTATTAAAATGTCCCTCCTGTTACCAATTTAATTTTAATAGCAATATTATTCATAATTAGATTAAAATTCTAAAAATTGCATTTCAATCAAAATATACAAATTTTTTTTTTTTTGGTAAGCTTGGAAGTACCTTTATATTCATTCATTCATAAGAAACATGTTACAGTCATATAATTAATTTAATGGCCTTAACCTTCCAAAGGAAACAAGGTTTGTTGGCCACTGAACAACATTATAGGCCATCCAAAACATTATTAGTTTAACTCTGTCCATTTGATACTTGAAGGCCATAAATATGTTAACCATCTACACTTCAAACTACTAATGTAAATTATATCTGACCAGATCATCAGTAGAAAAACAAAAATATTAACAAGTCATCCAGTAGTTAATCATCAGGTGAATATACTAGAGTAGGGTATTTTTCACTTTACCCTGTAATTTCAAATTGATGCAGACCTTGAAGTTGATGCTCGATTCGGCCAAGAAAGACATTGTATTGATGGCAATGTAGTTGTATGGATTGAATTTCCTTTTGAATATCTTTGAGACTCATCTCAGCCTTCGGATGACCCTACAATTCTAGCGTAACAGTTATGGATTTCACCATAATAGATTTTATAAGCCAATAGAGATGTACTAATTGTTTAAATAGGGTAATACAGCCTCGAGTATGTTGAGGGTCAGAAACCAAGGATGTCTAGTCCTTAACCGAGAGCTTTGGTGTTGCTTTTAAATTTAATTCTATCTCCCATAAAGAAATCATGGTTTTCACCTGTTCCGAGGTCCGAACACTAAATGCATGTAGAATGCATTGCATTTTCTCGACATCAAATTTCCTTCCCCGTTGACGTTGCATTTTGTTGTATGATGCCCTATGTGCTTTACCTTTGTCACTTGGCTTGTTGCTATCGCTGCTTCCATGCCTTTACTTTCCATGATAGAGGTTGCCTTCAAAATTCTAACTTTTTTCAGACCACCCAACAACTGCGAAGCCACTCTAATCCCGATAGGACATAAAACCCACATTGTAGGAGCCAGATGGGTTGACAGTTTAGGTGGAATTGAAATGATAATACAGAAAAATAGGTTGTTAAATATTCCCTGTCAGACACATAAAATTGTTATGGACACCTTTTTTCTTTTAACCATGCACTCATTCCATGATTTATTCGTTTGCATTTCCAAAAACCAAAGTTTTTCCATATAACTAGGTGGTGCCTTAGAATAGGCTACAAACCCATAAATTTCTAGCACATAGGGTTTACCAAATTGATCCATTTCAAAACCCAGAACCACTATAATACCCCTAACTTGCTAAAACCACAAAAACCGAAGATTAAATTGTTTACATACGAGATATGCAGGAAGAATATTTATGAAATACAATAAATTATAATACATTCCCATTTGAGTAAGAAAATTTTCATAGAAAACATAAATTGACACCGAAAATGAAAAAAAATCTAAATTAATCAACAACCCAATTTTCTAGTGTAGTAATGTCCTAAAACCCTTAAAATCTTTAAACATTCTCTGACGTGGAGTCTCCATCTCATTAACTAAAAAATCTTGAGAAACATACTAGAATCCGCCATTTTCCTTCTCACTGTGACAGTCTCCCGCACTATTTCTCTTTTGCTCAAGTACTCCGATCCAATGTGAAATTTTTACCACCTTCCAGAGAAACCAAGAATAAAGCCCAACAAGTTCTTGCATGTGAAGGAATTGTATGGGCCGCCAACTTTCCTTGTCCCTTATGTTTTTATTCATGACTTCGATCCCCATACGGATCATCACCATCCTCGCATCCCAGGGAGACTGATTGGGATTCATATCCCAGTCCAGGATCACATGCAAAGGGCTCTAATATTTCTTCATGAGACTCATAGTCCTTGGTTACATCTAGGTACTTTCTAGGGTAACTGCATCCCCAATTTTCCAAGAAATATATTGCGGCATTACATCATCGATGAAGATGAGAGGGAATAATGTATTTGAGTTATTAACCAAGCAGTTCTCCAACTTTTGCTAACCTTTTCCCATTGGGATCCTTGATGTAGCTTTTTGATGATGTCTATAACAAGTGGATAGTCTCCATCGACCACCAATTTATGGAAACATTCCCTTCTTACAATAAGAATACAACGTCTAACTGCATTTAATTCTACCCCATTATTGCTCTCAATACTACAATATGACGCATAGAGTCACACTACCCATCCCTGGTGATCTCTAAAGAGGCCACCAAAGCCCGCAATTCCAGTGTTGCCTTTAGAGGCGCCATCAAAGTTAAGCTTAAAAAAAATCTTTGGGAGACATAATAATCTCAAAGATGATCAGCTGGGGTAGATTTTTAATTTCCATAAATGTGGTGCTAGCATCCGCAGAGACAGATTAAGCATTGCCAATATTCATGCTTCCTGAGGAAGAACTTTCCAGTCATCCGGATACCATTTTCCGCAAGAATAATTTCGTAGATGTTTTGGATAATTATTTCAATATTTTTGTCACTATTTTTTTTTAATCTTTGAATACCCGCTTATGTCTTCCCTTCCATACTGCCCATAGTAGAAAACCAAGTAATATGTACCATGCTTTATTAGGACTGGACATTTTAACTTTCCTTTCCTATAATTTTGAATGGTAACCTTGATACTTGAATGACCTCAGTCCATATGGCCAAAGAGAAGGTCAAGATTCTGCCAAAGTTGATTAATAAAGGGGCATGAATTCAATAACATCTCCATGGTTTCATTCTCAGAGGTGCACATGCTACACGGAGATGGACTATGAACTCCACGCTTTTGTAATTTTTCGCACGTGAGGGTGTGCCTATTACTGACAAGAAAAAGGAAGAACATGAATTTTGGCCAAAATTGTCCAAACCATAATTTACACCAGAGGGGGTGGAAATTTTTCTCATGGTCTTCTGCTTTCTCCTAATAACCTTCTTATATTGTGAACATTCTTATAGTTTTGTAGCCCAATCTAAGGATTTCCATTCCTTCATAGATCGTAATCCTTCTATAATTGAGCTCTTTCTTGAAAGTTTCCTATTGATGCAAGTCAAGTGCATTGGGTCAATTTTCCATCCTTTTCCATTGTCTCCATATGGAACTTTCTCATGTGTCCCAGAACTAGTTAACTCTCAAATTTGCAGATCGGTTGGTAAATAGAAATGTCTTAGAATGGTATTGGCATGAGTCTTTCTAGAATAAGGCTTTTCCCCCATCTCTGATCTCCTAAAATATGTACCTACATAGCATATCCTTGTTTCAAGTTGCTAGATTCAAGATTGACGAGCCTTTAAGAGTATCCTAAACCCGCAAGCTCCCTTCAGTGGATGAGGGCATATGATATTTTTGTTCCAAAATAATATTCCAAAGTTAATTTCCACCCTGAATACAATGCCACCAATTTTTTTCTCCCATTTTTTAATTTAAAATATAGGGGTCAAGGAGGCCTAGAATCCGTGCCATTTTAGGTTTGATTAGGAAATTCGAAGAAAGAAGATCCCATTTTTTAAAATTTTTGTGCTCCTTGCAAGAGGAATTTCTTGAAAATATTTGTCATTTCAAAGGATGGAGTTTTAGGCACCGCAAGACTCGAATTTTTTTCAATGGGAATCAATTTTAGCACCACTTTTAGAAGAACCAACCTACTCAACATGTTTAGGTCTCGAAAATATGAGTTTTTGAGGCGAGATTGAATGCGATCAAGAAGGGATTTCAAACAGGAAACTCTGAGGGAATTAAAGATAAGGGGAATGCACACATATTTAGATGGAATGAATCCAATACAAAAAGCCAATATTCTAGCCAAAAAGGATTGAGACAGAAGCAAGGTATTGAAGAAAAATATATCTCACTTATCATTATCTATCAGGGATCATGAGGCTTGCATAGAGGTCTTATAGAATGGACACTAGGGATGTGGATTCTTTGAGAGTGGCTTGGCAGAAAAAGCATAATATCTTCCACGAATTTATTAGGATTCATGGGAAGCTCATTAACCCACAAGAAAATCACTTTGAAGTTGGCCTTCTTGAACCTTCGCTTTGATATATCTCCCCAAACCTTCCGTCTGCCAATATAAAAATGAAAGGGGAGATCGGATCTCCTTGTCTAAGTCCCCTAGAGGGATTAATGGTTTGGGAAGGGGAGCCATTGAGGAGGATAGAGAACACAAGGGTGTAAATTAGAGAAGAAATCCATTGAATCCATCTAGACTCAAAGCTAAAAAGCTTCAAGTATATGTTGTAGGTAGGGCCAAACTTAGGCGGTCATAGGCTTTAGAAAGATAAAAGTTTAGTCATCATGCCCTTGGATCTGAGACTTTTGAGTTAGTGTATGGCTTCTGAGATGTAATAATTCCATTTAGGATTTTATGACCTTTTAACAAAACCAATCATTTGCTCGGGGAGATTAAAGTGGACATGATTGGTTTAAGATGATTCACCATGATGGTGGAGAGAATTTTATAAATTACATCACACAGAAATAAATAGTTCAAAAACCTAGGGATCTTCAGAATGTTTAGATTTAGAAATTAAAGTTTAAAAGATGGAGTTGAGAGTTGGATGTAACTTCCTTGATCTTCTTTATTCTTCAATGACTTCCATAATGTATTTTCTCATGATAGGCCAGGCTGCATGGAAAATTTTTTTTGTGAAACCATCGGGCCCGAGCACTTTATTTTTTTGCCAGACCTTTGACTACCTCTTCTACCTCCTCCATCGTGACAACTCGCATGAGTGTCATGGTCTAGTCTCTTACTAACCAATTGGGGAATATGCCTAGTTTATGCAATCAATATATTCGATTTCTGTGAAGGATCGAGTCCGACAAGATGTTTTTTGAAGTGATCTACCAGAAGATTCTCCATGTCTTTACGTTGTACTAGGTGGTTCCCCTTCTTGGTCTAGTAGCGACAATATTCTATTGTGTTGTCTATGTTGGACCATGGCTTTATGAAAGAAGCAGGTGTTTCTCTCTCCTTCACATAGCCATTGAACCCTGGACTTTTTGTTTCCCATAATATCTCCTCTTTGCTTTCTTCATTCTTCAATCTTAGTTAATAGCCTACCCTCTTTCACCGCCAAGGGCTCCCCAAGCGTCGATGCGTTATCATTTGTTGTTGCACCTAGTTTGCATGTGGGCCTACAACTTCTTTTGATCTTGTTGGATGTGTCCAAATTATAGTTTATTCCACTTCTTTATCTTCTCGCTTTAAATATTTCAGTTGAAGTTGGAAGGTATGCATGGTATTTCTTCCCTCCTCCGAACTAGAGGTCCACCAATCTTTTACCTTTTCTAGAAATGATGGATCTCATATCCAAAAGGATTCAAACTTGAAGGGCTAGTTATGATGCCCTTGTTTCATGTCTACTTCCAACCGGATTGGCCAATGGTCGGAACCAAGAAATGGAAGGATCAAGGCTTCATATTAAACATCTCTACTAATCGAGTTTCTTCTAGATGCTAGAAAACGATATAGTCGAGAAGCCACTTGATGTGCTCCTACTCTCCTTTTATTTAACGTATATATTCGATTAATGGTGGGAATGTCCAAAAGATGTTGATATGCTTTCATTTTTTCTAAAGATCTCCATTTCTAGTTCCTATCTTCTAATACCACCCTTTTTCTCATGTAACGAGGTGATCAAATTAAAATCAGCCCCCAATCGACCAAAGTTTCTCGGTATACATTTGTATGCATATTTCCTCTGCTCTTAAGGAAAGCTTCATTCTCTCCCTGGAATATGAGGGCCATAGACCGCTAAGATAAAAACCCATTCTCTAGTCCTCGATATATCTAAATTTCCCCGTAAAAGGATACTGGGGTAGGCCGACCCAGATAGTCAACGAGTGTCTCTATAGGGTTCTAGACAATGGAAATACCTCTAGTACACCCTCTTGCATCAATAGCTACTGCTTCGTACTTACGGAGAATGCATTTAAGCATTTCGTTAAGTTTCTCTCCTCATACCTTAGTTTCTTAGAGTAGCACTATCCGAGGCTTCTCCTTTTTAAGGTGTTCTTGTAAATATCTCTGTTTACCTTGGTTGTTGAGGCTTCTCACATTCCAAAGAGATTAATATCATTGGGGAACTTTATTTAATTGGTGGAATACCACCGAGAGTGGTATGACCCTTCCAAAATTAGCTAATAGCTCTCCCACCATTTGAATTAACTCTTGAATGTTTTTTCCTTCCATTTTTCTTACCTCCCATTGCTTTGGCTATTCGGATCGTGAGAACTACCTCAGTATAGTGGATCCACTAGATCTCATTATCGTTGACATTGTTTTTCCATGTATTGTTGGAATGTATCTTGATACAACTTCTTTCTAGTCCTCCGAGATGAATCTGCCATCTAGGTTACACGATTCATTCAAAATCCTTTTTCAGAAACTACATTCTCCGTGCTTAGTTCCTCCTTTGACGCATCGATCTCCATTGTCTGACAGATCGATCGATTGTTCCTCCTCCTCTTTATCTGAAAATTTCCTTCTCAACTTTCCTCTTTCGGTTTGGAAACCAATTTCGATGGGTCTCAACCATGATTGAAATATTTAGGGGATTTTTTCCTTCTTAGAACTCCCCCTCGCACTCCTACAAAATTTAGAACACATTCTGATCGGTCTCTTTTGTGGGTTTGGGAACTTGTTGTTTTTTATACTTTACATTCTTCTTCTTATATGAAACTTCCTTGAAACCCTCACTGTTGTTCTTGTGATGGAGTTGGTTCTGCTGAAAGTTGTGGCACTTCCAGATCTCCTTGATTCAAAGTGGATAAGACTTTATACAAATGCCCATACTCGTGACATCAATGACAACGAAAAAGGAATATGGTCATAATCTAATGATCGCTACCGCATTTCGTCCTAGTATTCTAGTTCCACTGATTCTAGAAGGGGTTTCGTTAATATTCATATAAACAGATGCGGATATAAGAAGTGTACCCTTCACCGATGGGTAGATTCATCTATTTTCACGAATCGTCCAATTGAAATTATCGATCCATTCTAGGATTTCGAGATCCCGCGAAATCAAGCTGGTAGGGCGAATAGACGAACCCATATTGGAGCAATGAGAAATTGCTTTCAGATCTAAACCGTAGCATTCTTCCCGAGTACGTCATAAAGAGGTCTTCATTGTAGTAAAAGTATGGACCATTTTCGAAGATTCTTTCCTTGCCTTGCAAATTAGAAAAAAATCACCGTAAAAAACCTCATGCTCCAAACTTCAGATCTATATGACCCTTTGACTACCATTTTTGTTCAATCCATTTATCGAGTCCTTTTATGTGGGCCAAATGTCGATAAAACTTTGCAGATTAGGGCATGGTCTTTCATGTAATCTACGATAATTTTCCAGTTTGTTGGATGGCATCACAAACCAGGGTTTCTAGGAGCTCTTGGAAGGCACTTCCCTCATATTCTTGATTGGCATTGGGATCCTAGTACAGAGGCTTGTGTTAGGGCTAGTGCCCTCTTGAGAACCTAATGGAATACTTGGTTTCTAGTGTTGGATTCACGTGTCACTACACTTTCGTAGGAGGGGATCGCTCCCCCATTCCAGGGCACTCATTTCCCTATCGGATCCATGGCTTGGGCGACTGCGATGAAAGAGAATGATTTAGAGTTTATCAAAAAATTGAGCTGGCGGTGCAAAAACCATAAGAAAGCTCAACATGTACTCTTTTTTTTATGTTCATTAAATTAATTCCAAATCAAAATAATGTATAATTTAAAATAAAAAATAAAAATAAAAAAATTAATTATAATTATAATAATTTAAAATAAAATTACATTTCTTAAATTTTCATTATTTATTATTTAAATTTTGTTAATTTAAGATATAAGATGATACATAGGTTTTAATATCTATAATTCTTTTTGAAACATTTAATTTATATAATTAATAATTAGATTAAAATTTTAAAAATTGTAATTAGATTTAAATATACGTATAAATTAAATGTTAGATCATTCGAGAATAGTGGGAGATACAGAAACCTATTAAAAATAACTTAAAAAAGATCTCAAGAGTCGTCAATGATGCTATTAAATCAAGTGCTCTCAGAGCTCCTTTGAGTAAGAAGTTGATTGAGAGCAATCCTCTTACTCCAAGAATCTATGGTCTTCCTAAAAATCCATAGTGATGGTGCCCCCTTCGACCCATTGTTAATACCATTGGTGGTCCGACTTACCTTCTCACCAAGTATAGCCCATAAGCTCAAGGCTCTCGTAGGTTGTGGTTGCATCATATGTTAAAGATTCTTCTTTCTTTCATTAATGAGTTGAAGAACATTAGAATGGATCCTTGGGCAAGATTGTCAGCTTTGATGTTGTTTCTTCTTTACACCAATATCCTCATCAATGAGGCTATTGATCTCATTAATCGCATTACCACGTCGATACGACCCATTTAGTCGCATCCGCTTAACCTCCACTTTTTTCGCCTTTGAAGGCGAATTATATGAGCAAACACAGTGTTGCCATGGCCCTCCCCTATCCCCAATTGTTGCTAATCCGTTTATGGAGAACTTTGAATATAAGGTTTTTTCCTCAACTTTTTCAACCAAAGTAGAAAAGTTTTCTAAATGATACTTGTGTCGTGTGGCCACATGGCAAAGAAAAGTTAGATCTTTTTTTTTTTTTTCTTCGTCATCTTAATGATCAATCGTACCCATAAAATTCACCATGGAATATGAGGTGGATGAAAACATTCCCTTCCTTGATGTTATTATCTCTAGAAAGGATGATGGTTCTTTCTCCCATCAAGTTTTTCCAAAGAAAGCTCATACTCTATAATACCTTCACACTAGTTCCCACCATTTCACCGCTCAAAAATTAGGTGTCCTAAACCCTTAGCCACAAGGGCATCGAGGATCTCTGATGAGTCTCACCTTGAGGGGGAAAAGTCTCATCTCGTTAAGTGTCTTTTTGTAAAATTGGGTATACTAGGTCGATAAGGCCTTTTTTAAAGCTTTTTAAAGCAAAAAAAGGTCCCTTCAACTAAAAAGAATAAAAGCCCTACCAATGGTCCCGCAAAGGTGTGTCTTCTCTGCTCATTCGTGAACCACCGATAAAATTGGTAGGGTCCTTAGGAAGCATAGGGTGTCATCATCTTTCAAGCCCCTTAACATGATTCGCAAATTTCCCAAATCGTTAAAGACCATTGACCCTAGGGATGGGAAATGTGTTCACATAATTCCTCGTTCCTACGGGACACTTTACATTGGTGAACCGGGCTCTGCCTATAAATCAAAGGATTTCCAGAGCATGTCACATTAAACATGGAAGATGTCCCCCGCTATCCGCCCTAGCCGAGAATGCGTAAAAGACTAACCATCATATTTGGCATCAAATGTGCGAAGGTCATTGCTAGGATCGACCATTTCCATCATTGAAAATTAAGAGAGGTCTTAGAAATCGAAAAAAAGACTCGTTAATCTCAATAGAGATGATGGTTGGAACATCAACAGTGTTGGATACCTACCTTATGTTCTTGATTGCCTTTTATTTCCGCCCTGCCTATTGTTTCTTTATTTATTTATTTATTTAATTTTATTATTATTATTATTATTTTATATCTTATTTTTATTTATTGTGTTATTTATTTATTATTTATTTTAATTTTTATTTATTTATTCATTTTGGTCATTAGTTATTTTTTATTTGAACTCGAAATTTAATAAAAAATAAAATTGATAGTTAAATAATTAAATCAACTAAATAAGAAATATATATATATATATATATATATATATATATATATATATATATATATATATATTAAATAATTAATTAATAAATCTCTTAATCTACTAATTAATTGAATAAATAAATCAAATAGTTTAATAATAGAATGGAAATCCAGTCATATTAATTAATTAAAAAACATAATATATAATTAAAATTAATAAATAATTTAAAAAGTCAAACTAGCTATTTTCCTAATGACTAGTTTAACTATCTCTACATCTAATTGCTTGTAAAAGCCAAATTTTTTTTTACAATTTTATATGGATCACAAAAACAGAGATTCTAAAAACATATAAAACCAATTAATATAATTTTAATACAAAGTAATTATATATATATTATAAATATCTCAAACATAATCTTAGCCAAAAGCATAACCATGGGAATGATACACGTTTATCCCATGATTGTTTTTTATTGATATAACAAAAAAGTAACCAAACTCAAATCTACAATGAACTTTTTAGAAAAATATAAATAATTTCTACTAAAAAAACATGAATACTGCTTTTTTATTATACAAGGTTTATAATATGTTATATAAGTTGGGAGCTAGTCCGATAGTATTGCGGCAGGTATAGTTTATATGTAGGCAGCTAGATCATTTGTTCTATCAGTAATTTTATGATGAAATTTAAGAAAATATAAATAATTCTATTAAAATGTGTCAATAGAATTTTTTTATTATAAAATGCTTAAAATACATTATTTAAATTGTAAGCTTGCTCGACAGTATTGCAGCATATGCAATTTACTGCGTGGATACCTGGGATGGTGAGAGCTCTAACTTCAGAAAACCCAATTTTTTAAAATCATAGAATATCCTGGATATTTCGGCTGAAGTTTCTTGGATGACTTCACAAACTAAATTAATATTTTGGTGCAGTCAGAGCACGCTCATACATTAAAAAACATTATCTCGCTGGATATTTCCGTTTGAAGTTTCTTGGAAGACTTCATAAACTACATTAATATTTTGGGTGCGTTCAGAGAAGATGTTTTTTCCTTACAATGAATGATATGCAAGTTGTCAATGGCCTGGCCCCAGGTTACAGTGCCCGGTAGATACCCAGATGGCAAATTGTCTAAATCCAACTTACAGCGAATAACATAGGCCCAGTTGGCAATGGCCTAGATTCATCTGAGAGTGCAGAGCAATAACGCAACTTACCATGCATAGCGGATAACAAACTCGAAATTGGTGAATGGAAATGATGGAAGTTGTATTCACGTTGGCCCAAATGTGTTGCGGATTTCGTAAAATGTATTAAAATTATGATAGAGTTCCACTTTACTGCACTTTAGGGGATTGATTATGGTCAATCATGCAATAGTATGCAGTACACAATGTGATCAATTGCTGACAAGGATGGCACTCACCGCCACGTTAATATTTTGATGAAAGCGCCCACAAGACGGTAGGAAGTTAGATTTGCCATCTCTTCTGCTCCCTATAAATAGAGAGCTCCCTGCACCTCATTGCATCGAAGAGTGAGAAGAAGATACGTAATTTATATCCGACGTTTTCATTTTCATTTGTATCTGAGTTTTCACTATAATTACTCCGACTGTAACGCTACTCTCATGGCTTCTACACGCGATTCGTCTATTTTATATCTTGTGATGATATTGCTGGCTGTTCCGGTAAGAAGCCACTTTCATTTACCTGCTTTCGGCTATAACTCTTTCTTCCTTAATAGAGTTTATGTTTTCCTGAATCTGTTTGTCATACTTTGTATATTGATATTTTGTTAAATATATCTGATTGACCTTGAAGATAAACTTAGCTGATTAATGTATCTGCAGATGTATGCCGAAGCTATTGATATTGGAGTTTCAACATCAGTTGGGGTGATTATATCTCCACCTCTATTTCAGTTTTATTTACATGTGCATGAATATCATTCATTGATATAATTTAGGAGACCCGGCTTTACATATATTTCAACTAATGACACTTGTCTCCCTCTTTTTCCCGATTCCAGCTGCAAACACATGCAATGAATAGGAGGCTTCTGCAGACCATAGGTAAATGATCCGAAAGGCACACATGATATTATATTTTCTATAGTTGTTGAACCAACCGCTTTAATTGTTTCTTGTGAATTCGAAGCTTAGGCATCAATTTATTGTTATCGCGCTAATGCTGCTTCAACATTTTCTTACCTATATTGTTGATGATTTAAGGTTTTCTTGTGGATTCAACGACTTGTCTTGTTAGGTTATTTGTTATTTCTATTGCTTCTATTACTAAGGTGGTTTGTTCAAATTCAATGCTCATAGCCATTGCTTTATCTTTGATATCCTCTGTAATTGTTCGTGCGGTTGTTTTCAACTCCTCTTGTGAACTCGAAAGCTCGTTTTAGGCATTTGTTATTTCAGCTTTCGTATCATTAGGTTGTTTATGCTGTTATTGCGTTGTACATTCTCTTGTGAAGTCAAGGCTCATCATAGGAGATTTGTGGTTCTGACTTTTACTTGTGAATCGAAAGCCCATATCTGCTGTTATGGTTTGTTTCCTGCTTTTAGTTTTTTTTTGGGATGAATTCAATGCTGATCCTTGGCATCGGAATTAACTGTTTCTTGAATTGGTCAGCGCAGATTGTAAGGCAGCCTGCGGAGAACGATGCAAGGAAGCATCACGCCAGAACGTATGTTTAAGAGCTTGTGGTACATGCTGTGCCAAATGCAAAGTGTGTTCCTCCTGGTACATATGGAAACCAGGATCTCTGCTCATGTTATGCCAGCCTCAAGACACATGACAACAAACCTAAGTGCCCTTGAGTATGCTATATCCAGTACTATTGTTTTGAAGTTGTAAGGACTTCAGACATATATGGTTATTAGTTTTTTACCATAGGCACTGGATTCTCAGAAAGCTTATTATCAGTGTGTTTATGGTTCTATAAAAAATATTTGAATGAATAACCGCTTAACAATGTTGGTTGGGTTACTACAAGTTCAGCCAAATGAAGCTAAGGCTTATAGCTTGAAAGATATATTGTGTTGCTAACATCGTTAATGTCATAATAAATTTGTATTGTGAAAAACAATGTTGGTTAAATGTTATTGGAAGAGAATTCCTTGATATGTATAATCACGTGTAAAATTCTTACACATTTTATTATTTTGTGGAAAATCTATATGTTTCTACACTCTTTATTATTTTGTGGACAATCTATATGTTCGATGGTTGGGAGAGAGTTTCATAATGTTTATTGCTTTGAGAATGACACTTTGGAAGGAATTTACTTCACACTAATCATTACAATGATTCACTCCAAAGAATTTATTTCACATTAATCATAACAATTTCTATAACAAACAAACTTCAGATTAAAAAATCTAGGTTTAAAAGTATATTAATTTGTTAAGTAATATAACAAAAGATGTCTTAAAATGAACAATTAAATTAATATTATGAAAAAATAAAATAACAAAATAAAAAAAAAAATGTACATTATTATAATATTCCAAAATAATAGAAATGAAAAAGAAAAAATTTCACAAATTTATAAAATATTTTAATATAATAAATTAAATATTAGTGTTTACAAATATAGCATGTTATATTAAAAAATATGGCATACTTATACAATCTGATTTTTTATAGAGATATACAAAAAATCACATCCATATTTACTACAATAAAGAGACATACACAAAATGACAACCTTTTCTATTGTAACAACAATAATATAGTAAAACTAGAGTTTTCCTTTTTTCATTATTTCTACTTGCCTTGAGACCTGCAACAATTGAAATGGAAAACTACACCAAAGATTAAAACAAGAGGGGCAAGGGTAAATGGGCTTACAAATTCGACTTACAAAATTGGAGAGTATGGTTTATTTATTGTATTCAATTTTATGTAGTAAGTTTAAGTTACAATTGTATTTTTATTTTTCATGTTGTTTTTTATTTTCTACTCTTTTTTTTAATAGAGATAATTTCACAATTTTGACTTTTCAAAAAAATTATAAATTATTTTTTTCTATTTTTTCCATTTTTTAAATTTATTTATAAATAAATTTTTCAATAAATAAAAGCATCATTTTTTGTTTCTTACATATTTTTTTCTATTTATTTTTCCAAAACCTTTTATTATATTATTCTTCTCTATTTCCGCCCATCTTCCACAATGAAAATGTCTACGTGTAGTGACTTACTGTCAATCACTTTTAACATTGTTTCATCTAGGTCATCAATTATTTAAAAGTCTAGCCATATTTTAAGAGAGATGGGCATTAATATAGTGATCATTTGGTGAAATTCTAGACATCCAATATAAAATTTACCTATCTATGAGTAGGGTATAGATCTCACATATATACCTCACTCATTTTTCAATTTGATTTGCAGGGGATGCGGTGAGCATCCAAATTTCGCAGGAGGCACATGGTTACCGTCTTCGTTAATTAAACACATGTTTATGGACAGGTTATTGTACCTGTGTTTCTTTTGTTTATTTTTGTTTACTTTATAGTTTGATAGTTGGACAATGAAAAGAGGACTAGGAATGTCAAATCTTTTCCTGTAGTTAATTAGAATTTTGTTTTTTGTTAAAAAAAAATAAGAAACTATCAAGGTAGTTAGGAAAATTTCGGTTGACAGTTCAACCGAAAAACCCAGAACTGTTTTATGTTTACAGGTATTTAAATGCAGGAAAAATCTTAGATAGGGGTTCGAGATTTCCTTCAAAGAAAAGAAGAATAGAAACAAGATTGAATTAGAAAAGAAACCATCTGTAATCTAATATCTTTTCAGCAAAGTTATTGAATTCGAATTGATATTAGTGTAACGAGACCTTACTCTCTTTTTTATATTGTTTTATGAAATGCACGTTAATTTGGAATAAGCACAAAACTGAATGAAAGGATTTTGAAACTACGGCCAAATAGAATAGCATGCGCAGGGTGAAGATCGCTTGTTATTGAAGCCAGTGGCAAGACCATAACGAACAGGACTATCGACTTACACAGCGGAAACAAATAAAAAAGCAACCACAGGCCGGAACAGGTAAATTTCCATCACAAATAATTAACATTGATTACGAAGTGAAGTGTTCTCATATTCATAGAAAATAGTTCGTCAAAGTCTTGTACTATCCACAGACAGAGTGAAATAGAGTCTCAAATAATAGACTGGAGGAGGGTTTGTAACTGAACCCTCATAAATACAACGAAAAAGAATATTCCACCAAGAATTACCCATTTTTACATAAAATTCCAGATTGAAACCCAAACGGCCAACCGGCATTTAGCAAACAGAAACTATAAGACTTCATCTATTGAAAGCACAGGGCAACGTTGACCCTACCCTTGGGGTTTCGATGATTCTAGGGGGCTCGCTAGACGAAGTTAACACCGAGCAAGAACCTGTAAACACAAAAAAAACCCAGTTAGAATTGTGACTGAAGTCAAGGGGTCAAAATTGACAAACCAGAAAAGAAAACTGGGCAGACAAGAGATTGAGGAAACTTACCGAAAAGGTTGAAAACAGAACAAGACTAACTTTCCAGGTTTGGACCAATAACCTGCTCACAGAGGAGCAGAAATGGTCAGAGACATCGATTAAAAAGGTGCGAAATTGTTAGCATGGAGAGAGGAAAATACCCGCGACTTCGTTGATTGAGCGTAACCAGCCACAGGGAGACTTGGTAACCCAACACCTGGAACACAAAAGATATCTTGCAGAAGAAAAAGTTAACAGTTGAATGTGCAAGAGTGTAACAGACGTAGAGAAGCGAAGTAAAAACAAAGAAAAGAGCTGACAGCAAACCATTACCCCCATTCGGCAATGAGTTGCATTGTGAAGTTGCAGGCAGAGCAAAAGATGAAACAACAAAGTCGCACAACGAGACTTCAACGGAGTTTTTAGCTGGAGGAAGGATCAATTCCGTTGTTCACGCATAAGTGCCAAGGCATAATAGTCGGACCAGTGTAGTGTCACCGGTTTTGCAGAAACCAGAAGACAAACCCTCCCCTCTGTTTCGAAAGCGGAAATGACCAAATACAGCTGAAGGCATTGCAAAACACAAGGAGACTGGCACAAGGTTCGGAGTGAGCGTAGTTAATACAACAGATCCACGATAGGATTTGAATTTATTGCCACGACAGTCGAGACACCCCCAGGTACCGTAACCCATTGTTATCCATTTATGGCGTTACGTTCAAATTAATTTGATTGCTGAGTTGTTAAATGAGCTGGCGGGTCAGTGAATCTCGCATGTAATTTTTATTCATATTTGATTATAAATGAAACTATGTATTGCCACGTGTAAGAAGGGTTGGGGGCCATCATTTTTGGTACTAGAGCCAGGTTTTTTGAACAGGGAAAATGGAGGTTGGTAGACGAGGAACAGGAAGAGGAAGAGGAAGAGCAGTCCGAAGAGTAGCAGATGAGGGACTGAGAGAGGAGATTTGAATTCTGAATGCGCGGTTGGCAACAGTAGAAGCTGGAAGGAGGAGAGACCGCGCAGGAGGGGATGACAGTGATGAAGAAATTGAAGAACAAGCAGATGGTTTGGAAGGAGAGGCACCTGAACTCAAATTACTGAGGTCAATTTTGTTATCTAGTCATAAGACAAAACATGAGCTTTCCACTTATGATGGAAGCTTGTCGGCAGAGGTGTTGCTGGATTGGCTTAGCGAAGTGAACAAATATTTTGACTTTGAGGAAATCAGCGAGGACAAGAGGGTGAAGTTCACTGCCACCAAGCTGAAAGGACATGCGTCCCTGTGGTGGGATAGCGTTCAGGCAGAAAGGAAAAGGCTAAATAAACAGCCTATAAAGAAGTGGGCCAGAATGGAGGCAAAGCTGAAAGAGAATTTTCTGCCTAAATATTATCAAATTATGCTATACAGGCAAGTACAGAACTTGAGGCAAAGGGGAGTGATGGTTAAAGACTATACAGAAGAATTTTATAAATTGAATTTGAGAGCAGGGCATATAGAAGATACCCAGGAAAAAACAGCGAGGTTTGTGAATGGATTGAGAGGGGAGATACAAGATGAAATCAGTATTCTCTCGCCCAAAACTTTGGATGAGGCATATCAGTTTGCCTTGAAGGCGGAGGAGAAAATAATCAGGAAGCAGAATGCCAGAAGAGGAGGTGGATCTGGCAGAGGAAAGGGGAAGGCCTTTGGCAGAGGCAGAGGTACAGGTTCCAATGAAGAAGGCAGCAGTTCCAAATCTGCAGGAACAACAGAAAATGACAACAGCACTGGAGGGGGATGACCAAAACAGCGAGGGAGAGGTAATGGTCGGGGCAGAGGAGCTGTCTAGTGCTATAGGTGCCACAAGTGGGGGCACAAGTCGTATGAATGTCCTGAAGGTGAACCAGCAAGTGGGAGAGGAGCTTATGTTACCCAACCTGAGGAAGCGGAAGCACCGCCTCAGGAAGTGGAAAATACACCGGAGACAGGGGAAGCCTTGGTGCTGAACAAGGTGTTGATAAAACCAGCGAAGGAGATTGTGGAACCAGACCAAAGAAAGGCTTTGTTCCGGACAGTTTGCAAATCACAGGGTAAGTGCTGCAAACTGATCATTGATAGCGGGAGCACCGATAATTTGGTGGCCACAGAAATGGTGGAGAAGTTGGGACTGAAAGGGCTGAAACATCCCACTCCCTACAAAGTGTCGTGGCTGCAGAAAGGACATCAACTGTTAGTTGATGAACAGTGCGAGGTGGAGTTCCAGATAGGCAGATATAAGGACAAAATTATCTGCGATGTTATGCCGATGGATGTCTGTCATATCCTGTTGGGAAGACCCTGGCAGTATGACAGAAAAGTAGTTCATGATGGGAAGACGAACTGTTACAAGTTCGTTAAAGATGGGATCAAGCATACGCTTGTACCCATCAAGGAGGGAAACACAGCAGAAGCTAGTGGAGTGAAGGCATTACTTGTGGGCGGAAAGCAATTTTTGAAACAGATTGAGGATGATGATGTTAATTATGCTTTTGTAAGGAGACCAAAAACAGTGGTTTTGCATACCAAGATCACAAATCTTCTAGAAGAGATCCAGAACATGCTGCAAGATTTTGGCGATATCATCGTAGATGACTTACCTGACGAATTGCCACCTAAGAGAAGCATTAGCCATTGTATCGATTTTATACCAGGAGCTAGCTTGCCAAATAAGGAAGCTTATCGCATGAGCCAGAAGGATAATGAAGAAATTCGAAAACAGGTACAGGAACTGCTTGATAAAGGGCTAATCAGAGAGAGTATGAGTCCCTGTGCAGTTCTGACAGTGTTAGCTCCTAAGAAAGGTGGCGAATGGTGAATGTGCACAGACTCAAGAGCCATTAATAAGATTACGATCAGGTACAGGTTTCCATTGCCGCGAATGGATGACATGATGGACTGTTTAAGTGGGGCAGCATATTTTTCGAAGATTGATTTGAAGAGTGGCTACCACCAGATCCGAATCTGGGAAGGAGACGAATGGAAGACAGCCTTCAAGACGAATGAAGGGTTGTATGAGTGGCTGGTGATGCCATTTTGCCTGAGTAACGCCCCTAGTACGTTTATGCGCCTAATGAACGAAGTGCTGAAAGAGTTCATTGGGAAGTTTGTAATTGTTTATTTGGATGACATATTGATTTTCAGCAAGACACGGGAGGAACACTTCACGCATGTTCGAAGTGTGTTGAGGAAGCTGCAGCAGTAAGCTGCTGATAAATCTGAAGAAGTGTACTTTTTTCCAGCAGGAGTTGGTATATCTGGGTTTTGTAATTGTAGAAAATGAGTTGAAGATGGATCCAGAAAAGGTGGCAGCTATAATTAGCTGGCCATCCCCAAAGAGTTTATTTGAGGTCCGAAGTTTTCACGGATTAGAAAGTTTTTACAGGAAATTCATCAAGAATTTCAGTGGAATCTGCGCACCCATGTTGGATACGATAAAGAAGGTAAATCAGCGTTTTTGCTGGACAGAGGCAGCAGAAAAAAGTTTTTAGACTTTAAAGAAGAAGATTACAGAAAGGCCGATATTGAGGTTTCCTGACTTCAACAAACTTTTCCAAGTTCGTTGTGATGCCAGTGGTACCGCCATTGGGGCAGTACTCAGTCAGGAAGACAGGCTGGTTGCGTATTTCAGTGAGAAGCTGAACGAGAGTAGAAAGAAGTACTCAACCTATGACAAGGAGTTCTACGCAATTGTACAAGCATTGAAGCATTGGAGACATTACCTATTAGGTAATGAGTTTGTTTTATTTTCGGATAATTCTGCATTACAGTATATTATGCAGCAGCATAAGTTGAACCATAAGCATGCATAATGGGTTGAGTATCTGCAGAGTTTTACATTTGTGCTAAAACATATTAGTGGGCAGGCCAACAAGGTGGCAGATGCGTTAAGTAGAAGGGCCTTACTCTTGCATGAGAGTACAATGCAAGTTTTGGGTTTTGAGCACTTGAGGGATCTGTATCAAACAGATGCAGACTTTAAGGAGGCTTATGAAGCCTGCCAAAACCCTCTGTTGAGAAATAATAGTCCATGGTTGGACTACAATTTGCAAGAGGGACTATTGTTCAGGGGAGGACAGTTATGTATTCCCGACTGTTCGATGAGGGAGAACATTATTCGGGAAAAGCACAGTGGAAAATCACAGTGGAGGTCTAGCCGGACATTTCGGTATAGACAAGACATGTTCACAGGTTGAGTTCTTTTATTTTTGGCCAAGGTTGCGACGGGACGTGCAAAGGTACGTAAGCAGGTGTAAGACGTGTCAATTGGCGAAAGGTCACAGTCAAAATGCAGGTCTTTATATGCCACTACCTATTCCGAGCAGACCATGGGACTCAGTCAGCTTGGACTTTGTCTTGGGTTTGCCTAAGACTCAGCGGGGTTTTGATTCAGTGATGGTGGTAGTGGATCGGTTTTCAAAGATGGCACATTCTATACCCTGTAGGAAAATCAGTGATGCTACTCACGTAGCACACTTGTTTTTCACAGAGATAGTTAGACTGCATGTTTTACCGAGGTCCATCATTTCCGACAGGGATGTGAAGTTCACCGGACATTTTTGGCGAACCCTATGGAAGAAGTTGGACACTCAGTTACAGTTCAGCTCCGCTTACCACCCACAGACTGACGGACAAACAGAAGTGGTAAACAGGAGTCTGGGAAACCTGCTACGGAGTTTAATAGGCGAAAATTCTCGAGTGTGGGACCACGTGCTTGCTCAGGCGGAATTTGCATACAACGATTCACCAAATCACAGCACAGGTTGCAGTCCCTTCCAGATCTTGTATGGCATGCATCCTCGCGGAGTGCATGAGCTGCGGGACTTAGGGAAACTTGAAAAACAAAGTGCTTATGGGGAAGATTTCGCCCAAGCAATGAGCGACTTACATGAGAAGGTGAAGCTGAAGTTGCAGGACAGCAGTCAAAGGTACAAACAACGGGTTGATTCAAAAAGGCAGGAAGTTCAGTTCAATGTTGGGGACGAAGTCCTTGCACATTTGCGCAAGGAACGGTTTCCAAAAAGAGATTATAACAAGCTGAAATTTAAAAAGATTGGCCCTTGCAAAATCATTCGCAAGTTTTCTGCAAATGCTTATGAATTGCAGTTGCCACCAGGGATAGGTATTTCACCCATCTTTAATGTGGCAGACCTGTTTCCTTATGTTGTTGGTTCTAAGGGTGACGCAACAGTGAGGCCAGAACGGGACACCGAATTTGATGAGGGTTCTTTGATGAGACAAATGCCTATGGCATAGCCCCTTGAGATTGAGCGTATTCTCGACATGTAGAAATTTGCTGAATAATGAAGATTTATCCACTGAGATTATCCTGATCATACACTAATTAAAATTCATGTATAACACATAACCTCTTCTACAATCGATCATCAATATGCGGAAATAGAAACAGTCGCATGCGCACATAAACACAATAATCAAACACACATCTGACACAGTATGTAATGGGGAAAGCTTATAGCTGAAAACCCCCAGCTATTTTGTATATTATAATAGAAGAGAACATGTAACAATCTCAATACAATACTCCTCACAAGTACTCAGTACTGTCTCCAAAAGTTACACACAAACTAGCTCAGTTTTGAACAAGTCACAGGTTCAAAACTCATCCACTAATTGCCTGCCTCTATTGCACAATCCAAGTTGGTCTAATGAGAGATCCAAGTTCGAATCTCCTTGACTCCAACTGTGCAATCATCATTGGCAATCTCCTCCAATGCTTGTGCAAATCTCATGCACAACTGCTGTCGCAACTAATAGCAAACTCACCCTTTCATCTACCTCTTCAACTGGTCTCCACTGAACTGTCCATGCACTGTAGTGAACTGATGTGTTCTTGAGTTGAATAATGAGTTAATAATTAGTGAATTAAATAATATTTAATTCACTCCACTCATCACTAGTGTATTAGCTAGTTAAACTAAACACAACTAGTTCAACTAAGTTAAACCGAACACAACTCCACCAACTGTCTCATCAACTCCACCAAACTTTGCCACTGAAGTCCTAACTGAAGTCAACCATGCATGAGCTCACCAAACCCCTAGGAATAGCGTAATTCCTTCTGTCAGATGCATGAGCCACATCCGTAGCTCCAACTGAAGTGTTGTAAGAGAATAAACTGAAGTTTAGAGTCCAAATATTATTAAGGGTTAATAATATTTGACTGACCTATTTTTAGACAGGCATTCTAAAAATAGACTTCGACCTGTATGTCTAAAAATATAGGTCCATATATTTTTACCAACTCTACCAATCATCCAAGAATATCATACTGCAACTCCTAGACCATGCTCCATATGTCTAAAAATAGACATAGTCTAAAAATAGACTTTGCGCCAAAAATAGCCTGCGGGCCCACTTAGTGAAGGCGACTTCATTTCACTAAGCTCCATCATCTTGCTGCATTTTCAAAACTCCCTCTCAGCAAGATATGGATTATCTGCAACCCCTATCCTGCCTCTGTGGAATTCGAACTTGCTCCTGGTGAGCGCCTTCATCAAGATGTCGGCATCCTGATCCTCCGTGGGAACATATGAAAGCATCATGATTCTCCGCTGAACACAATCTCTGATATGATGGTACCTGATGTCGATGTGTTTGGATCTATCAAGATCTTGGATTAACCGAGATTTTAATGCAACTGGTTATCACAAAAAGTCTGGTGGGCTCCAAGTGCGGCAGGAACAATCGAAACGGATCTTCCTCATTAGCCTCGCATCGGCCAATTCTTTGCCATGTACTCGAAGCCTCCTGTGACCCGAGTGCCGGATCTCTTCTTCCCTCTTGTACCGGAAGCGTGCACAGCCGACCCGATATAAAGACTCCTCGAAGTTCTCTTTACGTAGTTGGCTTCCTACCCAATGCATCTATGTGAAATCGGAAAGCTTCGCTCCATCTCTTGTCATTGCCACGGACCATATCTGATATTTACTAAGATAACGCAATACATGCTCTTGCCTTCCGGAAAATTTGGTAAACTTAACCATAACCCTAGCAGTGGTTAACTGCATAGCATATATCGGGTCATGTATTGACCAGATACATAAGCGACCCCACCAACTGTCGATAGACAGTGGCATCCACTACCTCGGCTGAAGTAGCATCCTCCTTCCTCCAACCACCAGGAAGAGGAGTGTCAACAGGCTTGCAGCCTTGCATGTTGAACCTCTCCAGAATCTCCCGAGCATACTTGCCCTGAGAAACAAACAGTCCTCCACTGCGCTGCCAAATCTCCAATCCCAGGAAATAATGAAGGAGGCCCAAGTCCTTCATCTCGAACTCTTTAGCAAGGTCCTCCTTGCATGAAAGTATCAACAGCCCATCACCCGTCAAAATTAGATCATCTACATATAGTACAATGATCAACAGCTTCCCCTCCACCACAATCTGGTACAGGTTAGGATCCGCCTCACTCTTGGAAAATCCAAGCCCGGTGAAATAACTGTCTATCCGTGTGTACCAAGCACGAGGTGCTTGCTTCGGCCCGATGCGGTGCTCTCTTGAGTCGACACACATGCGACTCACTGGCGTGTGTGAAACCTTCGGGCTGCTCTATGTACACCTCCTCCTCAGCCGACTCTGTTGAGAGCCTTGTTCACATCTGTCCCGATGGATGTGCCATCCCCATATCTATGGCCCGAGAGAGCTAGGATCGTCACGTATGGAAGAGTAACTGAGCCAGTGAGTCTCTCTACCCAGTCCCCACAGTCAGCCAATCTTATTTATAATCATACCTTGTACTTCTCCACACTCCCGTCAGCTGCCTGCTTCACTTTCTAGATCCATCGCGAACCCACCACTGATTTCCCCTCCGGTCTTGGGACAATCTCCCATGCACTATTTCTGACGATCGAATCATATTCTTCGATCATGGCATCTACCCATGCGGGTTCCTCCACAGCTTCCTCAAAAGAGGATGGCTCCGTCATGACACATTGACTCATAAGAGCCATGTATCCAGTGTACCGATCCAGTGACTGCCTCTGTCTGCGCTGTGCTGTAGGTGGTCCTACAACCTTCTCTGCATCTCGAGCCAGTCGCTCAGCTTCTGTAGTGCGCTTGCGTCCTCTGATGGTTGGTGCTGCATGGGTGGTTTCTTCCACCTCATGAACTTCCTCTTGTGGCTGATCCACATCCGGAAGCTCCTCCTTAGGAACTAACAAATCCTCATCTGCATGCAAGTGTGGCTCCCTCTCAAGCGAACACTGCATGGCTTTCTCCTCCTGAAACTTGATATTCCGTCGCACAACAGTCTTGCGACTGTCTGGAAAATACACCCGATAGTTGTGAGGTGTATCAGTGTACCCCACAAATATTCCAACTTCAGCAGTTGGATCCAGCTTCCTTCTTGCATCCTTCGTCACATGCATGTAGACAGGAGATCCGAAAATCCGCAAATGGGAAATATCAGGCCTCTTGCCAGAATAAGCCTCCTCTGGTGTACTCATGCCAAGAACCTTGTGAGGACAACGGTTCTGCACATACACTGCGGTATTGCATGCCTCAGCCCACAAGTGAAGGGGTAGGCCCTGATCATGCAACATCGCCCGTGCAGCACCCACGATCGTTCTGTTCTTCCGCTCAGCCACCCCGTTCTGCTGTGGGTTATGGGGTGCGATGAGCTCTCTCCGAATCCCTTCTGCGCTACAAAAGTCTTTGAATTCAGCCGAGATGAATTCACCACCATTGTCGCTCCTAAGAGCCTTCACATGATTCCCCGATTCCTTCTCTACCAGCGCCTTGAATTCACAGAACTTAGAAAATGTCTCGCTCTTCTTCTGCATGAAGAAGATCCAGGCATAGGAAGAAATCATCATAGTCACATAGTACTTGACATTAACTGTGTCAAACTAGGAAGACCACGCATCGTGTGGACTCTCTCAGATCGTGGTGGCACATCCTTCTCGTGAAAGGTGGCTTTCATATTTTCCTGAGTACCCCTTTTTGTATCTCACCAATGTCTACTGCCCTCAGGAAGCAGGTAAATCTCATTACTTGAGATCTTCAAAGCTGATGCAAGAAGGTGGTCCAATCTCTGTCTACAGCCCTAACCCTCATCATCGACTCTGCTCCCTTGCATGCCATTCTTTATATGACCATCTACCTGGCCCCACGATAAAGGTTCTTGACTCGAACCCCTATATTCCGGGTCTCTCCAGCAGTCTTACTACGCAGGAAGGCTTTTCCTTCGCTGAAGACCACATCATACCCTTTGTCTTCCAACATCGCCACAGAGATCAGGTTCTTCATCGATCACGGAACATGCAATACTTCCTTCAACTCTGAAAGGGTTTACCGAGACTCCTCTCAAGGAAATTGTACCGATACCGGTCGCAGCACATCTCTGATCATAGCCCCATCGATGTGCACTCCAGGCTCTTTTTCCATCGAGATCTGAAAACAGATCCCGATCTGTAATGTGAAATGGCACTGTCCAGAACCATCTTGATCCCATCAACTTGAAACCAAGCATGCGATCGGTGAAATCCGGTTAGAGCTGCAGGAGGCAATCACGTCTCTGTACAAATCAAAGAGCAGCCTTCTTATTTTTCTTCTTCTGCGGGCAATTTGTGGCATAGTGTCCGTGCTGGTGACAGTGAAAACACTTCACCTTGGACATGTCTTGCTTCTTGCCTTTCGCACCAGACTGAGAAGCCTTCTTGCTCTTCCCCTTCTTTGCTTTGGCAGCCAAAGCGCAATTTTCTTCATCGGATACCTTTGATGAAGATCCGTCCCTGGTAGTCCTCCTTATCTCCTCTTGCATGAGATCCGCCCAAAGGCGCTCCCATCCCGGCAACTTCTCCCGACCATTGACACTATCTTGATATGAATGCCAAGCCTTCGGAAGACCAAGGAGAGCCAGGTCTACCATGTCCTCTTCTTCAACGGTCACCCCCACACTTCCCAGCTCATCTCTGCATTGAGTGAACTTCGTGAGGTATTTGGCGATACTGTCGCCTTTCTCCATCTTGATGTTTCTGAGCTTATCTTTGAGCGCCAACTTCCTTTGGTCGCTCTTACTCTGGAATAGATCTGTCAGCGCTTTCCACATTAAATATGGAGAAGCTTTTCCATGCAGGCTGGATACAATGTGATCCTTAACGCCCTCCAACAGAATCCTTCGACATTTCGCCATCTTCTTTTGCCAAGCTTCGACTTCAGCAGGATCAGTGGGCTTTTGGAAATCCATATCTACGAACTCCTTCAGTCCATTATCTTCTAATACTGCCTCCATGTGATCCTTCCATGCAACATAATTCGAACTGCCTTCAAGAGCATATTCGAGTCGCAAACTGTTGAAAGACATTTTCAACTCCGGCACCAAGAAAACAAACTGCTGCAAAATTCGAATTCCAAACTCAAAAACTCAACTGCTTCTAGATCTGTGAGAAAAAATTATTTCTAGCACAGAGATCGACTGTAAGGGCATTTACTGGATATATCACCTTTCAGAGAAAGGATGGATCCAGAGGCTACCTGGCCCGTTACAGACTCTGTCTACCGAAATAAAATTGTAATCACTGTAATAGATCCCGATGATCAATTTGCTCCGATACCATGTAGAAATTTGCTGAATAATGAAGATTTATCCACTGAGATTATCCTGATCATACACTAATTCGAATTCATGTATAACACATAACCTCTTCTACAATTGATCATCAATATGCGGAAATAGAAACAGTCGCATGTGCACATAAACACAATAATCAAACACACATCTGACACAGTATGTAATGGGGAAAGCTTATAGCTGAAAACCCCCAGCTATTTTGTATATTATAATAGAAGAGAACATGTAACAATCTCAGTACAATACTCCTCACAAGTACTCAGTACTGTCTCCAAAAGTTACACACAAACTAGCTCAGTTTTGAACAAGTCACAGGTTCAAAACTCATCCACTAATTTCCTGCCTCTATTGCGCAATCCAAGTTGGTTCAATGAGAGATCCAAGTTCGAATATCCTTGGCTTAAACTGCGCAATCATCATTGGAAATCTCCTCCAATGCTTATGCAAATCTCATGCACAACTGCTGTCGCAACTAATAGCAAACTCACCCTTTCATCTACCTCTTCCACTGGTCTCCACTGAACTGTCCATGCACTGTAGTGAACTGATGTGTTCTTGAGTTGAATAATGAGTTAATAATGAGTGAATTAAATAATATTTAATTCACTCCACTCATTACTAGTTGATTAGCTAGTTAAACTAATCTCAACTAGTTCAACTAAGTTAAACCGAACACAACTCCACCAACTGTCTCATCAACTCCACCAAATTTCTGCCACTGAAGTCCTAACTGAAGTCAACCATGCATGAGCTCACCAAACCCCTAGGAATAGCGTAATTCCTCTGTCAGATGCATGAGCCACTTCTGTAGCTCGAACTGAAGTGCTCCAAGAGAGTAAACTGAAGTTTAGAGTCAAATATTATTAAGACTGTGTGTTTGTGGCCTATTAGGCAGGCAATCTAAAAATAGACTTGAACTATATGTCTCAAATATAGGTCATCTATTTTAGCAACTAGACCAATCATCCAAGAATATCATACGCAACTCCTAGACCATGCTCCATATGTCTAAAAATAGGCCAGTGTAAAAATAGACTTTGCGCCAAAAATAGCCTACGGGCCCACTTAGTGAAGGCAACTGACTCACTAGCTCCATCATCTTGTTTCATTTTCTAACACGACACAAGTGTAAAGCGTTGCAGTAGGAAGGAATATCTGCGATATTTGGTCAAATGGAAGAACCGTCCAATTGAGGACAGTTCGTGGCTTGACGCAACGCAGATACAGAAAATAGGTTATTCAGTCGAAGAACTCATGGAGCGGAGCCATGACTTTTTGCCACCCCGGGAGCCTGATGCAGGAGCATCCAGCTTAGAGGAGGCGCAAGATGGTTAGCTGTATCGGTAATTAACACATGTTTATGGAAAGGTTATTGTACCTGTGTTTCTTTTGTTTATTTTTGTTTACTTTATAGTTTGACAGTTGGACAATGAAAAGAGGACTAGGAATGTCAAATATTTTCCTGTAGTTAATTAGAAGTTTGTTTTCTGTTAAACAAAAATAAGAAATTGTCAAGCTAGTTAGGAAAATTTCGGTTGACAGTTCAACCGAAAAAAACAGAACTATTTTATGTTCACAGGTATTTAAATGGAGGAAAAATCTTAGATAGGGGTTTGAGATTTCCTTCAAAGAAAAGAAGAATAGAAACAAGATTGAATTAGAAAAGAAACCATCTGTAATCTAATATATTTTCATAAAATTTATTGAATTCGAATTGATATCAGTGTAACGAGACCTTACTCTCTTTCTTATATTGTTTTATGAAATGCACGTTAATTTGGAATAAGCACAAAACTGAATGAAAGGATTTTGAAACTACGGCCAAATAGAATAGCATGCACAAGGTGAAGATCGCTTGTTATTGAAGCCAGTGGAAAGACCATAATGAACAGGACTATCGACTTACACAGCGGAAACAAATAACAAAGCAACCACAGGCCGGAACAGGTAAATTTCCATCACAAATAATTAACATTGATTACGAAGTGAAGTGTTCTCATATTCATAGAAAATAGTTAGTCAAAGTCTTGTACTATCCACAGACAGAGTGAAACAGAGTCTCAAATAATAGACTGGAGGAGGGTTTGTAACTGAACCCTCATAAATACAACAAAAAAGAATAGTCCGCCAAGCATTCCCCAGTTTTACATAAAATTCCAGAGTGAAACCCTAACGGCCAACCAGCATTTAGCAAACAAAAACTATAAGACTTCATCTATTGAAAGCACAGGGCAACGTTGACCCTACCCTTGGGGTTTCGACGATTCTAGGGGGGTCGCCAGACAATGTTAACACCGAGAAAGAACCTGTAAACACAAACAAAAACCTATTAGAATTGTGACTGAAGTCAAGGGGTCGAATTGACAAACCAGAAAAGAAAACTGGGCGGACAAGAGATTGAGGAAACTTACCGAAAAGGTTGAAAACAGAACAGGACTAACTTTGCAGGTTTGGACCAACAACCTGCTCACAGAGGAGCAGAATCGTTTAGAGACACCAGGTAAAAAGGTGCGAAATTGTCAGCATGGAGAGAGGAAAATACCTGTGACTTCGTTGATTGAGCATAACCAGCCAGAGGGAGACTTGGTAACCCAACACCTGAAACACAAAAGATATCGTGCAGAAGAACAAGTTAACAGTTGAATGTGCAAGAGTGTAACAGACGTAGAGAAGGGAAGTAGAAACAAAGAAAAGAGCTGACAGTAAACCATTACCCCCATTCGGCAACGAGTTGCATTGCGAAGTTGCAGGGAGAGCAAAAGATGAAACAACAAAGTCGCACAACGAGACTTCAACGGAGTTTTTAGCTGGAGGAAGGACCAATTTTTTTGTTCACGCAAAAGCGCCAAGGCATAACAGTCGGACCAGTGTAGTGTCACCAGTTTTGCAGAAACTAGAAGACAAACCCTCCCCTCCGTTTCGAAAGCAGAAATAACCAAATACAACTGAAGGCATTGCAAAACACAAGGAGACTGGCACAAGGTTCGGAGTGAGCATAGTTAATACAACAGATCCACGATAGGATTTTAATTTATTGCCATGATAGTCGAGACACCCCCAGGTACCGTAACCCATTGTTATCCATTTATGGCGTTACGTTCAAATTAATTTGATTGCTGAGTCGTTAAATGAGCTGGCGGTTCGGTGAATCTCACATGTAATTTTTATTCATATTTGATTACAAACGAAACTGTGTATTGCCATGTGTAAGAAGGGCTAGGGGCCATTAATTGCATTGGACTGCTCGTTTCACGCACTCGGTCGCAGTGATATTTGGAAAGAGCAGCATATGCCCTCACGATCGTGGCTGTAGCAAGGTGTCTGTGAAGGCCGTGAAGGCATTTATTCTGGGTAGAGAAGATCCATGGTCGATTTGCGTGGAGGCCAGGTAGAGAAGAGCCGTGGGCCATTGAAGAGTCGTGGTCGATTGGCGTGGAGGCCGTGAAGGCGAATCTACAACTGTTGCGGTGAGCTTCTGTTCAAGGTAAGCGTGCTGCGTAGTTCATCCTCGTTGACTAGCATTTTGTTATACTGGAAAAGTTGTGAACATTGTTCCACCTTCCTCCCTCGATCTCCTAGTGGAAAACCTTGCGGATAGTTAATGTGATGTTCATACATTTTTTGGCCCGCATTGGTTTTATTTCTCAGGATTATGTGGGTACCATTTTTCAATTGCTGAATGTCTCTGGAGTTTTTACAGCGCTGCTACTTCTTGTGGGCATGGATTTTGTTTTGATTCGCCAGATAGAGACAAGTAACAGAATCAGTAACACAGAGAAATCCATAAAACTACGAGCCTCTAGCAGACCAGAAAAGTGTAGAGGAATATGTTGGAACGTCACTGCATCCTCAGAATGCGTACTCTACATAATTTTTTTGCCATGAATTCCTTTCTGCAAGTTGAGAATTGTGATTCAAGGTCACATGGTCATGTTCCTTCCGTTTACATAACTTGATTGCGAACTGGTGGTCACCAGATCGATTACCTCAGAGTCAAGAGTAAGTTGGCACGCAGCGTTATTGTCCACTTCTGGTCACATGTTCAATTCGCAGCGATGTCAGCTACTGTCAATCGTCCACCCAACGATTCTAATGGGGTTTCTTCTCATTGAAATTTGAAGACCCTCATTAATAGTAGAGCAAAATCTTGCTTTGAACCTTTATTTTTTTTAAATCACTGGAGTAGTCTTTTTTTTTCTCTTTCCAAGATGAATTCTCAGATGGCGGAGTATTTAAATGAAGTATCAAGTTGGATGGCTCCAATTATACAAATTGGAAATTAAAGCTTCAGACTTTGCTTAAGGGACAAAATTCTTATAGCATTGTCATTGTTGATGAAGTCAAGCCAACTGCTGCAAATGGTGGATCGAATACAAAAATTCAAGATTGGGAGAAAAGGGAGATGAAGGAAAAGGTGTTACTAAAATTATCAGTTAAAGATTGCATCATCCCTCATATTCGGGATTGTAAGACGGCGATATGAAATCAAGAACACCAGTGGAACCTTGTTCTTCAAGAAGAAGATCCTCTCAATCAAGATGGAGGAGAATGAGTTTGTTTCTTCATTCATATCCCGGATAAAGGAAGCTAAAGATAAACTATCTGATATCAGTCAAACCGTGGCAAATGATGATCTGGTGAAAATTACCATGAACGGCATGACGAATGACTATCAAATGTTTATAACTAGATTGAATGCAAGAGAAAAGTCTCCATGTTTTGAAGAGCTTACTAGGATTTTACTATAGGAAGAGGAAAGTAGGTTCTCTCTCAAACCTCAAGATCTAGATCTTGCATTGATAACAAAGTTCAAGCCAAAAGGGAGAGCAATGGCTGATCAGAGGAGGGGCAGCACATCAAAAAGGGCACCACAAGGTATGACCTCGCATAAACACGACTCTGCTCCTAAATTCTTTTATTGTGGTAAGATAGGCCATATTGCTAAATTTTTCCATAAGAAAAAGGCAAATCAGGAGAGGTACAAGCAGAAAAGACATGCAAGTCATTTGGCGGATGCAGTTGCAGATCAGAATCTAGATATTAGATTGTTTATGGCTGAGGCTGACACTGCTTTAGCTACTGAGGTGGATGAATCAGATATTTGGTTCGTAGATTCTAGAGCCTCCTTGCATATGTCAGGTAAAAATCAATGGTTTAGAAATTTAATAGAATCCAACACTGGAGTAAAAGTCTACCTTGGAGGTAATAGAGGGTATGAGATGAAGGGATATGGAGATGTCCTTGTTACTTTGCCTGATGGTAAGATCAGGAATATATCTTATGTGTGGTATGTTCTTGGCATTAAAAAGAACTTGATTTCTGTGTCAAAAATTATAGATCAAGACCTCAAAGTAGAATTTTTTAAATCTCATTGCATTATTAAAGATTTGTTGGATCATATGAAGCCCATTGCTACAGGTATTTGCATAGGAGGACTCTACAAACTAGATGTGAAGAGTACACCACAACAAGCCTTGATGTCGTCGGATAAGTTTGCTGAAAATTTGTGGCATCAACAACTTGGGCATATCAATTTCAGTGATCTTCTTCTGTTGTAGAACAAAGGTATGGTAGATGGTCTTCCTATTTTGAAAAAGTTGCATATTGATTGTGAAGCATGTGTGTTCGGTAAAAATCATAGAGATGAATTTCCTGCCATTAAAGATAGAAAATAGAGGGATATACTCGAACTTGTACACACTGACTTATGTGGCCCGATGCAGACAAGATCGTTAGGTGGGGCCTACTATTTTTTAATCTTTGTTGATGACTGTACAAGATTCACATGGGTATATTTTCTTAAACAGAAAAATCATGCTTTTGAATATTTCAAGCAATTCAGAAACATGATTGAGAAGCAAACATGAAAGTTCATCAGGATTCTTCGATTAGCTCAAGGGGAAGAATTCAAGAAAGGATTTTTCATCAAATATTGCAACGAGCATGGGATACAGCAGCAATTTACAACACCTTACACTCCTCAGCAAAATGGAGTTGCTGAGGAAAAACATAACACTGGTGGAGTGTCCTCGTAGTATGTTGAAAGGTAAGAATCTAACCATTAGTTTTTGGGCAGAAGCTGTTAATACTACAATGTATTTAAAGAATAGGAGTCCTACTAAAAGTCTTAAGTATAAAACTCCTTTTGAAGCATTGTTTGGCTTCAAGCCTGCAGTAAGTCATCTTAGAGTATTTGGTTGTAAAGATTTTGCACATGTCCCCAAAGAGAACAGGAAGAAGTTAGATTCAAAGGCCATTAAATGTAGCTTCATTGGATACTACAGTGAATATAAGGCTTATAAATTGTTTGACCCTTCTACTCACAAGGTGTTTGTCAATAGAGATGTAATATTTCATGAATAGGTTGATGATGGAAACCATGTTCAAAACAATGAAGAATGGCATGTACCCTTACTTCTAGAAGAGGATGGTGAAACAGGAATCAGTCAGCAACAGGAATAGAAATAGGAACAGAAGCAGGAACACCAACAGGAACAGTAGCAACAACAGGATAATGTGGAAGAAAATGAGTTCAGTCCACAAAGAGAAGAAAGCAGCAAAATAATTGAACCCCCACCACTCAGAAGATCAAGCGAGCCAAAACAGTTACCAGCTTGATATAGGGATTGTGCGCTCATGACTGGTATGTTAAACATTGCAGAACCTTCTAATTTTTATGAAGCTAGTAAAAGTCCTGAATGGAAGAAAGCAATGAATGAGGAATATGAATCAATCATTAAGAACAATACTTGGGATCTAGTAAATCTTCCTAATGATAAACAACCCATAGGTTGCAGATGGTTATTTAAGTTAAAATTTAGAGCAGATGGGTCTATTGATAAGCATAAAGTAAGGTTGGTGGCAAAAGCGTATTCCCAGATAGAAGGTATTGATTTTGAGGAAACATTTTCCCCTGTTGCAAAATTAAATACTGTCAGAATGATTATTGCTTTAGCCACTAAGTATCATTGGAAAATACATCAATTAGATGTTAAATCTGCTTTCTTAAATGGTGACTTAAAAGAAGAAGTATATTTAGTGCAGCCTGAAGGGTTTATTAAGAAGGGAGAATAACACCTAGTATGTAGATTAAAGAAAGCTTTATATGGTTTAAAACAGGCACCTAGATCCTGGTACGAAAAAATTGATTCTTTTTTCCTCATGCATGGTTATGAACGGAGAAAAAATGATCCCAATTTATATACCGTGTTTAATAATGAAGGACAGATAGTGGTGATTTATTTATATGTAGATGATCTGATAATAACAAGAAGTGCAAATAATCTCATTGAAGAAATCAAACAACAATTATCACAGAAATTTGAGATGAAGGACCTTGGAGAAATGCAATACTGTTTGGGTCTAGAAGTTTGGAGAGATTCAAGCCAAACTTTTTTGTCCCAGGGTAAGTATGCAAAGAGTGTGTTGTCCAGGTTTAAGATGGAATGTACCTTTACAGCATAACATCAAACTTCAGATGAATGATGGTTCGAAATATGCAAATGCAACATTGTACAGAAAATTGGTTGGTAGTCTTATTTATTTGACTACAAAAAGACCAGATTTAACTTATGCAGGGAGTGTTTTGAGTCAGTTTATGACTCAACCCTATGACAGTCATTGGAGTGCAGTGAGAAGAGTGTTAAGGTATCTGCAAGGAACATCAGACTTTGGTATTTTGTATTCTGACTCATTTGATGTTAAGTTGATAGGTTATACAGACTTTGATTGGGCAGGAAATCTAGATGACAAAAGATCAATTATAGGTTACGCCTTCAACATTGGTTCTGGGGTCATCTCTTGGTGCAACAAGAAGCAACATATTGTTGCTTTATCCTCAGCAGAGGCAGAATACGAAGCCATGTGTGCAGCGACATGTGAGATAGTTTGGTTGCGTAGACTTCTCCAAGATGCAGGGGAAGAACGGAAAGAAGCTACGATCATCAATTGTGACAATCAGAGTTCCATCAAACTGACTTACAATCCCGTATTCCATAAAAACACTAAGCACATAGACATTCAATTTCATTTTTTCAGGGAGAAAGTTTAGTCCAAAGAGATTTTTGTATAGTATTGTAATTCTTGTGATAATATGGCTGATATATTCACTAAGCCTCTGGGAATATTGAAGTTTGATTTGTTTAGGGATACATTAGGTGTGTTTAAAAATCCCTTTCTCCATTAAGGGGGAGTGTTAGAAATTAATGGAGATTAGGCATTTTGTTACATAGTTTTGCTTTGGTTTTCTATTTAGACATTCAGTTCCTATTATTCAGGAATCTTTTCTACTATCCCTAACCAAATGTATCTATTTAATATTGGAGTTTAATGAAAAACCTAAGCGGGTGCATTTGCTTATAGGAGCTCCTGGTGATCTGCACCTGTGAGCTCTTTTTCCTATGCATTTGCTTATAGGAACTCTTGGTGATCTGCACCTGTGAGCTCCTGGTGATCTACACATAGCATTAATTAATAAGGATTTCTTTGATAGAGACCCATGACAAAATCCGTGAAATCCAATTTTCACTTCTTTACCGTCTCTTGCAACATTGGATTGGAAATAGACAAATATGTGGAGTTTTTTGCTCTAAAAATAGTTCTATAATTGGTAGAGTTCGTTCACTTAAATACCCTGCATCTATATGGAACTTATGTCGAGTTGTTTGCTCTAAAATTAGTTTTATAATTGGCAGAGTTCCTTCACTTAAATGCCCTGCATCTATATTGAAATTTTTGTAGGCAATATATGGATCAATATGAGCACTCACGAACAGATTCTCGAAAACGAAATAGTATAAAACAAATATTATAAAAACCTTTGAATATCTTCAAATTTGATTTTAGAGAAATCCTTGATGGGCGTAGAGAGATCACAAAGAGGACAAGCTTTGAAGGTATATAGACATAATCAATAGCTATATTAAAAAAAATATTTTAAAAAATAAATAAATTGGTTGCTAAGATGGTAATTTTCCTTTGCATATAAATTCAATACTAAATAATTCTACAATGACACAGAAAATTAAATATCTAATCCACCATCCTCATATTCACACACAAAAAAAATTGCACGGAAAATTACAACACAATTTTCACAAGCTGCTTAAATATTTTCACTAATAAGAAACACAATAAATGAAATCCGTGAATTACTATCCATTTAATCAATTTGATTTCCAATATATTAGTTATAAATCCAATTTCCAATATGCTAGTTATAAATCTATGAATCATACTAACCGTATTAGTTGCTTAATATAATATCTTTAAATAAATTTAAAGAAAATAATGGGAGCCCACCAACCAAAACTACTGAAAACTTTGAAACACAAAGAACAAACAAAAAATAACATCAAATTTAAGAACAACACAACGTAAAATCAAAAGGGATCATCAAATTCAGAGCCCTAAAATATGATATACAGGTTACAAGCAATCAAGCAGAAATATCAACTTCAATTGATGAAACAAAATCCTGCAATATTAGAAAACTACATCAGTGAACAATTTTTCCTGATAGACTTCACATCTTTGTTTGGCAAAGCTATCAGCCAAGTCCCTTCATATCCATATTTCTCCCATACAAGAACTGGTGACAAGATTTTCCTGGTTTGCAAACTATGCAATAAAAATTATGCTGGATCTATAGTAGTTCAAACACATCTTGATTGTGACTTTCACATGCCTAAGGTTCTAAATCAAGTTACTAATACTGGTTTTAAATCACTAATGAAATTCAAGAAGTATTGGATCTAATAATAACATAGATTATTCAGTACTAAAACTTCTTTTAATTCAGAAGAAGTACTGGATCTAATAATGAACATAGATTATTCAGTACTAAAATTGGTTTTAATTCAGAAGAGTTTCATATTTACTGGCCCTTTGACCCAATGTTTAACTGATTAAATCTAAACAATAAATATACATATAGCGGCATCTAGAAAATTAAATCCCTGAATTCCACAACATTAATACAATTCCTATATAGATAATCATTCTTCAAATTCAAATGATTCTAAAAATTATGAAACAAAACAAACACTATCCGTCGACTCTGATTCCCAACTACTGAATCAATTTGATAACAATAGTAAAACAAATTTAAATATGGTAATTCCAAACCTAAAATTCAAGGACTTAGAAGCGGACTTGGTGTCGGAAATGAATTCAAAGCCCCAACTAAAACGTATTTTCTAATTTTAGAAATTAAATGACACGTTTCATAGTAAAAACAATAAAAATACAATTTAAAAGACACTTATGTTTTTAGAAAGTATAATCACACTTCCAAAGTTGACATCGTAGTATCAGCCAAAAAACCAGTGTTGGCTTCCACCAAGAGCACATACGCTAACACAAACAATAACAGATTCTGCACACTATAATAAACATGAACAGATACTTGACACACCTTTAAATCATAACCAACTATGTCAGCTCAATAGACCAACATATTTTAATAGTTAAAAATCACCAGATATAGAGTAGACTCTTTCTGAATGGTTTTTTAAATTATTAAAAAAAACAATCAAATTAAAAAATTTCTAAACAATATCTATAAAAAACAACTTCAAAATTTCAAATTCAAGATTTTCTTTCACGATTCTCTAAGCTTTTTAGCTTTTTAAATTATTAAAGAAAACAATCAAATTAAAAAATTTCTATAGTCAAAATTAATTTCCATTTCGTGTGTTGCAATTTCCATTTCAGGTACTAATTTCCAATTAATCAAGCTAGATTGCAATTAGTTTCCATTTCTATTAATTAGTTTCCAAAAACGCTACATAGATCCAATGATGGACAATGTGACAGTTGTTTACTTGAATTAATGACAGAAAATAAGAAGGTCGACTATGGTGAGTTGTGAAATGATTCAAAAGTAAACACCTTCGGTGTAACTATTTATAAAATCAAATTTGATTTTGAAAATGTGAATACAAATATATAAAGTTTGATTTTTATCATCGAAATAGAAAATAAATTTAGGTTCTACTACTATTACTAGGTGGATAGCTGAACTAGAGACTAATAATTAAATTTTTTTTTTTTAATTGTTTTTAAAAATAAAATAAAAAATTGGGATTATTTGTTGCACCTCTACTATTTATTAGTCTCTAGTTAGGCTATCCATCTATGTCTTGATGATGAACCACAGTAAGTGGTTGGAAAAGCATTGACATGACTAATATTTATGTGATTTCGTGGGGAAGAATTTTTGTTATGAATTTAAATTCTTTGAATGTTTCTATCTTTGTAAATTTTTTTATATTGAAGAATTATACATTGTGTGATGTGATTGAAATGTCCCACCAATGAAAACTTTACCTATATTCACCGAAAAAAAGAAAAAATGATTCCCTAGTATAAATGGCAATGACAAATAAAAAAATGAAAATAACCATTTGAGGAATGAAAAGGAAAGTGAGCCAGAGAATTTCAAATTAAAATAAGAAAGGATAAGAGAAAGTCAAAATTGTTAAGTGAAATAATAGAAAACATAGGTCAAATTAAATTGTGGTTAGAATTAAATATTTCTATTAACTATTAAATTAGAATAAAAAGTATATAAATAACATTAAAAAAAAACCAATCCAAATCAAGCAAAATTACTTATATTGGTTTTGGATAAGGTGTGTTTGGAAAGACAGAGTAGGAAAGACATTAAATAACAAAAATAATTCATACACAATAATAGGAGCAGTAGCTTTTTATTGATCACACAAGATTTATTTATTACAATAAATCCACTAAAAAGCATTTATATTTTTTTTGGATAAAATTCCAAAGAAAGACATAATATGACATAAAACAAGAGACTCTCAAGGTGAGTCATCTGGAGAATGCCAAAGCACTCAACACACCCATTGTAATTGAAGAGCTACTAGTGGTTCATAAAGAAGGGCATAAACACTTGAATCATAAACCTATTGCTCAAAATTTAGATGATAACCATAATGACGAGCATACAAAACAAAGAGCTACCAATGGTTCACGAAGAAGGACATGAACACTTGAATCATGAACCTATTGTTCAAGATCTAGGTGATAACAATAACTAGAGGAATAAAAAATTAAGAACACAACAAAAGGAAACAAAGGTGTTTTCAATGGAATTAACAATTCTTATCAAAGTCAATCATCACCTCAAGCAAGCTTGATTCTTATCTAAGTCAATCATCACTTCAAGCTTCTGTGTCTCAAACGTCCAAAGTAATCTGGAGGGGAATAAATCACACTATACATCCTTAATAATAAGGAGAATGGACTTTAGAAAAACCACGTCAAGTGACTTAAGTTAACCCAAGGAAGGAGAAATATGACTTTAGGTGAATTTCTCCATTAAGGGGAGTGTTGGAATTAATGGAGAAATCTATTAATGTATTTGGTTGTTTGTTGTTAGGATCCAATTATTCTATTTAGGTACAAGATCTTATTATTTAGCGAGTGGTTCAAACCACCAAGCTAATGTGTGAGCTTATATGTACTAGACTTTGATTGAATGAATACAATGGGTGTGTTGAGTTATTAAGGAAGATTCTATTATTTTTGGAGTGATTCAAACTACCAAGCTAATGTGTAAGTTTATATGTACGAGACTTTGATTAAATGAATAGAGTGGATGTGTTGAATGAGACTTTGATTAAATGAATACAATGAGTGTGTTGAGTGCTTAGATATTCTCCACATTCCTCACTTGGAGAGCCTGTTGTTTTATGTCATATCCTATCTCTCCGTGGAATTTTTGACAAGTAACAATAATTTAACATGCAACACACTAAATTTTACTATGACTTTACTCTACTTTATTGACTCAAATTACCTGTATTGCTTTTGCATAAGTTGTGCCTGGGATATTTATTGGCACTGATACAAATCCTCTCATGAACGTACCAAAGTTATGAAGGATTCAAAGAGTCACTGGATTCTTAGGTGTTAAGTTCAGCATCTGCTTCACTATAACATTGAATGTGAACTGCAATAGATGTTATGCAAAACTCCTTTATCAGTTGATATCTCTATTTAATATATAACTGTATGCTATTGCTTTTTTATTCCCTTTTTCGTTTCTTCACAGAAGATTACTGTGTTTATCCTTCCATGAATTTATCACCAGCAGCGCATTTCTCTCAATGTCCACTATAAATTCATGTTTGGATTTTAGAGCATTCTCCAGATTTATTACATGGCTCCGCAGTCGTTTGTGAACATCTCCAACCGCCAGAATGAGAGATGAATTTCCTAAAATTCCATGTATGGGCTTTGGATAACTGCTTTGAAAGAGACGATTGTCGATTTGGAATACGAAGGCATTCAGCTCTGGGTAGCCGAAGATTGCAAACGAGTTGAAGAATGATAATTTGAATTGAATAGTGGGATCCAAAATAGTAGGATAATTTGGATGATAGTTAAACTTGACTGTTTCTGCAATTTTAAGAAGGAATATGGACAGTGGCTGTATTTGACCCGCAATTTCCGATGGCATATGGAACATGCTTTTTTTACAGTGGTTTGTTTACCGAGGTAGCAACTTTGCTCGAGAGTTCAAAATTTGTTGGAATCCATTTTTTTTTAATTTTTTTAATACCACAAAAGTTTTTTTATAATTTAAAATCTTGAAATTTAATTTCTATAATTAAAATTTCCAAAAATATTTGTCAAATTTTTCCAAATCATATCTAAATTTAGATAAAATATCAGTGTGCAAACTATATTAATTAATCAAAGAGATTGCACACATTTATACATGAGATAGTCTCAAGATAGGAAATCTATCTTGGACGCACAATAATGTGGTTGAGAGATTCTCTCAACCACAGACTAAACTAGGAATAAATATAGTTCTAGCTACCTCCTATAATGTAGGAACAAACTCCTTATATAGAGAGTTACAACCACAGACAAGTAGGAATTATATATTCCAACACCCTCCCATAATGAGTACTTGTCATGATATCGATTCACAAAATGTAGTTGTGGTCAATCAAAAGAAAAAAAAGGATACGTCGACGTCCATATAAAAGAGCAACCATCCACTAGAATGCATGGGTACCAACTGCTACACCTGCTGGTCTCGTAGGATGTCCTTCACATACATGGTTTTGTCAACCATTATCACTGCATACATGTACCTGTATCAAAAAAATGTGTTTGCGACTCAAATTCACCACAAACGGGCAAATCCCATGTGTAGAACCAACAATACTGTCTCAACTCAAATCCACCACAAACGGGCAAATCCCATGTGCAGAACTGCCGAAAACAGAGATCAATGCATTTTTAAGCCAAAAATACATGTCCAAATAACAATCCCTAACAGTCGCGCTGATTGCGCCTTTCGACGCGATTGTCAGATAGAAAAATGCGTCGACCCTCCTGTGCTCAGAAACAACAATATCTGAGACCTATGAGTGAGGTGTTTACTGCAGTCCACCTACTCCTGTGAGCATTTCAGCTCCTGTGTGCACCCGGGGCACCTGTAGCCACGAAGGCTCCTGTATGTAGTTTCTGGTTCACCACAAACCATCACTTTACAGTGACAAAAGATGGTTTCCGGCTAACCATAAACCTGTACTTACAAGGTGGTTTTGAGATTACCACGAACTTTACACATGCCTTAACAAGGAATACATTCCATACTTCAACTCTTGGAGTTTCTAGATACATACAATGACCACTACAACAACCACCTAGACTTGCTTAGCATTGAACTGTGTGACTCATCATCAAAATTCTATTCCAAAAAAATCACAAAAGACACACACAAACTTGATTGTCCATCTTCCTTTGATCTCTGATGTAGATCTAACCACTATCCTTTGAATCAAGTTTTCATCGCCAATGTCTTCATCATATCTAGTAGTAAATCATTCCTACAAATAAATTTGTCTATTGTTGGAATGGTTGATTCCAACAAAGAATTACACTCGTGACAATAGTTGGTCAAACTAAATGTCACAAAAATACAACATTTAATTATTTTAACCAATTTACATAAATGCATTTACATGTTAAGTTGATCGGTCTCAACATGAAAGAAAAATAATTCATGAAGACAATTTGTTTCATCAAAGCAAATATGTTGGAACTTTTAGTTTCATCCCTATATAGAAACATAATCATGTCCAGGCATCTCACCACACTGCCCTTGGTTCACTTCACTGTTGCGCGACGAGACCATGCTAGAAGTGTGTTCCACCTTCAACTAGGTCGATCCCAAACAAAGGAAGCTGTAAGCCTCCCAACAACTCCGCGTGCTTCCGCACCTCTTCTGACACCTGCAGAAGACCCAACAAAATATTGACCTCTTTTCTACACAAGGCCATGTTCATAACACCAATAACCAACATAACCGGCACTGGCACCAGGTGACCTTTGCAACAAAGATGGATTTGGTCACTGCATATAAATCACAAAACACCAAATCTTCCAACCTAAAAGTTGCATTGTTGAACTCGAGCATGTGAGTGAAGCCACCACCGATTAGTTCCAACAAGAAATTAAAGAAAATTGAAACCAAAAAACAAAAAAATAGCATTTCAAGACTCAACCCTTCTCAATGGCCTCATCCACCTTCTCTCTATACAACAATGGAGTGCTCAAATCTTATACAAACTCTAGACTCCAAATCAAAAAATCGGTCCACAGCATTGGAAATCCAATCCTCTTCCGCTGCAACTCGGCACAAACTTCACAAGAAACTCTGGAGGAACCATAGGCACATCGGTTGGATGGTACTTAGCAGAGGCCTGGTGCATGAGATGCATGTTCTGAAGATTGTGATGGGAAGGAGACTGGCAACACAAGATATCAGGAGGGGTAGGTTTATCTTCAGGTCAATGATTGCAAACTTCAATCCTACCTCTTGGGCTACTGAAGTCCTGCGAGTTTGAGTTTCTGCCATAATTTTCATTTGCTGGGAAAACCTTCATACAGTGTTTATGATTCATCACCACCTTGCTGCAATGATCTTCAGCAGCAGGATGAGCCTCTTCAAAAATGACCCTTCATAGAATCCCCATTCGAAACAGGCGAACCAGTAGAACACGAGCACATCAAATCATGCACTCACAAATGGCTCCCTAACATCCAGGGCTGCTCATGATGGTAGACCTCAGGCTCTTCTAACTGAAAAGAAGTTGCCAATGACTGCAAAGCATGACTCAGGGGAGAGAAAGGTTGGCGGGGATGGCCCAGAGGTGACATCGGCGGGGACTGGACATGCATGAGCTATTGTCTTGGAGAATTAACATTAACACTGACCTGATGAGGAATCCGAATCCTCCCAGAGATGCATCCATTATCAGGCGGAACAACACAATTTAAGGAACTCAAGGAACCAAAGGACTCAACTCTACTCCAATTTCCATTGTTAGGTGGCAAAACACAATTCAAAGAATTCAAGGAATTAAAGGACTCAGCTCTATGAATACACTAACCAAAACCCTGGTTTCTAGGGTCACTAGATTCAGGCAAAGAATTCAAAGCCTCAACATACCTTTGATCGGCATCACCTCCTTCGATACAGACGACTGAGACATCATAACCCTCTACGGTCGAGAACAGGAAAAACCCGCAACCGCATGAATCCCTCTGCCGCCTCGAGCTTATTGTATTCTTCCATCATGTTAGAAAGATCATCGTTGTAGAGAACAAAGACCAGAGCGTCCAGGACCTCCTCCTCAGGTAGCTGATACTTCATTATAAAAGCCTCGCCGCAAAACTCCGCCATCTTCGAAATGAGCTCCAAAAAGCTAATATCCCTATTCATGTAGACAATACGGGTTTCCCCCCCCAACATACAGGAGCTTCCCATCAGAAGGTCGTGGAAAATGCTGCTGCCGAAGCTACACAGGAACTTCACCCGCTGCTGCATCGAATTGGAACTCTCTTCTTCAGCTTCCGACATGATTCCTAGCGATAAACTGCTAACTTTAAAAATCAATTCAAGCTCACTGTCCCCAAGATATGAACACTGGACAATCCGGCAGCAGCTACAAACAATACGCTTAAATGTGCTAATTCCTGACTGGGGCAGCCCATTGAATCATGTTTCCAAAGCCCATTAACTAAGACATATATACACAATATATATATATATATATATATATATATATATATATATATGCAAAATCTGCACCGTAGGAGATACATGGCGCCAATCGCTGTTGCTATTGAATCAAAGCTTCTTTAAAGCCTCTTGCTTCACAATATCATTGTAAGCAGAGCAAGTGAAAATATAGGGTTCGAGACCCCGGGCACTCCCTCAACAGAGAGGAAACCCTATAGCCAGTGAAATTTGCAGGTAGAGATTTACCCAAGCAAGCACAGACGTCATTAAAAGTGCCCCGTTTGAATATATTCTAAATACTTGGACAACACTTGGGTTTAAGCTCTTTGAAAATCAGGTACGCGACGCATGGAACACGAGCCTCTAGGACTGTGGCACAATGTATGGCACCTTCTGTTCCTATTTCAATTGCACTCATCACTGCTGGCACAACAATGATGCCCATCACAATCTTGGCGACACCCATTCTCAAAACCCTCCTTACAAATTATCTTTCCAAAATATTTTTCAACAAAAGATGCACCAATGTCTTCAGGCTTCGGGCTCTCCAGCAAATAAGTGACTGGAGGTTCGATAACAACCACACAGCCACCACACCAGCGGTCAAATACACGAGACAAATCCTTGTGGAGATCCACGTGAGGAGACAACGATGTGGTTTCATTG